>UESW01001795.1:23874-85711 GCA_900491605.1 Calamus simplicifolius | reverse complement strand
CGAGCCGAGGTCTCAAAGCCAAGCTGAAGGAGGTAAGCTAGCCCCTAACTGGGAAGGACCCTACCGGATCACCGAGACGCTGCACCACGGAGCTTATAAAATCGAAGGACTTGATGGGACGCCACTTCCCAGGACGTGGAATGCGGATAATCTCCGCCGATATTATCAGTAATGTATCCATTTTTTCATGATAAGCACTGTCCCCGTGTTTGCTTGGGTGTTCATCCCTTATTCATTGCTAACAAGATTCAATTTTAGTTATCTAAATCTTCTCAAAGCCCTGCACCAGCCAGGCATAAGCCCAGTGTACCACTGGCAGAGCGGTGTACCACCGGCTCTCAGCAACAAAAGCCCGGCACTTCGTCGGCACTCAAAGCCCTGCACCAGCCAGGCATAAGCCCAGTGTACCACTGGCAGAGCGGTGTACCACCGGCTCTCAGCAACAAAAGCCCGGCACTTCGTCGGCACTCAAAGCCCTGCACCAGCCAGGCATAAGCCCAGTGTACCACTGGCAGAGCGGTGTACCACCGGCTCTCAGCAACAAAAGCCCGGCACTCAAAGCCCTGCACCAGCCAGGCATAAGCCCAGTGTACCAAACTGCATAAGCCCAGTGTACCACTGGCAGGTGTACCACCGGCTCTCAGCAACAAAAGCCCGGCACTTCGTCGGCACTCAAAGCCCTGCACCAGCCAGGCATAAGCCCAGTGTACCACTGGCAGAGCGGTGTCGGCACTCAAAGCCCTGCACCAGCCAGGCATAAGCCCAGTGTACCACTGGCAGAGCTGTCGGTCGGCACTCAAAGCCCTGCACCAGCCAGGCATAAGCCCAGTGTACCACTGGCAGAGCGGTGTACCACCGGCTCTCAGCAACAAAAAGCCCGGCACTTCGTCGGCACTCAAAGCCCTGCACCAGCCAGGCATAAGCCCAGTGTACCACTGGCAGAGCGGTGTACCACCGGCTCTCAGCAACAAAAGCCCGGCACTTCGTCGGCACTCAAAGCCCTGCACCAGCCAGGCATAAGCCCAGTGTACCACTGGCAGAGCGGTGTACCACCGGCTCTCAGCAACAAAAGCCCGGCACTTCGTCGGCACTCAAAGCCCTGCACCAGCCAGGCATAAGCCCAGTGTACCACTGGCAGAGCGGTGTGCTCTCAGCAACAAAAGCCCCAGGCACTAGCCAGGCCCAGTGTACCACTGGCAGAGCGTGTGCTCTCAGCCAAAAGCCCGGCTCGGCTCAAAGCCCTGCACCAGCCAGGCATAAGCCCAGTGTACCACTGGCAGAGCGGTGTACCACCGGCTCTCAGCAACGGCACTCAAAGCCCTGCACCAGCCAGGCATAAGCCCAGTGTACCACTGGCAGAGCGGTGTACCACCGGCTCTCAGCAACAAAAGCCCGGCACCCGGCAAAGCCCTGCACCAGCCAGGCATAAGCCCAGTGTACCACTGGCAGAGCGGTGTACCACTCAGCAAAGCCCTGCACCAGCCAGGCATAAGCCCAGTGTACCACTGGCAGAGCGGTGTACCACCGGCTCTCAGCAACAAAAGCACTTCGTCGGCACTCAAAGCCCTGCACCAGCCAGGCATAAGCCCAGTGTACCACTGGCAGAGCGGTGTACCACCGGCTCTCAGCAACAAAAGCCCGGCACTTCGTCGGCACTCAAAGCCCTGCACCAGCCAGGCATAAGCCCAGTGTACCACTGGCAGAGCGGTGTACCACCGGCTCTCAGCAACAAAAGCCCGGCACTTCGTCGGCACTCAAAGCCCTGCACCAGCCAGGCATAAGCCCAGTGTACCACTGGCAGAGCGGTGTACCACCGGCTCTCAGCAACAAAAGCCCGGCACTTCGTCGGCACTCAAAGCCCTGCACCAGCCAGGCATAAGCCCAGTGTACCACTGGCAGAGCGGTGTACCACCGGCTCTCAGCAACAAAAGCCCGGCACTTCGTCGGCACTCAAAGCCCTGCACCAGCCAGGCATAAGCCCAGTGTACCACTGGCAGAGCGGTGTACCACCGGCTCTCAGCAACAAAAGCCCGGCGTCGGCACCAAAGCCCTGCACCAGCCAGGCATAAGCCCAGTGTACCACTGGCAGAGCGGTGTACCACCGGCTCTCAGCAACAAAAGCCCGGCACTTCGTCGGCACCAAAGCCCTGCACCAGCCAGGCATGAAGCCCAGTGTACCACTGGCAGAGCGGTGTACCACCGGCTCTCAGCAACAAAAGCCCAGTCGGCACCAAAGCCCTGCAGCCAGGCATGAAGCCCAGTGTACCACTGGCAGAGCGGTGTACCACCGGCTCTCAGCAACAAAAGCCCGGCACTTCGTCGGCACCAAAGCCCTGCACCAGCCAGGCATAAGCCCAGTGTACCACTGGCAGAGCGGTGTACCACCGGCTCTCAGCAACAAAAGCCCGGCACTTCGTCGGCACCAAAGCCCTGCACCAGCCAGGCATAAGCCCAGTGTACCACTGGCAGAGCGGTGTACCACCGGCTCTCAGCAACAAAAGCCCGGCGTCGGCACCAAAGCCCTGCACCAGCCAGGCATAAGCCCAGTGTACCACTGGCAGAGCGGTGTACCACCGGCTCTCAGCAACAAAAGCCCGGCACCGGTCGGCACCAAAGCCCTGCACCAGCCAGGCATGAAGCCCAGTGTACCACTGGCAGAGCGGTGTACCACCGGCTCTCAGCAACAAAAGCCCGGCACTTCGTCGGCACCAAAGCCCTGCACCAGCCAGGCATAAGCCCAGTGTACCACTGGCAGAGCGGTGTACCACCGGCTCTCAGCAACAAAAGCCCGGGTCGGCACCAAAGCCCTGCACCAGCCAGGCATAAGCCCAGTGTACCACTGGCAGAGCGGTGTACCACCGGCTCTCAGCAACAAAAGCCCGACCGTCGGCACCAAAGCCCTGCACCAGCCAGGCATGAAGCCCAGTGTACCACTGGCAGAGCGGTGTACCACCGGCTCTCAGCAACAAAAGCCCGGCACCGTCGGCACCAAAGCCCTGCACCAGCCAGGCATGAAGCCCAGTGTACCACTGGCAGAGCGGTGTACCACCGGCTCTCAGCAACAAAAGCCCGGCCCGGTCGGCACCAAAGCCCTGCACCAGCCAGGCATGAAGCCCAGTGTACCACTGGCAGAGCGGTGTACCACCGGCTCTCAGCAACAAAAGCCCGGCACTTCGTCGGCACCAAAGCCCTGCACCAGCCAGGCATAAGCCCAGTGTACCACTGGCAGAGCGGTGTACCACCGGCTCTCAGCAACAAAAGCCCGGCACTTCGTCGGCACTCAAAGCCCTGCACCAGCCAGGCATAAGCCCAGTGTACCACTGGCAGAGCGGTGTACCACCGGCTCTCAGCAACAAAAACAAAAGGGCACTTCGTCGGCACGTCAAAGCCCGCGCCATCAAGCATAAAACCCGGCTAACCGCCGGCGGATTGCGCACCAAGGGTTCTTCGCAGTCAGGACCCCCCGCTCTACCGGCCAGGTCAAAGTCAAGCCCCACGGGCGTCAAGCCGCGCGCCAGACCACGCCAGGTTCGATGCTTGATCAAGCGTCACGCCTATAGCCCAAGGGCGCCTACCGGCCTAGTCTCCAATCAGCGGTGCCCCGCTCCCAAGACCCAAACCCGCTAACTTTAACTAGCGGGTCATAATTAAGGCGGAACGGCGTGGGTAGGAAGGTGTTCCCTAGAATCGTCGGGACGAACGGACTCGTGTGGCCACATGTCAAACAAAAGTCAATAACAGTGCGAAAATCGTCAAGAAAGTATTTTCATTAATAGAAGGGATTACAAAACCCCGACGTGGTCGGGCTTACAAAAAAAAAAAAAGGCAGCAACCGGGTGCGACTCAGGCTCCGCGGTGCGGGTTCGTCATCGGAAGGGGCCGGGTCCGACGATGGCTCTGGCTCAACTCCAGGGCGCGGGGGAAATCTAGGTCCTTGGCCACTTTTTCTTTGGCATACTGGAATCCGTCAAGGAACGCCGCGGCTGAGCTTCGGCTAGGTCGTCTGTGTAACGCTCAGACGACCTGTACTCTTCGACAAGCCCAGCAGCTCGAGTTTTTCTGCGGCTAAGGCTTCCACCGCGTCCCTCTCGGTTTCTCTGGCGCGACCTATCCTCCTTATACCGGCCAGCCTCTTCTTTTGCCACCTCGGCCTCTCTCTCGCCGCTCTAGCCTCCTCTGACGCCGCTCCCGCCCGTTCTCGGCCTCCCGAAGAGCCTCGGTTAGCTCCGAGATATGCATGTTCCTCGCCATAACCGCGCTCTCGGACTCCATCATCTGGGAGATCGCCGCGCGCGCACGGTTGGCCTCAATCTCCATTTTGCCCTCGGCGGCTCTTACCTCGCTGGCGCAGGACTCTTTGATCTCCCCCAGTGCCTTCTCCGCTGCCTCTGCGCGTCCTGCATCTCCCGGAGAAGGTTCTTCCCCCGCGGATCACCTCCCTAGCGGCCTTTAGGGAATGCACGATCTGCGCGCAAACCTCAGTCAGCAAATATGCATATATGAACAATAAGAGATAAGGGGCGAAAAGGTCGCCTACCCTGAACGCAGCGGCATAAAATTCCCTGAAAAATTCGCCTGTCTTCTGACGACCGAGGCCTTCGGTGATCCTGGGATCCAAAACCGAGCCCAAGACCTGCTCGGCCAAATAGCCATCACCCAGGAGGTCCAGGGGCGACCTGGATGCGTCCCCACTTCCCTCGCTGCCTCTGACCTCCCCGGCCCTGTGGGCGGGTCGCCCCTAATCGGCCCCTCGGGGGCTGAACTGGTGGGGCCGGATGGCCCCTCACCCCAGTCCCGGCTGGCACCAAATGAAGTCGCTCCCTGGGGGGCCGGGGACCCTCCGGTCGGCACGGGCTCCCCCACCACCGACTCTGCAGCGACGCCTCCCGCTACGGCTCCAGCCTCTGGTGGAGAGTCGGCCGTGAGGTCAACCGCCGCAGGGACAGGGATGTGATGCGGAATCTCGGGAGGGGAGGTCCTCGCTGGGGAGGGGGCCCTCGCGGAGGAGGCGGGGGAGCCCGGATCACCAGGCGCTTCGGGGCCGGGGCTTGCTGCCCCCCGGATGATCCTTCCCGACCCCTTTTCTTGATGGCCTTTAACAATTTTGCCCTCGGAACCTTCATTGCTGCACAATGCAAGTCAAGTCTTCAGCAAAAAAAAAAAAAAAAAAAAAAAAAAAAAAAAAAAAAAAAAAAAGAGAAAGGAAAGGAGCGGGATTTCTAGCTAAGTGCGAAGAGGACTTACCCCGATGGGAGATTAGGCCCGCCGACTCGAAGTTCTCCTCCCCTAGCAGTAGGGTGTACCGGGGATCTCGGCAGTCAGCAGGCCCCATCGCCTCCCGATCCCCAGGCTGGACGGTCGCGACATTCCCTCGGAGGTCGGGTTCCCCCACCGGGCCGGACTTGATCGATATTAGCAAAAAAGAAACGGGGTTTCCACCCCTTAATCGATGAAGGCAAAAGGAGTTTAATGACCCTATTGGGTCGGGGCTGAAACACCCACCATCCCTTCTGGGCCCGAAGAGAATAAAAGTTACGGAACAAACTGACCCTAGGGGCAATACCTAGGCGGTGACAAAGGATAACGAAGGCGCTAATTACCCGACAGGAGTTCGGGACTAGCTGGGAGGGGTTAAGGAATAAAAGTCGAGGAGCGTGATAAAAAAGGGTGGAAAGGAGGACGGAGGCCTACCTGTAGGCAGACCTCGTAAAAAGCTACGCGACCGGGTCGGGAGGAGATAACCCGGTCGTCAGGAGTCGGAAGAAATAATTTGATCTCCTGAGGGAGCCGATAACGGGCCCGGATCCTTTCCAGATCCGAGCGTGTTATCGAGGAGGCTACCCCCCCTGGGGATTCCTCCACCCTCGAGGAGGTCCCGGCCCCCGGCCGACGACCCCTCAACGAGACTCCACCGGCAGCTCCACCGCCGGCTCTGCCGGCGGCCGCCGCCGGGCCAAAGGAATATGGTCCTCTGAATCAGAGGACCACTCGATTGGGGGGGAAGGAGAAGGGGTTTGGGGCCCTACAGAGGGAGGACGGTCCTCAGAACCGTCCTCCGATGTCCAAGAGGGTAGACTCATGAAAAAAGAATCAAGATGAAAGAAGCTGACCTGAAGAAACAAGAAAATCGGACGCGAGCTTGCAGGTTGCGGGAGCGCAGAGAAGGCAGAGAGGAAGACGATGATGGGTGGTATGGTGCCAGTTCCTTCCCCCTCGCCTGGCTTTGAGGGGTTTCAAAACATCCCGCCATGTCCCGTCGGCCACGCGGCCCTTCGCCATACGCTGGCTCGCCTCGAGGAATGCTCCAGCGCGCGGCGCGATGCGCCCCCGACCAATGGTGGGGCCCCCGTTGATATCGCCGTAATAGGAAGAAATCATTGCGCACCTTTCCGCGCGGACTTCGAAGAGCGATCCTCACTTTCGAGGGCGATCGTGGCTGGCGTGTACGGAAGGCCGTCTCTTTGCATCCCCGTACCGTCCGCATAAGGAACCAGGCTAGGGATCAGCCACGTGGAGAACGCCCCTTGGGCCTCAGCGGTGGGACCCGCTTCGCCCCAGGGGCGAGGGGGCATCTGATATGACTGATCCCAACGTCATCAGGCAAGGTAACGGCCGTCAGCCATTCCCCCCCCCCGGCACCCCCTCGGGGTCGGGGTGGGGTCATCGTTTCCTAACCCCGGGGCCCCTACCAGCCCCGGGGTGAGCGGCCATTTCCCCACCCCCGGCACCCCCTCGGGGTCGGGGTGGGGTCATCGTTTCCTAACCCCGGGGCCCCTACCAGCCCCGGGGTGAGCGGCCATTTCCCCACCCCCGGCACCCCCTCGGGGTCGGGGTGGGGTCATCGTTTCCTAACCCCGGGGCCCCTACCAGCCCGGGGTGAGCGGCCATTTCCCCACCCCCGGCACCCCCTCGGGGTCGGGTGGGGTCATCGTTTCCTAACCCCGGGGCCCCTACCAGCCCCGGGGTGAGCGGCCATTTCCCCACCCCGGCACCCCTCGGGGTCGGGATGGGGTCATCGTTTCCTAACCCCGGGGCCCTACCAGCCCCGGGGTGAGCGGCCATTTCCCCACCCCCGGCACCCCCTCGGGGTCGGGGTGGGGTCATCGTTTCCTAACCCCGGGGCCCCTACCAGCCCCGGGGTGAGCGGCCATTTCCCCACCCCCGGCACCCCCTCGGGGTCGGGGTGGGGTCATCGTTTCCTAACCCCGGGGCCCCTACCAGCCCCGGGTGACGGCCATTTCCCGGCACCCCTCGGGGTCGGGGTGGGGTCATCGTTCCTAACCCCGGGGCCCCTACCAGCCCCGGGGTGAGCGGCCATTCCCCACCCCGGCACCCCCTCGGGGTCGGGGTGGGGTCATCGTTTCCTAACCCTGGGGCCCCTACCAGCCCCGGGGTGAGCGGCCATTTCCCCACCCGGCACTCCCTCGGGGTCGGGGGGGTCATCGCTTCCTAACCCGGGGTCCTACTGGCCTCAGGGTGCATGGTCGACATGCTATTCAACCGCCAAAGAAAACAGCAACTGTCAGCACGTACGGTGCTCACGCATGATCTCCGGCACATGGCTGTGCCTTGCCGTGTACCATTTCGTACTCCTTTAAAATGTGCGCCGGTACGGAGGGTCACGTCTCATAACGATGTTTGGCGCATTGCATGCCACTGTGCGCCACTACGCCTTGCTAGGATGTACGACTCGCCGCCTCTAGTAATAGGAGCCCAGCTACGTCCATCAAAAACAGTACAAAAGAAAGGTCTTCCGAAGCTGCACAGGACGGTTTTTAGACAGGTAAAAAGAGAGATATGGGGGATAGAGGCCGGATTCAATCTCTGGTTTAAGAGAGCTTTTTCCTCCCTGCTCAAAACCCTAACTGCCTCAGCTTTCCTTCGCGGGGGTGGTTCTTTGTCTGAACCCAAGCCACTGACTTGATCGTCGGAGGGTCCCCACCGGTGCCACCGGTCCTTGGGGACTTTTCTTGCAGGACTTCCCGGGACGAGACGTCCGTTTTCCCCGACGTTTGAAGAAGGTGACTTGGCGCCATCAGACGGATAGACAGCCTTTTTTCTCTTTCAAAATTGTAGTCAACATCAATGGTAAATTGGGAGATTAGATATTTCATAGATATGGCATGAGGCAAGGAGACCCCCTTTTCCCTTATCTTTCTATTCTTACTGTTGGCATGCTTTATAATATGATGAACAAAGCTACTCACTCTATTTAAGATCTTTGAAGGCATCAGCAACCCTTGGATCCATGCAGGAACAAAAATCTTGCAATACGCTGATGATATTCTGGCTTTTGTTAAGGCTATATAGAAGACTAGTGCAATCTTTGAAGTTAATTCAATGGCTTTGAGCTGATCTTAAGAGTATCTATAAATTATTAGAAAAGCTTAGTTACAATAATTGGGATGTCTCTTTTAATCCAGAAAGATATGCAAGGTGAATTAGAAAATAGTATGCAAGACCAAAGAGAAAGGTGGTTCACGTGAAGGTTTAGGCACTATTAATCAAGCACTCCTAGCAAAATAAAACCGGCAATATCTTAAGAATGACTCGAGAACTTGGAGGAGACATGTCCATTAGGTTCATCATAAGAGAGTCAAGCTTGCTACCAATTGGAAACCAAAGGAAGTTGCTTAAATATTTGGAGGAATGTAGGCAACTCTTTTCTTCCTCTTTTGGAATAGAATGTAATATAAGGCTACAGGGTAAGCTGGTCTCAATGCTCTATTTTAAGAGGAGAATTGGATTTGTGAATCAACTCTAAGGAATATCTTCTCCCCACTCTATAATTTATGCAAGAATAAATCAGGAGTACTAGCAAATTACTTTATTAGAAAATCAAGATGTTGGTCACTGAAATTACTAACTACTTTGCCAACTGAAGCCGAAGATGAATTTTGCAAGCTATAGTATCTTCTAGTTGACATCCACCTCAATCTAAACCTAATAAATTGACTTGAAATCAAGGTTGCAATGAACTTTTAACACCTCTTATTTGTATCATTGTTTGATTAAGAGAGGAGTCAAATGGAAAATGGCAACTTCATTGCGGAACTTAACAATGTCAGTGAAGATCAAGGGCCTCCTATGGTTATGTTTAAAGAATAAGCTTAATATCAGAGATAATTTTCATAGAAGGCTTAGCAGATACATTGGAGGATATACCTTATGTAATAATCCAATAGAATTATTGAATGAGTATGCTCACATAATCTGAGTTCCTATCAATCAACAGCTGAGAGTGCCTATTGCCTAATCAAAATTCTTAGAAGTTTATTTATAATAAAAATAAAAATGTTTTGCAAAGAATCTTTAATTAGTAATGTTTATATTGATTATTTAATATGCTAGATATGTTATAGGATTCTCTAATTTTGGAGATCTTTTCAAATTTATAAGATTTCCTTGATTTGAAGGATCTAGTTATTAAGAAAAACTCTCAATATTAAAATAATTTATTTTTTCAATTATGTATTAGTTTCATCAAGAGGTTTCTTTATATAATTTTATTTAGCTTTCCTTGAATAACTATGGTTTCAACACCATAAATATATGATAGTCTTTCTGGCTTATCATGATGAAATTATATTATTAGTTTATCTTCTTTGGAAGCTCAACCCTCTCGAAGTGGTTATCGGAAGATTTGACCCCTCAAAGCGGAGGCGTGATCCCCTTAAAGTGATCACAATCATCCCAAATACTCTATTCTATCTTTCATTATGATTGGGGTTCGTAACAATTGATATCAAAGTCTGGTCTATTCTTCACTATTTCTTCTATTTCTTTTATCTAATAAAAAAAATCCTTGCTTCTTGTTACCACTCCAAAATAATCTAGCTTCTGTTTATATATATATTAAAAAAGATTCCTTACTTCTTGTTGCTCCTTCCAAAATCAATCCAGATCCTATCAAAAGAAGAAAAAAAAAACTCAACCTTATTTTCTTTTTCTTTATTTGCACAAAAAAAACCTGATCTTCTTCCTCTTTTCATCAGCTGTCATCATCGGTCTTTTCTGTCAACCCTCTGATTGTATTCCATCGAGCGACCTGAGCCACCTTCTCCTGCATCCAATCGCATCAGTAGCATGATGGGCCCATAATTCACCTACAAAAGAAAATCTAGTTGAAAAAAAAAGAATAGGAGGAAGAAAAATAAAAAAAAAAGAGAGAGAGAAGAGAGAGAGAGAGAGAGAGAGAGAAGAAAAAGAAAAGAGAAAAAAAAAAAAGGAAAGAGAAAGTTGGAAAAAAAAAGAGAAAAAAAAAAGGAGAGAAATAAGTTTTTTTTTTATTTTAAGAAGGTTTATTGCCAAGATCTATAAAGATATGATAAAAGAAACTCGTCAATAGTAGTGGAAGAAGCGTGTAAAAAGTGATATAAAAGTTTAAGAGAAATAACACAAGTATCTGTATTTAAGCTGCAGAAATCTAATAAGTAGCTAATTGATACTTCGATGATTTAAAAAAGATGACTATGAGCATGAGAAAAAAAATTTGGTGAATCTTCAATAGCAGCTAACAAATCCGACAACAAGAATTTGATCACCATATAGAAATGGAAGGAATGATCCAATCTTGAACCTCATGCCATGAAGTTTCCTGCTCTAATGGAAAACTCATCAAGTTGTGTCAAACCTTCACCATGAGTACCAATCCTAATTTGAACAACTCATTAATAATACTATAGGGTTAATTGAAGAATTTTCTATAAGCTATTTTATTGATGGACTTAAAGAAAAAATTAAATATGCAGTTCGTATGTTCCAGCCAACCAATATGATTAAAGCTATTAGATTGGCTAGGCTTAAGGAAGAGCAACTGCTTACTTTATGCAAGCAAAAGATAGCTATTCTAGTACAAAGAAGCAAGTTGGCTCTAAACCTAGATTTAAAGAAACACATAATTTTTAGTATTGGTCTAGAACCCCATGAAGCAATTGTTTTATTTCCTAATGATGTGGACCATATGAAATTTGAACCACCTAGTGAATGGGACAACCACCATAACATTCTTACTCTAGATGGCCAAGATCTTCATTACTCAATCCTATACTAAAGAAGTTAATGGTACATTTAAAGAAATTTAGCGGTGCTTTAGCAGCACGTACAAGAGTTCTTATTCTTTTTTTTAGTACAAAATTTGCTCCTCTACAAGCATCTATTAATGTTGCAGCTTCTCAAATAACTATCTTAAAGAATTCAACATCAGCATCTAAGCTTCATCAATCCTTATAAATTATAATGAAGCCATTAGAAGCGCGATAAGCTAATAGGGCACAAAACAATCATCCATTGTTGCAAGATTCTCTAATGCATAACGGTGCTAGTATCATAAAATTGGATGATACTTCTGGTTTAATACAAGCAACATATTGGTTCCCACATGGATATACTTTTGATCTTGGTCCACAGAAACTACTACATCATCTAATGGTGATCTTCACAAACTTTAAATCCATTGTTCATGGTTGGACCTCAATGGATACATATAGTCTAAGGTTTTATTTTAATAGTATTGCAAATAAGGATAATGGAAGATGCCACATATGAGTACTTCGACAAGCAGCAGAAAAAGTTTTTTTAATTTTTAACCTTAAGGATAAGTTGATTTCATGGGGGATGAAATAGTAGGATTCTCTAATTTTGGAGATCCTTGTAAATCTATAAGATTTTCTTGATTTGAATGATAAGTTATTAAGAAAAACTTCTAATCTTAGACAATGATTTATTTTTTAATTATACATTAATTCCATTAAAAGGTTTTTTATATAATTTTATTTAACTTTTCTTGCATAATTATAGTTTCAACTTTATAAATATGTAATAGCCCTTTGGCTTATCAAGATGAAATAATATTATTGATTTTTTTTTTTGAAGACTTAACCCTCTCGAATAGTTAGTTTGAGGCCTGACCCTCTCAAAGTGATTATTTAGAGGCGTAATGCCCTCAAAGTAAATCGTAGTTCATTACGATTAGGGTTCACAACAAAAAGTTGGATGGACAGGAATTCTAGGATCTTCTTAAACAAAGCATTTTCTATAACTTCCACAACATGAAAAGAGCTTAATTTGCTTAACGATTAATCAATTCTTATCCAAAGCAAAGAACTTTCTAGCCTTATAAAAATTTAGGCTAAGCTTAGGACTTTTTCAAGAGACCTTGGGATGGGTAAAACATAGAAGTATTTTTTAGTTGAGTTAGTTTTTGAATTTTTTACTTCCTACCTTCAGGTTAAGGTGTTTCGTGTTGGTCTTTAAGTGAATGATAGACGATGTTGTTGTGATGTTAGACCCCTTATGTTTTCAATTGCCCTGATATGGAGATGTTTTTAAGTATTTATTGAACACGATGTACGATAGAATCCAACACGTATCTAATAAAAAGCAACTATAGAGAAACTATAACCATATAAAACCTCAATTTATGAGAATTTTCAGAAGTTCTTGAATTTTGTTTGGTTTTGTTTTGGCATAAAAGTATTTAAGATATATATGCATATATGCACACATACCCATTATATACAGAGCACACTTGAAAGAGGAAGTATAACCCCTCGTCCAAAGAGTAAAGACGATAAAATTGGACATAACATCCAAACATGACTTGAACTCCACATGAAATAAATAGATTTATGTTAATCTTAAGTAGGTTCATGTTATAATTATTGTTGACCCCGTGTTAATTTTGATGATTACAAAACAATTAAGTAGGGTACTAATATGTTTATTATGAAGACAAAGATTAATGCAGATAAATACAACATATCAAGAAGATGTTTCAATAAGTTACAAAGTCATTTCAAGTTCCATGACCATCTGGAGTTATCATTTAGACAATTAAAACTGCTGCTGCATCACTTCGGCCGAACCACATTGTTTTCTAGTTAGCTAGGATGGTTCTCTAGCTAACTGGATTGCATGTTCTTCTCCTTGGTTGAATGGATGCTTAAAATAGCTAACTGGATGGAACATCCAGCTAGCTATGTTGCCTAATTTTTCTCTCTGACCGAACACATCATTGAATTAGTTACCTCGACATGAAGTTCATCTAACTAAGGGTTGTTAATTCTTCTTTCTGGCCGAATGTATGATAGAAATAGCTAACTGGATAAAACATCCAGCTAGCTGAGCTCCATGAAAATTCCTTTCTAGCCGCATGGACTTGGATCTAGTTAACTGGAGCTCATCTCCAACTAACTAAATCGCATGAAAATTCTTCTGGTTGAACTCCTCTTGGAAACAGTTAGCTGGATTTACATCCAGCTAACTAAACTCCATGAAGCTTTTTCTTCATGGCCTTGTGGATTTTAAATCTAGCTAACTGGAGTTTATCACTAGTTAACTAAATTGGAAATGGAATGCTTTTTGGCCGTGCTCATGATTGAATTAGTTAACTGGACATGTAATCCAACTAACTAAGAATGCTGATATTACCCTCTGGCCATGCTCTTCATTGAAATAGTTAACTGAACTTTTAGTCCAGCTAACTAAGGAACTCAGAAATTCTTTCTAGCTGAATGCTTTATTGAAATAGTTAGCTGGACTTTTAGTCTAGCTAACTAGTGAATGGTGCAGATTTCTCTTGGCTGAATGGTGTCTCAATTTAGCTAACTGGAATGGGATCCAACTAGCTAAGTCTTCAAGGTTTTTCTCCCTGCACGATTTCTTTTGTTCTTCAACTAACTAATTCCTTCCTATAGTCAGCTAGGGAGTTCTCTAGTTCACCTGGGCATGCTCCTCTCAAGCTGAATTCTTTTCTAGCTGGAGTCTGCCTCTTTGAAAATGTCAGAAACTCTTTCTCCATTTTCGGCAACTATCAGTGCATTCAATGCTTCAAGAAATTTTTTCAACGGTTATCTTCTCTTTCCATTTTTCTTTTCATTTTTTCATTTTAGTCTAATGGATAGTTTGGCAGATCAAACACTTTAAATAGCTGTATATAGAAGAAAGAGAAGAGTAAACAGTAGAAAGCTATTATTTCATATATTCGTGGTTGTTTAGCAACAAAGAAAGGAAGCTATGTTTTAAATTCGTGAGTGCTTTCTGAAAATCATTGATTGCTCATCCTTGCTGATACTATAAAACTTCCAAGAGACATTGAAGGTTTCGACTACTTCAAAGAAGACTTCATTTATTGCTGAAGTGCATTCAAGGAAGAAGCTCATTTGAGAAGTTGCCTTCAAAATTGTAAAATATTTATTTTTGAATATTTTCTCATTCTAGGAGCGTATTGTTCTTAACATTTTCTGAACCTATTTTGAATCTTATAAAAGGTTGGATTTAGCCCTTGATTGTTTGGCTTCCTTGTGCCGTGAAACAAGAGCACTAGCCTGAAAGGCTAGGAGTTTGGCTCCCTTGTGCCGTATAATAAGAGGACTATCCGGGGAAGGCTAGGGGTTGTAATCATTGGTGATACGATTGGAGTAAAATTTTTAAAGGACTTTTGGGGAGTAGATGTAGGTACAGGTTGGCACTGAACCACTATAAAAATCCTTGTGTTTGTGATTGTTGATTATTTTCTTTGATATCTTTGTGTTTACCTCAATAAACCACTGCCAATTAAATTGTAATTAGCTAAAAACATATTATTGCATAATTAATTTTAATAAACCCAATTCATCCTTCCTCTTGGATTGCTATCTCTGAGCAACAAGTGGTATTAGAGCAGCGTGCTCCTGATTTTTTTTGCTTTAACAAGCTTGGAGCCAAAGATCATTAGCAAACCAAGTGAGATCTATTTTGACTGAAGGACAGTCAACTAATAGACCATCTTTGTTTAACGGAACAAACTACACTTATTGAAAAGCACGTATAAAAATTTTTATTCAATCACTAGATTATGATCTATGGGGAATCATAATTAATGGCCCTCACACACCCACCATCAAGACTAATGGTCTTGACATTCCAAAATCAGAAACAGAATGGGATGAGTAGGATAAGAGGTTAGCTCAATTGAATGCTAAAGCTATGAATGTTCTTTATTGTTCACTTGATGCAAATAAATTTAATCGTATTTCACTTGCAATTCTGCTATGAAAATCTAGAATAAACTTGAAGTCACACATGAGGTACTAATCAAGTTAAGGAATCCATAAATAAATATGCTTGTTCATAAATATGAATTGTTCAAAATGAATTCTGCTAAAAATATCACTGATATGTTTACAAGGTTTATTGATATTATTAATGGGCTGAAAAGCCTAGAAAAATCTTATACTAATGGTAATCTTGTTAGAAAGATTTTGAGATCCTTGCCTAGGTCTTGGGAGGCCAAGGTTACTACAATTCAAGAAGCAAAGGATCTCAACACTCTATCACTTGAAGAGTTAGTTGGTTCATTAATGACTCACGAGCTTCAGCAACGATAGTACATTGATAAGGATGAGTCAAAGAGAAAAAGAACAATGGCCTTGAAGAGTGCCACTCAAAATGATGAAAGCAAAGAAACAACCAGTGACAGTGAAGAGGATGATGAAATGGCACTTATCTCCAAAAAATTTAAGAAATTTATGAAAAAAAAAAGTTTGGAGAAAGAAGAAAAGAATTCACAAAAGGAGAACACAACAAAGAAAAAAAGAAAGTTGAGCCTCCAATATGCTACGAGTGCAAAAAGCTAGGACATATCAGACCAGAATGTCTCCAACTAAAGAAAGGATCCAAAAGAATGAAGAAGAAAGCCATGTTAGCTACTTGAAGTGACAGCGAGGTTACAAGTTCTGAAAATGAAGATAAAAATGAAGTAGCCAATGTTTGCTTCATGGTAGATGATAATGAGGTAAGTCCTAACTTTCTAGATGACTTTACTTTTAATGAATTATATGGTGCATTTTATGAACTGCTTGATGATTTTGCAAGCTTGAGTTCAAAGAATAGAGATTTGAACAAATAAATTAAAGATCTAAGCTTTGAGAAATAAAGAATTTCAAAAGATAATGAATCTTTGCTAAAAAAATCAAGATTTGAAAAATGAAGTAGATAGATTAAAGCCCATTGTAAATAAATTTACTTTGAATTCAAATAATTAGAAATGATTCTTAATAGTCAAAGAACAATTTATAACAAAGCTAGACTTGGATATGATCCTTTAAAAAGACAAAGGTTTTTGAAAAATATCTATGTGTATGCTAATGAGTCTACAAAGATTACATGCTTCAAATATTATAAATTGGGACACAAAGCTTATACTTGTCACATACACAATGTTAGAAAAATATGGGTTCTAAAAGGAACTAATTTAGCTAATCCTAAAGGATCCAAGAAAGCGTGGGTATCTAAAAGTAAGACTTAAATTTGTGTATGGAGATGTATCTTGTAATCCGAGCAACTAAAAGAAAATGGTACTTGAATAGTGGATGCTCAAGACACATGACGGGTGATGAATCACAATTCATCACTTTGGATGCAAAAGATGAAGGTGTTGTTACTTTAGTGATAATGGCCAAGGTAAAATAATTGGCATTGGCAAAATAGATATCACACCTCATGCTTACATTGATAATGTTTTGCTTGTAAATGGCCTAAAATATAACTTGCTTAGTATTAGTCAATTATATGACAAAGGTTTTAAAGTTACATTTGAATTATCCTTATGCATTGTTGTAAATCATGCTGATGAGTACATAAAACTTGTTGGACATAGGTAGTGTAATGCATACATTATTGATTTAAAGAATTTGTATGACCAGAATGTTGATTGCCTAGTTGCTATGAATACTAAAACTAATGATAGTTGGTTATGGCATCGTAGATTAGCTCATGCAAGCATGGATTTGTTATCTAAACTGATCAAAAAGGATTTAGTAAATGGTTTGCCAAAACTAGTTTTTAAAAAAGATAAGATTTGTGATGCTTGTCAATTTGGAAAACAAACCCGAGTATCTTTCAAATCAAAAAATTTGATTTCTACCACTAGACCTTTGACGCTCTTGCATATGGACTTATTTGGTCCTACAAGAACAACTAGTCTAAGTGGAAAAGATATGATTTTACTGTAATCGATGACTTTTCATGATTTACATGGGTTTTATTCTTGCTAGCAAAGACAAAGCTTTTTCCTTATTTCAAAAAATATTTAAGAAAAATACAAATGAAAAGAGTACTTTTGTTTTATCGATTCGAAATGATCATGGCAAAGAGTTTGAAAATCAATCTTTTAAAAATTTCTGTAATGAAAATGGCATTGAGCATAATTTTTTTGCACCTAGAACACCCCAACAAAATGGAGTAGTAGAAAGAAAGAATAGAACTTTAGAAGAAATGGCTTGTACCATGTTGTGTGAGAGCAATCTCCCAAAATATTTTTGGGCTGAAGCTATTAACACAGCATGTTATGTTTTAAATGTGCATTAATTAGACCTATTTGAAAAAGATCTGCTATGAACTTTGAAAAGGTAGAAAACCCAACATTGATTATTTTCACATTTTTGGTTGCCGATGTTTTGTTTTGAATAATAAAAAATTGAACCTCGATAAATTTGATGCTAAATCTGATAATGACATTTTCCTTGATTATTCTTCACATAGTAGAGCTTTTAGAATATTCAATAAAAAGACTTTAGTAGTTGAGGAATCAATTCATATTATATTTGATGAATCTAATGATCTTCCATTGAGGAAGAGAAAGGGTTTGAATGATGCAAATTAAATTGACGGTCAACTCAAAGACATTACTTTGGAAGATAAGGAGGATTCAGCTACACAAGAGGTAAATGAAGAAAATGACAAAAACCAACCTGAGAAATCTCGAGGTAATGATGAATTAGAAAGGGAATGAAGATACATTTACAATCATCTTAAAGAGTTAATTTTAGGTGATCTATCTCATGGTATTAGGACTAGATCATTATTTAAAGACACTTACAATAACTTAGCTTTTGTATCTAAAATTAAACCTAAATGCTATGATGATGTTAAAGATGATGTTAATTGAATAAATGTCATGCATGAGAAACTTCATCAATTTGAGAGAAATAATGTATGGACTCTTGTTGATAGGCCTCATGATCATCCAATTATTGAGACTAAATGGGTATTTAGAAATAAATTGGATGAACATGGTAATATAATCAGAAATAAAGCAAGATTGGTAGCTAAGGATTATAATCAAGAAGAATGTATTGATTTTGATGAGACTTACGCCTCTGTAGCTAGATTATAAGCTATTAGATTACTTCTAGCATTTGCTTGCTTTAAGAACTTTAAATTGTATCAAATGGATGTTAAAAGCACTTTCTTAAATGGATACATTGTTGAACAAGTCTTTGTGGAATAGCCATCCAATTTTGAAAATCACTTGTTTCCAAACCATATATTTAAGTTGAACAAAGCTTTATACAGTTTGAAACAAGCTCCCTGGGCTTGGTATGAGAGATTAAGTAAATTCTTGATTGGAAATATTTTATTCGAGAAAATATGGATATAACTCTATTTATTAAGAGATAAAATGATGATATACTGATTATTCAAATGTATGTGGATGCTATCATTTTTTATGCTACTAATGACTCTTTATGCAAGGACTTTGCAAAGCTTATGCAGGAGAGTTCGAGATGAGCATGATGAGCGAACTTAACTACTTTCTTGGACTTCAAATTACGCAAGGCAAAGAGAGAATCTTCATAAGCCAATCCAAGTACATCAAAGATATAATCAAAAAATTTGGCATGGAGACATCTAAGAGTATTGATACACCTATGAGCTCATCTTGTAGACTTGATTCTAATGGTATTAAAAAATCTGTTGATTTAAAACTTTATAGAGGCATGATCGGATCATTACTGTATTTAACTGCAAGTAGACCTGATATCCTGTTTAGTATTTATATGTGTGCTAGATTTCAAGCTAATCCTAAAAAATCATACTTGCTTGCTGTTAAAAGGATTTTTAAATACTTAGTGGAACTATTAATTTAGGACTTTGGTATGACAAGCAATCTAGTATTGACTTAATAGGATACACAGACTCAGACTTTGCTGATTGTAAATTAGATAGAAAATCAACTAGTGAAACTTGCCATTTTTTAGGTGTTAACTTAGTCTCCTAGTTTAGCAAAAAGTAAACTTCAATAGCATTGTCTACGGCCGAGGCTGAATACATTGCAGCTAAAAGTTGCTGTGCTCAAATCTTATGGATTAAGCTACAACTAGAAGATTATGGTATCAAACTAAAAGGCATTCCAATAAATTATGATAACACTAGTGCAATTAATTTGACTAAGAATTCTATCTAGTATTCTAGGACTAAGCACATAGAAATTAGATATTATTTCATTAGGGATCATGTGAATAATGGTGATGTTATAATTAAATTTTTATGTACTGAAAAGCAACTTGCTGATATTTTCACAAAATCACTTGAAGAAGCTAAGTTTTGTGAAACTAGAAGGGAACTTGGTATGATTAATCCTTTGTTCCAATAAGTCAGTTTATTTGATTGTTTAATTGCTTTATCATGCTTGATTGGATATCTATTGAAAACTTCTTTGGACTTAGGTTTCACTTTTTTTTTGCCTCCTAATACTCTTCATGTATGAAATTTGTGTTTCAGCTAACTGTCGTGTTAGCTTCTTTGATTTATATTTGCTTCAGTTAGTCTTGCCACCACATAGGCCTAGTTTATTTTTCACTTCAGTTGACTGGGAAGTCAACTGATGACCCTTTGGACAGCCTCAAGTGGCCGTGCAGTCGATTACATGAATTCCCCTTCTCACCAAAAATCTGAGAGCATTCAATGCATCTACCACTTTTTCCAGTTGATTGAGCATTTCACTTCATTGAATGAGCTGATTAACCAGTCAACTGACACTTTTTTTCACTTAAATCCCTCACCAATCGGCATTCAATTTCACCATTTTCACTCTCTCTAGCTAACCGGCCAGGCAACTGGAATTCACCTTCCAGTTAGCCAGGCAGTCAACCAGATGGAGACCCTTTATAGTCTCTCTTCACCGTGCTCCCCACATTCTCCATCATCTCCATCCAACCGGCTCCTCCCTTGGCATTTATTTCCCTCTCCACTCCAAAAAAAAGGAAAGATGGCTCCTAAAAAGAAAAACCTTCATGCAAGGAAAGATGATTCCATTGATCTTTGTAGGAAAGCCTCATCTTCATCTTCTTTGCACAACTCCACTTCTTCAACCTCCAACATTGCAGCTAGAGCTTTAGCTAATGGGAGGTTAGTGGATTTAACTTTCTAGATCAAGAAGGCTTTAAACTAGGTAGATTATTTGCTGCACAAGGTTGGACCAATTTATTGAAACCAAAAAGCCTATCTATCCCGACCTTATCCGTGAGTTCTATGAAAACATCATCTTTGGTGATGATATCATTTCTTATAGTGTTAAAAAGGTCAAGATAGAGTTTGACAGAAAGTTACTGGGATCTGCCTTAAACATTCCTGTTGTTGGTGTTATGGAAGATTTTCCTTATGATAAAGGTTATAGACTTGCTATTATGCTTGGTTTAGAAGATGGTAAAGCTGATAATATTGTAAACCTTGATGCAAACAAGTTAAGGATTGAAAATATGTTACTTCATAGTATTGTTGCAAAAATCTTTGCCCCTCGTGCTGGATCTTTCAATATTGTGACCGACCGTGATGTTTGCATTATGTGCCATATCATAATGAAACTCCTCTTGACTTTCCTAATCTTATGATAACCATCATGAAAGAAGCCTTAGGATGAACCAAAGCCGTTCTGCCTTACGACATGTTTCTTACCTATATTTTTGAATTTTTTCATGTTAAACTCAAGGGTGAGATAGTTGTAGAATTACATTATGCTGATATCTTTAATGCTCACTCTTTTCATCGTATGGATTATGCTAAGCGTGATGATATTTGGACTAGAATTAGAACTAGGGCAGGTGAAATCTTGTTCCTCCATCGATAATCCAACCGCCTCAAGATCAGCCTCGACAAAATTGTCCTTCACCTGGATTCTTTAATTTTGACTTTCCTCAGCCATATCCTTTTATCTCTACAATGATTGAGCCACATCCTTTCATGTCTTCTGAACCTAA
Source organism: Calamus simplicifolius (assembly GCA_900491605.1). Taxonomy (NCBI): domain Eukaryota; kingdom Viridiplantae; phylum Streptophyta; class Magnoliopsida; order Arecales; family Arecaceae; genus Calamus; species Calamus simplicifolius. The sequence goes on along the minus strand of UESW01001795.1, from coordinate 64,691 downwards.
GTAACATCAATATACTACACCCGAGCCACCTCAATTTGTGAATACTGCACCTAAACCGCCTCCTTGCAATGACAATCCTACTCCTCAGCGTCCCATCATTGAAATCTATGAAGAACAGATACAACAGATCATCCAAGAATTATCCTTTGCCCAATCTACTAGAAGCTCTGGAGACAGTGGATCATCTGTCAATGACTATTTTATGATACCCCATATCTCCACTATTTTTGAGACACTTTCTCAAATTGTGATGAAACAGAGACAAATTGAGCATGATATGCAAATTCTAATTGAAAGAGTTTTTCATCATAATGAAACTGTGTTGGATCGCATACTTGAAGAAATCAATTTGTTGAAAACCAAGCTTGAGTGTTTTGAAGATAAAGCTGAATGGGTGACATTTCAAATGCGTGCCAATGAAAGCCAAACCGTTGGGAATTGTATCCTAAAGCCAATCATTTGATGATTGTGCTAATGTAAATTACATATAAATTGATATATTAATAAAAGTTATTTGGCAGTTTATTCATTACAAGAACATCTTCTTAAAACTCCTAAGAGTAATGAAGCCCTTAGGATCTTCCTTCACGATAAAGGAGGATTTATCTTTGAAGGTCCTTAAAAGAGTTCGCGACCAAATGATATACTATGACAGGGCCATAGTACTATCAATTATAGGACGTTGTATATCATATTTGTTGGTTGTCCTCTTAACCAAGGAGTGTAGAGACACTGGTATGACATACAGGTGAAAGTGTAGGAGTACATTTCACCGAACGTGACTCATTTCCGGATACTCTACTGTCAAGAGTTAATCCGAGAAGATATAGGTATAAGTATCCTTCAGACCTGAGATCACAACCAGTGGCTTACAAGCAACTCATTGTACTTAGGTGCCGGACCACCTGGATTTCTAATCCAGCTACGAAAGGTTACTGGGTGCAGTCAAGTACTTGTGGTAGTCAGTTATGGATCAAGATGGAATTTGACCTATCCCGTTAAAAGGAGAAATGCTTGTGTTTCAATTTAGCAAGACCTTGGCCAAGGCACTTCATGTGAAAGTCACATGATCACTAAAATTGAAATCACTTTATGGATTTGCTGTTTAGAGTTGACAGGCTCTTAAGCCATCCTTAGCATTTGTGGTCAAGAGGATGAATTATACGGTAACTGTTTCTTAGGGTTCTTGGAGTTTGCTCGGCAACTCTTCGACCTATCCGGACGTCGGGTTCCATTGCTAGATGGGCACATCGATTAGTATAGAAAGTTGTTTCTATGCTACCGGCTTAGGTTCGAACCTAGAGAGTCACACGCATAGAAGTTTCCTAGGATGATCTATTTGCTGATCAACGATTGAGAATCGTATATGATTTAATTAATCAATTTGATTGATTGAATTATCTCAATTGGGTTAAGTACAAGTGAATAAGATTCAATTTGGTTTAAGTCTATTAGAAGGACTAATCAATTTCAAATATTGATTTGAAATTAGACTTGATTTGGATTTAAATAGATTCAGGACTAGCCAAATTTGATTTGGGCTAGGACCATGATCTATGTGGTTCAATCCAATAAATTCAAATCAGCTTAAACCAAAAATGAACCAAACCTCTCGCATAATCTCACATAATAACTTAATTAAATTCTAGAATTTAATTATTAATTTTCTCCAAACCGTTTTCGTTAGAATTCTAAGTGTTAGAATTCATGTGAATTAATGTGCCTCTTTGATTAACCAACGATGGAATTCACATCTCTTTGGTTTTCACCGAACATGGAATTAACCAAATGCATCTCTTTGGTTTTCACCGAACGTCGGAATTAATCAAAAGTTGCGTCTCTTTGGTTTTCACCGAAAACAGAATTCTAAATGTTAGAATTGAGCCTATAAATTAGAGGACATCCCTCACCAGATTACAGAACAACAACACACGATATGTCGTGGATTGAAATTCTAAAGAGTTAGAACAGAAAATCCTGGTGATTCTGTGTAAAAAAAGTTTGGTGGATCTTGGAAGAAGATTCAAGTGGAAGGATTCAAGATCAGCAAAGTTATTTTTCCGCGAGCTAGCACTCCCGGGAATCCGATCATTCGGGGCTTCGCGTGGACGATACTAGAGGCCGGACGATTGAACGGCTGCAGAGCACAAAGGATTTACCTACTGTTCTTAAGGTAAGTGATTTGATCCTAGATCTTAAGGCAGGCTTCAAGATGAGTAGTATGACTTCTCATCTTGAAGATCAAGATATGATCTTGATGTTTTATTTATATGCATATTTTAGATCAAACGATCCTATAATATAAGGCAAAGATATGATCTTGATGCATGTTAGATAGATTAATATGTAATCTTTAAATTTCCGCATTGATAATTGTTATCAAATTTTAAAATATGCATGCCATAGTTTCGTCTTGATCTAATTTATTGCATGTAAATTAATGCTCCTATTAATTGTGTAATTAAGGCTAAAATAATCACAAGGCTATTCGGTCACAGATGGATTAAAAATCCAAATTACCCATTCAACGAGGTATTCTGTGACATATTGTTGTGATGCTTATCAAAAGATAATTTAAATTGATCTTTGGCATCAAAACATAGATTACACACACTCTCAAAAGATGTTTTATATTTGATACATATTGATGTTGTATAAAAGCATGATATTTGCATGTTTAGTATAAAACATAGATATGATATATGATGGCTGATGTCTATGTTATGAAACATACAAATATTTATGAGAGTCTAATTTGAATGTCAAATGTTAATTCATAATCTCTTTAGATATGATCTAAATATAGGAATTATGAGTAGTAACATAATACATGTGATGCTTGATTGAATATATATAAACATGAAATATATTTAATCTTTTGGGTTAGCTAAATCGGGTCCATAAAGGGTTAGACCCTAAGGTTTAAATCAACTGGACTATAAGAGTATTTGATCAAATCTAATTAGATTAGGTTAAGAATGCTCTAAATCAAACAATAGTTGTAGTTGATCATGTCCTTCTCTTTGATTAAACCAAATGGAAGTAGATTAGGCTCCGTGGTTGAGCATGAATCTCTTAGATGGTCAAATCAGAATTGGTTAACCATATGATGTCAAGGTGAGTTGGCAAGTTGCTCTAGGATCAACGATCGAATGGTTTTTAATTGGGAGCTACTCGTATTGATGCGTCTTTAACGAGTTAATGGCATATCCCTCCCATCGATCTCACTCACCTGGTCAATGTGGTGAACCATTTATGATTCAGATCATTTACCTGATTCGGGTTGACCCATGCCTGTAAGGAAATCAGTCTGACTGATTTAGGTGCCACTTAACCTGACTTAATCTTGTTTCATTCTACCGATTTCATAGATTCAGTGGGAGAACTTGATTAGTCAATTTATCTTCAGATTATTAAATCCTCTAAAATTATTAGGTCCTTAAAATGAAATAGTTATATGATAACTAGATCATAGCCTCCCATTAAGGTGGGTGATAATGAGTCCGATGTCTTGATAATCATTGGAGGCACTCCATGCCTGGTGCTTGTCAACCATCGGAATTATCATTCATTATATGATAAGTCAGCGTAACTATTAAATAGACAGTCAGGTGCCGAGCTTCACTCGGGCTTGGTTGTCTATTGATAGGTTACACTGATTATATCATTTAATGGTTGGACCTAACCAGAACTTTCAGTGGAGGCACTCCATGCCTGCTGAAGAGGTACATGGGGCAAAACTGAACACTAAGAATTGTTTTGGAAACAATTGGTTTTGAACCTACTCTTAGATGCATATGGGTTGGCCAAGCTTCACTTGGGCCTGTATGTAGTCTATGTAGATCTTAGTGCCCGCTAAAGAATTAAGAATAATTCTTCGAATTGGGGTGTAGAGGCTGCCAATTTGAACAAAATAGTGGAGAATCTTTAGACTAAAGTCCAAGTCTTTAGACTGAATCAATTTATATACTAATAAACTTTAGTTTTTCCTTATGCAGAAAATGGCCACTAATTTATCATTAAGGTCCCTATTGGATAGTGACAAGTTGAATGGTTCAAATTTCAATAGCTGGTTTAGAAAACTTAAGATCGTCCTTGAGCATGAGAGGATTCTATATATTCTGAATAATCCTGCACCAAAGATACCTGATGCAAACACCCAAAGTTCTGAGAAAGACACTTATCAGAAGTGGCTCAATGATAGAACTAGCGTGCGTTGTATCATGCTAGCAGCAATGAACGATGAATTCGGTCGCCGGTTCGAGAATGCTCAGCCAGAAGAAATCATTCAAGCGTTGAATGAATCTTTCGGCACACCCGACGATGTTGAAAGGCACAAGACTAGTTGTGCTATTTTAATGCTCGAATGAGGGATGGATCTCCTGTCACTGATCATGTATTGTACATGATCGAGAAGATAGAACTCCTAAGCAAGCTCGGCTTTCCCCTACATGAGCAGTTGGGAAAAGATGCGATCCTGAATTCCTTGCCTCCATCCTTCCGACCTTTCCTTACTCATTTTCGAATGACAAAGCCTGCAGTCAACTACCACGGTTTGTTGGGGTTGTTACAGAACTTTGAGAAGGATAACCAGCTCTCTAAGGGTTTGGTTAATGTGGTTGAAGGATCTAAGGTAGGGCGTCAACCCTTTGGGAAAGGGAAGAAGAAAAAGAATAAAAAAAGGTGCAACATGCTAGGACATCTATAAGGGGTCAGATGCAGAAGAAGAAAGTTGATAAAAGTCAAGCTGAATGCTTTCATTGCAAGATGCAAGGGCACTGGAAGAGGAACTGTCCTCTTTACATTGCCACACTTGATCCAAACAGGCCAAAGAAGAAAAAGGGGCAAGATGTTGCTCAACAAGGTATTTATATGATAACACCTTGTAATTTTTCTGTATATGATAATCAGACCTGGGTATTGGATACCGGGAGTCCTTTTAACATTTGCAATTCATTGCAGGGACTACAGGTCACTAGAAGATTTGAGGACAATGAAAGATTCCTTAATGTCGGCGATGGAAGATTAGTTCCAGTTCTGGCATTAGGAGTTCTTGAAATAGTTTTCAATAGAAATGTCATTATACTAAATGATTGTCATTTTTGCCCACGTTCTTGTTGAACGTAATTTCTGTAGGCCTTCTGGCCAAAAGTCATTATGAAATTTCAATAAAGGATGTTACTTTGAATATCATTATGAATGGAGTCACTGTAATGACTGGGCATTTATCTAATGGCATTTATATATTATCACAGCCTGTGAATGTAGTGTACAAATCAAGTAAGCGCCCTAGAATAACTGATGTCACAGACATTTATCTTTGGCACCATCGGCTGGGTCATATCAATAAGAACAGATTAAACAGGTTAACTCAGGAGGGCATCCTTCGAGTTGATGATTGTGAATCATTAACTACCTGTGAATCCTGTCTTCTTGGTAAAATGACCAAGTCATCTTTTACTAGAAAAGGTGAAAGAGCCAAAGAGCTATTGAGTCTAGTACATACTGATGTATGTGGACCAATGAGCACTTGTGCCAAAGGTGGATATTACTACTTCATTACTTTTACAGACGACCTTTCTAGGTTCGGTTATGTCTATCTTATGAGACATAAATCTGAGTCGTTTGAAATGTTCAAACTATATCATAAAGAAGTAGAAAAACAAACAGGAAAATGTATTAAGATCCTTCGATCAGATCGAGGAGGCGAATACCTTTTCAATGACTTTGTGACATATTTAAGGGAGAATGGGATTCTCTCCCAATGGACTCCTCCTGGAACACCGCAGCATAACGGTGTGTCGGAAAGAAGGAATCGAACTCTGTTAGACATGGTTCGGTCCATGATGGGTTTTGCAAGCTTGCCAATATCATTTTGGGGATACGCATTAGAATCAGCTTGTCATATTCTTAATAAGGTTCCAAGTAAGTCTGTTTCTAAAACTCCACATGAGATGTGGTATGGACATAAACTAGTTATCACCTATCTGAGAGTCTGGGGGTGTCCGGCTTATGTGAAACGTGCAAAATCAGACAAACTTGAACCCAAATCTGACAAATTTTTTTATCGGCTATCCAAAAAACCAAAGGATATTACTTCTACAATACTGAAGAACAAAAGTTGTTCATTAGTAATAGAGCAGTTTTTCTTGAAAAGAGTTCCTTAGTGAAGGAACAAATAGCTCTAATATTGAACTTGAGGAAGTTCATCAAGTAGAAGGAACAACACAACCAATTGAACCCTTAGAATCTGAGTTGATTAGATCAAACTCAAAACCCATTTTAGATGCACCATTAAAGCGATCTGGTAGAGTACCACATCAACCGGACATATACTTAGATTTCTTGGTCCATAACGAAGATCATGTTGAGCTCGATGAGAACAATGAGGATCTGATCACCTATATGGATGCTATGCAAAGGACTGACTCTAATAAATGGCTTGATACTATGAAATCCGAACTTGATTCCATGAAGGACAATAATGTATGGAGATTAGTTGACCCCCCGAAGGGATAAAACCCATAGGGTGTAAGTGGGTTTTCAAGAGGAAAAGAGGTGCGGACGGAAAGGTAGAGACCTACAAAGCATGTCTGGTTGCCAAGGGGTATCGTCAATGTTATGGTATTAACTATGACGAAACGTTTTCTCCTGTGGCAATACTGAAATCCATTCAGATTATGCTAGCTATAGCAGCACACTTCGATTATGAGATTTGGCAGATGGATGTTAAAACCGCTTTTCTAAATGGTAATTTAGATGAACAGGTGTATATGATACAGCCTGAAGGTTTTATATCTGAAGATGAGTCTAAAGTGTGCAAGCTACAGAAGTCCATTTATAGACTTAAGCAAGCATCTAGGAGTTGGAACATACGATTTGATAATGTAATCAAATCTTATGGCTTTATTAAGAACAAAGAAAAACCTTGCATTTATAAATGGGCTAACGGTTCTGTTATTGTATTTATTGTATTATATGTGGATGATATTTTCTTAATCAGGAATGATGTCCCCGCATTACAAGGAATAAAGATATGGTTATCATCACAATTCTCCATGAAAGATCTGGGAGAAGCATCGTACATCCTAGGAATGAAGATCTATAGAGATAGATCTAAGAGGATGCTTGGTTTATCCCAATCTACGTACATAGACACCGTGCTAAAGAGGTTTAGCATGGAGAATTCCAAGAAAGGCTATCTTCTGATAGGCCATGGAATTCATCTTTCTAAGAAGGATTGTCCGACAACTCCTAATGAAAGAGAACGTATGAGTCGAATTCCATATGCTTCGGCAGTGGGATCGATTATGTACACCATGACATGTACAAGACCAGATGTGGCATACTCACTAGGAGTAGTGAGTAGATACCAATCTGATCTAGGAGAAAAACACTGGCAAGTTGTTAAGACAATCCTTAAGTATTTGAGAAATACTAAGGACCAGTGGTTAGTCTATGGAGAGTCTGATTTGAAACTTGTTGGATATACTGATTCCAGTTTCTAATCAGATCATAATGATAGCAAAAGTGTATCAGGTTTTTGTGTTTATCTTGAATGATGGAGCTGTTTGCTGGAAAAGTTCCAAGCAACATGCAGTGGCAGATTCAGTGTGTAAGGCAGAGTACATCGCTGCATCAGATGCCGCGAAAGAAACTATGTGGCTGCGAAAGTTCATCTCCGAGCTTGGAGTGGCACCTTCCATAGATGGATCAGTCCTGTTATACAGTGACAGCACTGGTGCCATAGCTCAAGCAAAGGAACCACAAGCACATCAATGCACTAAGCACATACTGCGCCGATTTTATCTTATTCGAGAGATTGTAGACCGAGGTGACATAAATCTTCAGAAGATTGATGAAAAAGAAAACCTAGGTAATCCATTTACTAAAGATCTCAGCATCAAGGAGTTTGACGATTATAAATTAAAGATGAGTATTAGATACTGTAATGAGTGGCTTTAGGCTAAGTGGGAGTTTGTTGGAATTGTATCCTAAAGCCAATCATTTGATGATTGTGCTAATGTAAATTGCATATAAATTGATATATTAATAAAAGTTATTTAATAGTTTATTCATTACAAGAACATTTCTCAAACTCCTAATAGTAATGAAGCCCTCGGAATCTTCCTTCACGATAAAGGAGGATTTATCTTTGAAGGTCCTTAAAAGAGTTCACGATCAAATGATATACTATGGCAGGACCATAGTACTATCAATTATAGGTCGTTGTATATCATATTTGTTGGTTGTCCTCTTAACCAAGGAGTGTAGAGACACTGGTATGACATACAGGTGAAAGTGTAGGAGTACATTTCACCGAACGTGACTCATTTCTGGATACTCTGCTGTCAAGAGTTAATCCGAGAAGATATGGGTATAAGTATCCTTTAGACCTGAGGATCATAACTGATGACTTGCAAGCAACTCATTGTACTTAGATGCCGGACCACCTGGATTTCTAATCCAATTACGAAAGGTTACTAGGTGCAGTCAAGTACTTATGGTAGTCAGTTGTGGACCAAGATGGAATTTGACCTATCCCATTAAAAGGAAAAATGCTTGTATTTCAATTTAGAAAGACCTTGGCCAAGGCACTTCATGTGAAAGTCACATGATATCACTTTATGGATTTGCTGGTTAGAGTTGACAGGCTCTTAAGCTATCCTTAGCATTTGTGGTCAAAAGAATGAATTATACGGTAACTATTTCTTAGGGTTCTTGGAGTTTGCTCGACAACTCTTCGACCTATCCGGACGTCGGGTTCCATTGCTAGATGGGCAGATCGATTAGTATAGAAAGTTGTTTCTATGCTACCGGCTTAGGTTCGAACCTAGAGAGCCACACGCATAGAAGTTTTCTAGGATGATCTATTTGTTGATCAACGATTAAGAATCGTATATGATTTAATTAATCAATTTAATTGATTGAATTATCTCAATTGGGTTAAGTACAATTGAATAAGATTCAATTTGGTTTAAGTCTATTAGAAGGACTAATCAATTTCAAATATTTATTTAAATTAGACTTGATTTGGATTTAAATAGATTCAAGACTAGACAAATTTGATTTGGGCTAGGATCATGATCTATGTAGGTTCAGTCCAATAAATTTAAATCAGCTTAAACCAAAACCCGAACCCAAACCCCTCGCATAAGGGTCTCACATGATAACTTGATTAAATTCTCACGTAGGATTTAATATATTAATTTTCACCAAACCGTTTTTGTTGGAATTCTAAGTGTTAGAATTCATGTGAAATTAATGTGCCTCTTTGAGTTAACCAACGATAGAATTCTAAGTGTTAGAATTCACATCTCTTTGGTTTTCACCGAACATCGGAATTAACCAAACGCCGCATCTCTTTAGTTTTCACCGAACGTCGGAATTAATCAAAAGCTGTGTCTCTTTGATTCGGTGTCTCTTTGGTTTTCACCGAACGACAGAATTCTAAATGTTAGAATTTAGCCTATAAATTAGAGGACATTCTTCACTAGATTACAGAACAACAACACACACGATATGTCGTTGATTGAAATTCTAAAGAGTTAGAACACAAAATCCTGGTGTGATTCTGGTGTTAACAAAAGTTTGGTGGATCCTGGAAGAAGATTCAAGTGGGAGGATTCAGATCAGCAAAGTTGTTTTTCCGCGAGCTAGCACTCCCGGGAATCCAATCATTCGAGGGCTTCACGTGGACGATACTAAAGGCCGAACGATTGAACGACTGCAGAGCACAAAGGATTTACCCACTGTTCTTAAGGTAAGTGATTTGATCTCTAGATCTTAAGGTAGGCTTCAAGACGAGTAGTATGACTTCTCATCTTGAAGATCAAGATATGATCTTGATGTTTTTTATTTATATGCATAATTTAGATCAAACGATCCTATAATATAAGGCAAAATATGATCTTGATGCATGCTAGATAGATTAATATGTAATCTTTATGTTTCCGCATTGATAATTGTTATCTATATTTAAAATATGCATGCCTCGGAGTTTATTTCTCCCTACACAAACCAAGGATGCTTCCAGTGCTGTTGATTGCTGGACTTCTTCAATTGCTAAGCTTACCAGTCTCCTCGAGCAACATCTTGCCTCATTTCAACCTGTTCCTCCAACATTTGTACCAAATATATTTCATTCTCATCCTCACCTCCGAATGCCTCCACTGCAGTCACACAAGTACAATCCTAAGGCTTCTCGCTGTCAGAAAGGATCTTCCTCTAAACCTTCCGTTATCTCTTCTGATGATGATAAGTAGACTTTATATATTTTTTTGTACTTTAAAACTTATCTAGTTGATGTATATTTGCTCTAGTACCTGATGTTTGCATCAAGCCATTGGATTACTAGTTTGTATCAATGTTTAATTATGCACTCATGTTATTCAATGTATTATGTTTTCTACTTACTTGATGAATGTCTACCAAATGAATATTATGATAAATGCTTGATTTGCACATTTTTCAACCACCTCCTTGATTAATGACAAAAGGGGGAGAAGAATAATGCATATATTGAGAAATGGAGAAGAAAATACTCCATACATTCATATATATAGGGAGAGAAAATTCTATGAAAATTATTATATAAACTTAATGGTTTTATCATCATAAAAAGGGAGAGATTATTGATCCCATATTGATTTTGATGATTATAAAATAATTAAGTAGGGTACAAATACATTTATTATGGAGACAAAGATCAATGCAGACAAATACAACATATCAAGAAGATGTTTTAATAAGTTACAAAGTTATTTCAAGTTCCATGACCATCTGAAGTTGTCGTTTAGACAATTAAAACTGTTGCTGCATCACTTTGGCCGAACCACCTTGTTTTCTAGTTAGCTAGGATGGTTCTCTAGCTAACTGGATTGCCTGTTCGAATGGATGCTTAAAATAGCTAACTGGATGAAACATCCAGCTAGCTATGTTGCCTAATTTTTCTCTCTGGCCGAACACATCATTGAATTAGTTAACTGGACATGAACTCCAGCTAACTAAGGGTTGCTAATTCTTCTTTCTGGCCGAATGCATGATAGAAACAGCTAACTGGATGGAACATCCATCTAGCTGAGCTCCATGGAAATTCCTTCCTGGCCGCATGGACTTTGGATCTAGTTAACTGGAGCTCATATCTAACTAACTAAATCGCATGAAAATTCTTCCTGGCCGAACTCTTCTTGGAAACAGTTAAATAGATTTACATCCAGCTAACTAAACTCCATGAAGCTTTTTCTTCATAGCCGTGTGGATATTAAATTAGCTAACTAGAGTTCATCATCAGTTAACTAAATTGGAAATGGAATGCTTTTTGGCTGTGCTCATGATTGAATTAGTTAACTGGACATGTAGTCCGGCTAACTAAGGATGCTGATATTTCCCTCGTGCTGTGCTCTTCATTGAAATAGTTAATTAGACTTTTAGTCCAGCTAACTAAGGAACTCAGAAATCCTTTCTAGATGAATACTTTGTTGAAATAGTTAACTGAACTTTTAGTCCAGCTAACTAAGAAACTCAAAAATTCTCTCTAGCCGAATGCTTTATTTAAATAGTAACTGAACTTTTAGTCCAGCTAACTAAGGGAATGGTGCAGACTTCTCTTGGCCGAATGGTGTCTCAATTTAGGTAACTAGAATGGGATCCAGCTAGCTAAGTCTTCATGGTTTTTCTCCCTGCACGATTTCTTTTGTTCTTCAACTAACTAATTCCTTCCTATAGTCAGCTGGGGAGTTCTTCTCTGGTTCACCTAGGCGTGCTCCTCTCAAGCTGAATTATTTTCGAGCTGGAGTCTACCTCTTTGAAAATGTCAGGAACTCTTTCTCCATTTCTGGCGACAGTCAATGCATTCAATGCTTCGAAAAATTCTTCAACGGTTATCTTCTCTTTTCATTTTTTTTGTTTCAGTCTAATAGATAGTTTTGCAAATCAAACACTTTAAATAGCTGTATGTAGAAGAAAGAGAAGAGTGAACAGTAGAAAGCTATGATTGCATATATTCGTGGTTGTTCAGTAACAAAGAAAGGAAGCTCTGTTTTGAATTTGTGAGTGCTTTCTGAAGATCACTGATTGCTCATCGTTGCTGATACTTTAAAGCTTCAAAAGACATTGAAGGTTTCAACTACTTCAAAGAAGACTTCATTTATTGCTGAAGTGCATTCAAGGAAGAAGCTCATTTGAGAAGTTGCCTTTAAAATTGTAAAGTATTTATTTCTTAATATTTGCTCATTTTAGGAGCGTATTATTCTTAACATTTTCTAAACCTATTTTGAATCTTGTAAAGGGTTGGGTTTAACCCTTGGTTGTTTGGCTTCCTTGTGCCATGAAACAAGAGAACTAGCCTAGAAGGCTTGGGGTTTGGCTCCCTTGTGCCGTATAATAAGAGGACTAGCCGAGGAAGGCTAGGGATTGAAATCGTTGGTGATACGATTGGAGTAAAATTTCTAAAGAACTTTTGGGGAGTGGACGTAGGTGCAGGGTTGGCACCGAACCACTATAAAAATCCTTGTGTTTGTGATTGTTTGAATATTTTCTATGATATCTCTGTGTTCACCTCATATGCTAATTAAATTTTGATTAGCTGCACATTATTACGTTCACTCTCTTGAGTTGCTACAACCATCATATCATGTCATATGTTAACCCATCAACTTGAACATGACATAATTATAACCTGAGTTAATTGATTTATGCAATTGGATTTCTTATAGATGATAAAATTATTTAGTTTTAAGCATTATATTATGTATTACATTAAAATAATAAAGCAATAGGTTATTAAGTGGATCATGTTTATTCATGCTAATGAATTATTAAGTAAGTCAACCATGCTCATTTGAATGAATTGTTAAACGAGTCGTATTATATCAAACTAATATGATGTATTTATTAAATGAGTTATGATTATCGTTTCATATTATTTATTTAATAATCAAATCATATTAGTACTAAAATTTTTAATATAATTAATTAATTGTATCGTATTTGTATCAGCTCCCAGTGTTTTTCCTCCTATTCAATATGATACAAATATGATACTTGCCATCCCTATCACAAAGTTTATAATTGCTTCAAGATAGGATGCATGAGGAGGAGTTGGAATTGTTAGTTTGTATCACATGCTATTTTATTTTCTTTTGGATTAAAGATAATTTAGGTATTCTAGGAATGGAAACTATTATTTGTTCCTCTTCCATAAGGCAGCATGTGCATATTTAAATAGCAACCTTAGATTTTTTTAAAACAAATATAAGAGGTTTAAGACCTCATAAAAGCAACTTTATGGACATATAAATTAAGAAGCATTGATGAAAAATTACCAATATAATAGATTATTTCTTTCTGAGTTGCATCCTATACTACAACAAATTCCTTCTATCTCAATGCTAAAAATATCATTTGCCGATGCTTAAAAGCATCGAAAAATATTGTTCCGATGCTTTTACAAGCATCAAAAAAAGCGAGAGTAAAGATAAAAAATTTCGATGCTTCTTGAAAGAGAAAGCATCAAAAAAGTCTAGATGCTTTTAATTTTTTTTAAAAAAAATAACTAATTTATCGAAGCAATATTTTTTAAAAAAATAATAATAAATTCAAAAGGACATAAAAAGAAGCTGGGATAGTCACAAGAAGATGCGGCGGCTTCCTGAGGCTTCTTGCCTCTTGACCTTGCCACTCGTTGGTGATTCATGGATGAGAAAGTCTTAAAGCGTCAGTAATATTATTTTTAAAATAATAAATTTATCGATGCTTTAAAGCATCGATAATATTTTTTTAAAAAAATAACAAACCCAAAAGTACAAAAAAAATAAAAATAAAAATAAAAAGCTAGGGTCGTCAAAGAAGATGCAGCGGCTTCTTGAGGCTTCTCGCCTTTGGCCTTGCCACTCAGCCGGTGATTCATGGATGAGGAAGTCTCATCCATTAACAACACCTTCCAACGATCTCATGCCATCCATTCTCATAATCCATAACCCCGACCAAGGCTTTAGATAGGATCTAATTACTGATGATATAAACCCAAACCATATCTTCAACATAAACAGAGGATCTCGGCACTTACCTGGCAGCTGTCCAGTGATCAACGGCGGTAATTAGCGACTTCAGAAGATCCTCCAAACCCCGACGAAGCTTCCTTACTCATCAAATGCTCTGATTGGTGCCCCTGTCAATCGAATTAATCGGCAACCAACTAGAGAATCTCGTTTCTTGCGTGAAATCGACCCCTCTAGACTTCTCAACTCGTGGAACGACTCCGTCCATTTCTGCAAGTGGTCGTGTAGTACCCGGTTCATGTGAACCAGGTTCAGAACTTGGTCCTGTGTTGTCCGACGCTTCGCTCTCAGTGAAGCGCTTCGTTTTCCCAGACCCTTTAAACCGAAGCGTTACGCAGGGGATTATATATGTGATGGTGGGAGACTCCCTCCATCAACCTGACTTCTGTCTCCTTCAGGTATTCCCCTGGCCTCGAGAGAGAGAGAGAGAGAGAGAGAGAGAGAGAGAGAGCGTGAGAGAGAGAGAGAAGAGAAGAGAGCGAGAGAGGGAGGCCGACCGATCCTTGGTTCAGGCCCGGCAGCATGCTCGCCGCCTCGCCGGGCCTGAGCTTCGGCCGGCGACCCCGCCGGCACCGGGGGAGGTATCCGGCAGGGTGGTGGTGGAGAGAGAGAAGAGAGAGAGGGACAATTGGCCCTCTCTCGCGCGGTGGCGGAAGCCGAACGCTGGCTGGTTCGGACCCGGCGGCGTGCTCGCCGCCTCGCCGAGCCTGAGCTCCGGCCTGCCACCTCCACCAGCGCCGGGTGTGCGTCCGGTGGAGGTCCGACCGGCCAAGGTGGCCGGCCGTGCCGCACGGATGTGAGAGAGAAATAGAAAGAAATTGAGAGAGAGGAGGAGCGCCGCGGCCGGCTCTGGCCCGGCCACCGGCGGCCGAGCCACCCTCAATTTGGCCGGCAGCGGCCCTGGCCGCCGGCGTGGTACTCGTCCCCTGTTCGGTGAAACAAGGGATCGGGATGGGTTGGATGAATTGGGCCGGCTGGGCCGGCCAGTTCAGGGCCTTTTGGGCCGTTCCTGGAGCCCTTTTTGGGAGGGATTTTGGGCCCTATATCGGGCCAAAAAATGAGAAATAATTATATGGCTAGAATCTGGGTTAATTCTAGTTTCTTGGGGTATTTTTACTTTCCCAATTGGGTGTGTATAGTGGGAGATATTCGAGCCCAAAGTTGGGCCCGTGAACTAGTCTGGGTAGAATTCTAAGGGTCATTTTAATATTTTTATTCTAATAAATTAATTATGTAAAATGATCCTGTAGGTGCTCAGACATCTGACTAGCTGATATATACCTGTTGGATTGCGTGCTAAGGTAAGTAAGCCAGTTATCATTATTTAATAAATTATTTTATTTATTATATGAAGATTTAAATTGTTAATTATATTGTGACATGAAGAATTGTTATGGATATTGGCTAAATTGTAAGTAGATGAATATTATGAATACATTGTTATTTATGTGCTATGATTGAGAATGATTTCATATGTGGATGCTATGCATGAGAGATGCAGTTATTATGACATTAATGTGATATATTACATGCAATTGTTAAGTAAGTATAATCCACTGTTTATGCAATATAAAGATGTTATTGATATGTTTGTGCATGATGTGAGGTACTGTTATGTGTCGCCGCGGTTCTCCTTTATCATGTCATACCACACACATTTAGAGGATGTGTTCTGATGATTTATGCCACACACATCTAGAGGATGTGTTCTGATGATTTATGCCACATACACGTCTAGAGGATGTGTTCTGTTTATTTATGCCATTCACACATCTAGAGGATGTGTTCTGCTTGGTCCGAGATGGCATCACGCATCTAGAGGATGTGTTCTGAGTTACTATGAGGTGGCATCACACATCTAGAGGATGTGTTCTACTTGGTTCGAGGTGGCATCACACATATAGAGTATGTGTTCTGGTGGATTATGATATGGCGTGACCCTGGTATCTGGACCCTTTCAGTAGGGGGATGCTTGTTGGTACACTATTGGGATATTGCAGGGCCGTGGGTCACATTTACAGCTACCATTGAGGGTATAAACAGTGGGTTTACTTACATTGCATGTTTGAGTATTTGTGGAATGTTTAAGCATGCAAATCATTTATGTGCTTATAGATTGTTATGCTATGAATTGATTGTATAACGTGGCTTACTTATTGAGTGTAAGCTCATAAAAATCTTACAATGTTTTTGTCAGAGCCACGAGATTGAAGATGGATGGTTGGGGTGATGGATCTTCTATTAAATAAAACAAGACCCATTATTTTGTTGTAACCCCAGTATTACTTATGTGTAGGGCTTGATGCCCAAACTTTATTATTGTGTGTGTAAGGGTTTGTAACCCAAAACTTTTAGTATTCAGTGATGAATTTGGCTTGGTTATATACATAATATGTTATGTGTGAAAAATTTTGTGACGCCTTGCGTGCCCGGCACGCGGCGGGTTGTCACCCTAGCCCGATATTTGGGTCTGGGGCGTGACAGCTTTAGTGGTATCAGAGCTTAGTTATGACCCTAGGGACACGGACATATTGACATGATAACATGTAGGAATATTTTAATGACATTATACTTAGAGAACCTGACACTTTAGCTTATGATGATATTAACCACAACTAATTTAATAGGAAATAGTTATGGCTCGCCACTAGGAGCCAACAATATGAGGAAGACTCTCAGGCCGGTAATGCTGATCAGCCGGTGGGTCAAGGAACTACTGGAGGTGCGGCCCCTGCCAACCCAGTAGGGACTGATCACCAGCGATTCCAGTCCGAGATGCTTCAAGCTCTCTCGGGTATGGCGCAGTCTATGCGGGACATGCAGCATCAGATCCAGCAGGCTTTGACCGCTCAGTCTGTACCCCTTCTGCTCCGACTCAGCCTACCCTTCCTGTTCCGCAGTTGCAGCCAACCTTACCCACTCAATCAGCACCGCCGACCCAGTCTGCTTTATCTCAATCCTGGGTGGGGAACGGCCGTAGCTTTGCAGATTTCAAGAAGTTTGCCCCTGCTCCTTTCTCTGGTTCAGCAACCCTATTGATGCTGAGAGATGGGTGCGAGATATGGAGAAGGCTTTTATGGCCCATGGTAGTCAGGAGATGGAGCGGATCAGATTTGCTACTTATCTTCTCCAAGGGGAGGCTTATGATTGGTGGTTAGTAGAGGAGCAGCGTCGGGTGGTCAGACTATTTCTTGGGAGAGTTTAAGGAGGTATTCTTCGACAAGTACTTTCCCAGGAGTGTGCAGAGGCGATGGAATCAGAATTTCTTAAGTTGGAGCAAAGGAATCTTTCTGTGGCCCAATATGAAGCTGAATTCACCAGGTTGGCCCGTTTTGCTCCAAGTATTGTGACTAATGAAATGGCCAAGATCACCAGATTCACTGAGGGACTGCGACCCAGACTGATGCAGGCGGTCAATGCATTTGAGCTTCACACTTAGTGCGTGGTGAATAAGGCCTTAGTAATTGAGAGAGATATGAATACGGTTCAGAGGGATTGGGAGCAGCAGAAGAAGAGGAAAGGGCTAATTCTAGCCAACCCCCAGCTCAGGCCAAGAAAAGAGGTGCACCTCAGGCCCCAGGAGGACAACCGAATAGAGAGGCTCGCTGCTTTCGCTGTGGGAATTTCCACCCGGGAGACCTTGCCGTGGAGTGTCTGGTGCCTGTTTCTCCTGTGGAAAGACTGACCATAAGATAGCCACATGTCCCCTTCGAAAGAACCAGCAGCCATCTTCCAGTCAAGGGACGAGTCAGCAGCAGCAGCAACCACCGAGGACCAGGGAAGGGTCTTCGCTCTCACTCAGCAGGATGCTGCCGCTTCTAATTCTGTGGTGACAGGTAATCAATATTTCACATCTAGTATTACATTCTTATCTAGTGCAATGCATTAATAATTAGTTAGACATTATATTCTTATGTTAAAACAAATTTCATTTACGTCCAGGAATGATTAAATAGGCAATGATTATGCTCAAACTTAATTGACCCGGGTGCCACGCATTCTTTATATCTGACACCTATCTTGGCAAGAATGCATCATTGACACCTGAATCTCTAGACCATGAGTTGCACATTGCCTTTCCAAATGGTGATACTATGAAAGTTGATACAGTATGCAAATCCTGCTTGATTATCATTGAGGATAGGAAGTTGAATGCTGATCTTATTGTCCTTCCACTGAAATTCTTTGATGTTATCCTTGGCATGGATTGGTTAGCTTCCTATCATGCTTCTGTAGACTGTTTCAGGAAGATGTCAACTTCAAAATTCCAAGTCAGCCTGAATTTAGTTTTACTGGTGGTCAGAAACTTCTAGCCTCAGTGTTTATTTCAGCACTACAGGCTGGAAAGTATCTGATGAGTGGTGGTCAAGGATTTCTTGCTGTTATTAAGGATCTTCAAAAGAAGAGGCCAAGTTGGAGGATATTCCTATAGCTCGAGAATTCCCTGATGTCTTTCCTGATGAATTGACGGATTTGCCCCCTGATCGGGAGGTTGAGTTCTCCATTGATTTGATTCCTGGAACTGGACCTATATCCAAGGCCCCTTATCGTATGGCCCCGGCTGAGCTAAAAGAAGTTGAAGGATCAATTGCAGGAGCTCCTAGATCGGGGATTTATCAGACCCAGTGCTTCTCCTTGGGGTGCTCCAGTTCTATTTGTTAAGAAGAAGGATGGCAGTCTTCGGCTATGCATTGATTACCGAGAAATCAATAAGGTAACAGTGCGAAATAAGTATCCTCTGCCGAGGATTGATGACTTGTTTGATCAACTTCAAGGAGCCCGGGTATTCTCAAAGATTGATCTCAGGTCAGGTTACCATCAGCTTAAAGTCAAGGAGGGGATGTGCCTAAGACAGCATTTCAGAACCAGATATGGCCATTATGAGTTCTTGGTGATGCCGTTTGGTTGACTAATGCCCCGGCAGCATTCATGGACTTGATGAACATTTTAAACCATACTTGGATCAGTTTGTGGTGGTTTTCATTGATGATATTTTGATCTATTCAAGAGCCATAAGGAGCATGAGGATCACTGAGGATTGTGCTTCAGATTCTTCGGGAGAAGAAGCTTTATGCCAAGCTGCAGAAGTGTGAGTTTTGGTTGGATCAAGTAGCTTTCTTGGGTCATATAATCTCTAAAGATGGCATTTCTGTGGACCCGAAAAAGATTGAAGCTATCACTAGCTGGAGCCGACCTTCCAATGTGGCAGAAGTCAGAAGCTTCTTGGGATTAGCCGGGTATTACCGAAAATTTGTGGAAGACTTCTCTCGCATTGCTCTACCCCTAACTCGCTTAACCCAAAAGCGAGTGAAGTTTGACTGGACAGGAGTGTGAGGAAAGTTTTCAGGAGTTAAAGCAGCCTGGTGTCAGCTCCCATTCTTGTTCTTCCGACAGGATCTGAGGGTTTTACACTATATACTGATGCCTCTCGGAAAGGATTGGGATGTGTTCTGATGCAGAATGAAAGGTGATAGCCTATGCCTCCAGACAACTGAAGCCTTATGAGCAGAATTATCCTACTCATGATCTGGAATTAGCTGCTGTGGTTTTTGCTTTGAAGATTTGGCGGCATTATCTCTATGGAGTGTCGTGTGATGTGTATACAGACCATAAGAGTCTAAATATATCTTCACACAGAAGGAGCTGAATTTGAGGCAGAGGAGGTGGTTGGAACTATTGAAGGATTATGATCTGAATCTACATTATCATCCTGGGAAGGCAATGTTGTGGCTGATGCCTTGAGCAGAAAATCCTCTTCTGAGTTAGCTGCTATGATTACCTCCCAGCCTCACGTATTGAAGGACCTCGAGAGGTGGGAGGTTGGTCTGAGAGTACAGCAGTCTGATGGACTTGTTGCAGCACTTGTACTTCAGCCGACCTTGTTGACAGAATCAAGTCCTCCCAGATGGAAGATCCAGATCTACAAAGAATTAAAGTTGTGTTCAGTCAGGAGTTCAGAATGAATTTTATGTAATGGATGATGGATCCCTGAGATTTGAAGGAGACTTTGTGTGCCAAACAATGAGGAGCTAAAGGCCGAAATTTTGAAGGGAGGCTCACTACTCTCCCTATACTGTGCATCCAGGTGGCACTAAGATGTACAGAGACTTAAAGGAAATTTTTGGTGGAAAGGCATGAAGAGGGAGATTGCTCAGTATGTGGCCAAGTGCTTGGTGTGTCAGCGAGTGAAGGCCGAGCATCAAAGGCCTGCGGGACCTCTTCAGTCTCTGATGATTCCTCAGTGGAAATGGGAAAAGATTACAATGGACTTTGTGACTGGTCTGCCCAAAACTCCTAAGAGTAATGATGCAGTTTGGGTTATTGTGGACAGACTAACAAAATCAGCTCATTTCCTACCTTTCAGAGTTGGGGTCTCTAGTGAAAGATTGGCTAATTTGTATATTGAGCAGATCGTGAGACTCCATGGTGTTCCTGTATCTATTGTATCAGATAGAGATACCAGGTTTGTGTCCCAGTTTTGGAAGAGTCTTCATAAGGCCATGGGAACCAAATTAAACTTCAGTACAGCCTATCATCCCCAGTCAGATGGACAATCAGAGAGGACCATACAGATTCTGGAGGACATGTTGCGAGCCTGTGTGATGGACTTGGGTGGAGCTTGGGATAACCACTTACCTTTGGTGGAGTTTGCATATAATAATAGTTACCAAGCCAGTATCCAGATGGCTCCATTTGAAGCTCTGTATGGTAGGAGGTGCAGATCTCCTATATGTTGGGATGACGTGGGGGAAAGGAAATTGCTAGGCCCTGAGCTGATTCAGCAACAGTAGATAAGGTGCATTTGATCAGGAGCGTCTTCGTACAGCTCAGAGCAGGCAAAGAGTTATGCTGATGTCAGAAGAAGGGAATTGGAATTCCAGGTTGGGGATCATGTCTTCTTAAGGGTATCACCAACCAAGATGTGATGAGATTTGGGATTAAGGAAAGCTGAGTCCACGTTATATTGGACCTTTTGAGATCTTGAGCAGAGTTGGGGAGGTTGCTTACAGCTGGCACTGCCTCCGATTCTATCTGGGTACACAATGTTTTCATGTATCTATGCTGAGGAAGTATATCTCTGACCCCAGCCATGTCATAGCATATGAGCCTATACAGTTGAAGAAAGATTTATCATATGAGGAGCATCCTTGCGTATCGTGGACCGCAAAGATCAGTTCTAAGGCGGCGTACCATTCCCTATGTCAAGGTGCAATGGAATAATCATTCTGAGAGGGAGGCTACTTGGGAACTGGAGGAAGAAATGAAAAAAGTATCCACATTATTTGAAGGTAATTTATCTATTAAGATTGTTGACTTTGATTTGATTTTATAGTTATATATCAATTTCGAGGCCGAAATTTTTATAAGGAGGGGAGGATGTAGTACCCGGTTCTGAACCAGGTTCAGCTTGGTCCTGTTTTCCGACGCTTCGCTCCAGTGAAGCGCTTCGTTTTCCCGGATTAAACCGAATTACAGGGGATTAATATGTGATGGTGGGGACTCCCTCCATCATACCTGGCTTCCATCTCCTTCAGGTAATCCCCTGGAGAGAGAGAGAGAGAGAGAAGAGAGAGAGAAGAGAGAAGAGAAGAGAGAGAGAGAGAGAAAGAGAGGAGAGCCGGCCGATCCTTGGTTCAGGCCCGGCGGCGTGCCGCCGCCTCGCCGGGCCTGAGCTTGGCCGGCGACCCCGCCGGCACCGGGGGAGGTGTCCGGGGGTGGTGGTGAGAGAGAAGAGAGAGAGGGCCAATCGCGCCTTGGTTCGGGCCCGGCGGCGTGCTCGCCGCCTCGCCGGGCCGAGCTTTGGCCTGACCTCCACCGGCGCCGGGCGTGCGTCCGGTGGAGGTCCGGCCGGCCAAGGTGGCCGGCCGTGCCGCCGGCACAGTAACGTGCGCGATGAGAGAGAAAAGAGAAATTGAGAGAGAGGAGGAGATTGGCGGCCGGCCGCGGCGGCGGCTCTGGCCCGGCCACCGGCGGCCGGGCCGCCCTCAATTTGGCCGGCGGCGGCCCTGGCCGCCGGCGTGGTCCCGTCCCCTGTTTCGGTGAAACAGGGGATCGGGATGGTTGGATGAATGGGCCGGCTGGGCCGGCCGGTTCAGGGCCTTTTGGGCCGTTCCTGGAGCCCTTTTTGGGAGGGATTTTGGGCCCGTAACGGGCCGAAAATGAGAAATAATTATATGGCTAGAATCTGGGTTAATTCTAGTTTCTTGGGGTATTTTTACTTTCCCAATTGGGTGTGTATAGTGGGAGATATTCGAGCCCAAAGTTAGGGCCCGTGAACTAGTCTGGGTAGAATTCTAAGGGTCATTTTAATATTTTTATTCTAATAAATTAATTGTGTAAAATGATCCTGTAGGTGCTCAGACATCTGACTAGCTGATATATACCTGTTGGATTGCGTACTGAGGTAAGTAAGCCAGTTATCAGTATTTAAAAATTATTTTATTTATTATAAATATTTAAATTGTGAATTATATTGTGACATGAAGAATTGTTATGGATATTGGCTAAATTGTAAGTAGATGAATATTATGAATACATTGTTGTTTATGTGCTATGATTGAGAATGATTTCATATGTGGATGCTATGCATGAGAGATGCAGTTATTATGACATTGATGTGATATTACATGCAATTGTTAAGTATAATCCACTGTTTATGCAATATAGAGATATGTTATTGATATGTTTGTGCATGATGTGAGGTACTGTTATGTGTCGCCGCGGTTCTCCTTTATCATGTCATACCACACACACATCTAGAGGATGTGTTCTGATGTTTATGCCACACACATCTAGAGGATGTGTTCTGATGATTTATGCCACTACACGTCTAGAGGACGTGTTCTGCTTATTTATGCCATTCACACGTCTAGAGGATGTGTTCTGCTTGGTTCGAGATGGCATCACGCATCTAGAGGATGTGTTCTGAGTTACTATGAGGTGGCATCACACATCTAGAGGATGTGTTCTGCTTGGTTCGAGGTGGCATCACACATATAGAGTATGTGTTCTGGTGGATTATGATATGGCGTGACCCTGGTATCTGGACCCTTTCAGTAGGGGGATGCTTGTTGGTACACTATTGAGATATTGCAGGGCCGTGGGTCACATTTACAGCTACCATTGAGGTATAAACAGTGGGTTTACTTACATTGCATGTTTGAGTATTTGTGGAATGTTTAAGCATGCAAATCATTTATGTGCTTATGATTGTTATGCTATGATTTGACTGTATAACGTGGCTTACTTATTGAGTGTAAGCTCATAAAAATCTTACAATGTTTTTGTCAGAGCCACGAGATTGGAATGGATAAAATAAGACCCATTATTTTGTTGTAACCCCAGTATTACTTATGTGTAGGGCTTGATGCCCAAACTTTATTATTGTGGTGTGTAAGGGTTTGTAACCCAAAACTTTTAGTATTCAGTGATGAATTTGACTTGATTATATACATAATAGTGTTATGTCTGAAAAATTTTGTGACACCTTGCATGCTCGGCGCGTGACGGGTTGTCACCCTAGCCTGATATTTAGGTCTGGGGCATGACAGGTTGGGGGTCTCACATGCACTAGGAGGCACCAACAGAGAGTCTCCTCCTCGGATCTGAGCTCGTGGGGACTGAAAGTCTCGCCCTCACCTTCCTTCGAAGACTCGCCCTCTATGATAATGGTTTCTTCGGTGAGATTCCTCCAGAGTTGGGTTGTTTGCGACGGCTGAAATATCGGAATAATGGTTAGAGACATAAAAATTTCTACTTAATCGGGAGGCAACTTGGTGAGCCGTTTCAGATATACGTGAATAATGGGGAAAAACAGAGCTCCTCTATTTGAACCACCAACCAATCTACTCCACTAGACTAATTAGATCGGAAAAAGAAGAAGAAGAAGAAACTTTTTCAGCATCAAAGAGCAGGAACTATGAGTTCTTTGCATTAATAAATTAAATCCAAACCAGAACTGTCAAAGCAAGAAGCAAGTGATTAAAAATAAAATATTTAAACGAGAACAGATGGGCATTACCAAGGAGGTTTGGACGCGGTCATCCGGCTTCCTCTTTGAATGCTTTCAGCATCCTAAGGGGCGACTTCATCTCCTCTCTACCATTCGCTCTCCAGATCCAAACAGATCAACACGCCTAATACCATAATAAGAAAAAAAAAATCTTGGACAAGCCATAAAGGAGAAGAACCAACCTCAGCGGCGAGGTACTCGAGGACGGCAACGAGGTACATCGGAGCGCCCGTGCCAACGTGCTCCACATACTTTCCGGCCTTGAGGAAGCGGGCTATATGGCCAACGGGGAGCTGAAGTCCGGCCGGGGAGCTGAAGTCCGGCCTTGCTACTCCTCGATGTGGCCTTCTTCGAACAAGACGAAAGCGTCTTCCCTCTGCCCATCATTGCTGTAAGCAAGCAGCCATAACGTAACCCCAAGAATGAGAGAGAAAGAGAGAACGAGCCGTAGGGGTGGAGGTCGCTCCAGCGGCCACGATCGTAGCCGGAGCCACCATTAGGGCGGAGGTCGCCAGGATGGTCGTCGTAGTTGCCGCCGGAGGCCCGGTAAGCCCGGGAGAAATCATCCATGGTAGAGGAACAGGGCCGAGGAGAGGGAGGGGCGTATTTGATATCTGTTTCGATCTTTAGAAATTTTTTTGGCGCTCTTGAAAATTGAAACAGAAATCCTATAGAAATTTTTTGGCGCTTACTTGAAAATTGAAACAGAAATCCTATAGAATTTTTTTGGCGCTGTCCGATCCCACCGTCCTAATATAAAAATACGACGCTGATACCAAAAAGCGTCGACATCCTATAGAAAAAATAAATAAATAAATAAAAATAAAAAAAATAAAAAATAAAAAAATGATGCGGACGCTTTTTAGCATGGCATTGTATTAAAAAGGCTAAACTACATAATTAACTCTTATACTTAAAGAGGTATGTCACTTTGGTTCTTAAACTTTAAAAAGTTATAAAAATAATCCTAAACTTTCTATTTTGTATCACTTTGATCCTTATCGTTAAATAGAGAACACGTCATTTATTTTTATCCTACAGTGGAGCAGCATACATGGCATTCAATTAAAAAAATTTAAATTTAAATTCATAACTCATGTTAATTTATTATTTTAATAATAATAATAATAATAAATTTAAGTTAAAAAAATCCTAATTTTCCTAACCCACAATCCGATCCGATCCGTTCCCCTTCCCTCTGCCCTCACCGCCAACGCCATCGTCTCTCATCGCCTCTCCGCCTTCTTGTGCTTCTCGGCGTCTTCAAGCTCGCGGTCAGAGATAGTTACAAAGATGGAGGAAGACGTACAAGTCCGGCGAGGCATAGATAAGCCGGAGGCAGTGCCGTTTCCCCTGCCAATAAACAGGTTGTCGTCGAATCAAATGGTTGCTCCACATGATCAACTCCCATGTTCTTGGAGCCCTACTCTGCTGCCAAAAGGCTTTTGGCCCCAGGCATCGCCAGAGAAGAAAAGGAAGCCAAGGCTTGGGAAGCGATCGAACGACCCTGAGCTCAACCGGGACAGCATCAATTAATCGATGATGGAAGGAAGAGCTGCTCGGCCCCGATGCTCCTAAAAAGCCATTAATTTGGATAATCCAATAGAGCTTCAGTGGATGGTGGGTGTCTTTGTTGAAGTTGCCAGTGCTGCCGTGGTCCCCTCAGACGGAGGCATTTCACGAATACGAGAGGTATGCTGGCTATCATGATGTGTTTTAGTTTTCATTCTAGAAAGTATGCGAATATATTTGTCATTGTTCGGGTGTGTTTTAGTTTTCGTCTCTTTCTATCATTTCTGATGCAGGTTCTTTCTGTTTATGAATAGAGACAAAGTAGTTTTAAGTGACTTGAGAACAATGTATTTTGGCATGAGAATTCTATGCTTCAACTGGATTATGCTTATCATCCATTCTTTCTTCTTAGTGACTAATAATGTGAACTTCTTGTGAATGGAATGCAGACTTCTCTTCCAGTGAATGAGATTATCAAGGCCTTGGCAAAAATGGGATACTCAGTGATACCATCAGATGATGCTGGCCGATTTGTGTGCAACTATGTTTACTATCATTCGCTCCGGTTTGCAGAACAACATGGAATCAAGTCTCTTTTTGTACACGTTCCTCTTTTACTGACAATCAATGAGGAAACCCAGATGCAATTTGTTGCTTCCCTTTTGGAAGTACTTGCTTCCTTGGCCTAGTACCTTGATTGTCTAATCAACATTAGTTCCCTCTTCAAAGCTGTCAAGCATCCTAGGTAAGGATGCTCATTTGCTTGCTATGCCAAAATTGTATTTTTTGAAGACAAGTTATCATTCTGTCAACCTTTTACTCTTGTCTTGGAGAGATGGTAAGTGGAATCTTCATGTTTGTTGCAAGCTGTGCATGGTCACGAGGGGATTTATGTGTCTATGATCAGATTTTGCTCACAAGTTGTTATCCTGCAAAGAAACTCTACATTTGCAAAAGCAAATCTGGAACAAGTTGTGTCTTTTCTGCCAAGGCCTTGCTTGCAATTTGTATGAATGCTAGCATCTTTATCATCTTACTGGTCATATCATCCAGAGCTCATATAATAGATCAAATTATTGTTGATCAACATTCTTCTCTAGGAATTATCCATTTAGCTTGAATAGCTTAAGAAAATAGAAAATAAGAAAATTAGTAGGAGTGAAATTTAGTATTTTTTTTTCTTTTCCAATAATGAATAATAAAATTGGAGTATAAAAGCTCCGTTCATATTTATGAAGCCCATCCTTAACATAATTTGGATTGAATTCTCCTTCTAATTAAATGATATGATAACTTTCCAAATGGATATCACTAATACAAATAATCATGAAAAGATCAAATTCTAATTTTTTTTTTCGATAGAGAAATGGTTAAATTGATGACAGCGATAATGGCCATATGAAACAGGGATGAATAAACTGCAAAATATTAGGACTAGCAGGGATGAAAAAGGAATCCAACTCCCTTATTATTAGTTTACTTCCATTATCACAAAGTTCGTCGGTTGACAATGTTTATGGAGTAGCAATCTATGATAAGCAAATAGCACAATCTACAACTCTCATGAGTCACATGAGATCATGCTATTTGCGAGGATAGTAGGCGAAATAGTAGGCAAAAAGTTGGAGGTATCCAACTTTAGCAGCGAAACAGTCCTGAAAGGCTTCTTTTATGGTCCCTGCATGAGTTTATAGGCATGTAAAGCAGTCACAGTAAGATAAAGGGAGATAAAGTTAGCGAGAAACCAGCATCTCTAAAGATTTTCGGCTCTCAAAACATACTGGGTTGCCCTTTGGCCTTTTGAGAATATCATGGAAATATCTCAAAACTCCTATAGGTTGATATACGATCGACTTCCATTTCACAAATATAAAAAGGGTGGCACAACTCTGTTTGAAACTCAAAACCATATCTCTCTAGATAAGCTGGTGCTGAATACAGACATTAGCATGTTCTACCTGCCATCATTTAAGATGCCAATGAGCTATGTTTGGCTACATGCCAATACACTAACTACAAGTAACTAAACTTGCTTTTCCAACTAATGTCCTTTTATGATTTGAACTTGCTTTTCCAACTAATGTCCTTTAATGATTTGAACCAATCTGTAACATTAAATATAAGAATTCAAGGTGCCAAACTCAAGGATGAGAAGGCAAAAGGTCCATATAATATTTTAATCCCAATAGCAATTGACAAGAAGAATCAACAAGAACTAAATTGCATAAACACAGCTAAATAATTGAATGGTTAAGGAGCAGATATTGAAATTTCATGGGAGCAAATTAATCACGGCCTATGTGAAGGTCTCGTGGCACTGGATTGGTTGCTGCCATCCCTAATGGTGATGCTAGATGATGCTGCCAACCTTCTATGGGGAACAACCGAATTTTTTCCAAATTTTTTCCTTCTGTCATCCTCCTGCAAAAGTATTAGTTTAAAAATTAGAGCCTAATAAAAACAAATAGGCGTAAAGTTTAACAATCAATGCATACCCCATACACAAGGCCCATCCCAGTAGGTGTCTCGACGTAGGTGCAACTGTCTTGGGTTCCCATTTGAATGCCATCATTGTCTAAGCCTGTCGATATATCACATCTGATGATCTGCATCCAAAATAACAAAGAGAATATGTTAATGTTTGGTCAGATACATGTCAAAAGAAACTGAGTATTATATTCACCTATGGCCTTGTTGCTGGTTGTTTCTTTTTTGTTGCTCTACGTGAAGCTTTCCTTGAAGATGATTGTCCTCTTATCGGTCCTTTGCATGTTCTGACATTGTGGCCATACTGCTGGCATCTGTTGCATTTAATCTCAATGTGCATCCTACTCACTCTGTGTGATTGGCTAGGCTCATCAGGATCCCTTCTCCTGCTCTTCTTTGGTCTTCCAGGTGGCCTTCTTATTTTTGGAGGAAGCACTAGATCCATATTAGTGCGTGGCCAAAGCTTGGGTCCATTAACAGGGCAAATTATGTGGCTATATATCCTCATGTAAGTATCTTTATGGTAAGATGGATGCATGTACTCCTCGGGATGCCTATCTAAATACCATATTGCTGAAACAGCATGTATGCAAGGAATTCCACTAAGGTCCCACTGATTGCAGCTGCAACTACGCTTCTCTAGGTCAACCACAAACTGATCATTTCCACATATAACCTCAAAGAGTTCAGCTCCAGCCCAGGTCGAAGTACAATGCTTTGAACCAATCTTATTCCTCTCAAGCTTCTTCTGAATCCTAGGGCAGATTGGTCCATTAAAATTCATTGCCTTCTTCATATTATTTCTGAATCGACCCATCAAATACTTTCGAATATCCTCCAACAATGTCAAGATTGGTTTGTCTCGGACCTCTACTATCTCTCCATTGAAAGTCTCACACAGACTATTTAGTAACAGATCACATTTCAAGTGGATGTTGAACTTATGCTTGCTCCAGAATTTTAGGGGGATCTCCATCAACCAGTTATATGCTTCCACATCCAATGACCTAATGGTCTTCATTTCTGCCTCAAACTCGGGGTAGGTGGCTGCTTGTGCAGCATTCCAAACTAGTTGTTTAAGGATAAGTCCCTTAAACCGAGCCTTAAAATTCCCATACAAATGCCTCAAGCAAAATCTATGCGCAGCATCAGGCACCGCAATCTCAATAGCCGGAACCAACCCCTACATGATGTGTAAAATTATTGACATTAGTTGGAGCTCAACAAATTGGGTTGATGTTAAAAATAATTAAATAACTTATGTAATGTACCTTCTGCTGATCGCTAATAAATGTCCAACCATGATCTCTAACGGGCCCAATATTCTGAATCAGTAGCTCCAAAAACCAGACCCACGAGTCCTTTGTCTCAGCTTCTGCCATAGCATATGCAATGGGGAATATGCCATTATTTGCATCAATACCAACAGCTGCAAGTAGTTGGCCCTGACATGGACCCTTCAGGTGACATGCATCTAAGCTGATAAGAGGCCTACAGCCAGCATGCAACCCTCGTCTACATGCATCCAAGCATACATATAGCCTCTTGAACATTGGAGCCATGTCAATCTGAGGCCTATCAACCTTAATTTTTAATGTACTGCCAATATTAGTCCTCCTTATCTCTTCACAGTAGTCATATATCCTAGCATATTGCTCTGCTTCAGTGCCCTCTATCATTATCTTGGCCTTCTTTTTGGCCCTATATGCTTGACTCCTGGATATCTTAACAACATAATCCTTTTTTACTTGCTCCACAATAGATGGTAGTTTCCATTGAGGTTGTGATCTGAATGTGTCCAGATAGTGTTTAGAGATCCACCTCGAATTTACATGTCTATTCCAAGTAGGCCGACTACATGTATGTTCATCAACCAAAGATTTGATTTGTATGGTGTTCTCTCGTTGCATTCTAGAAGCATGAAGTCTCCACTTACAACTCCCCTGGCATACTACAGTCACCCTGGTCAATTCATTCTTCACAAATCTTAAATCATATCTATCCTTCACAGCATACTCTCTTAT
The DNA here is from genome assembly GCA_900491605.1 of Calamus simplicifolius. NCBI lineage: Eukaryota > Viridiplantae > Streptophyta > Magnoliopsida > Arecales > Arecaceae > Calamus > Calamus simplicifolius. The sequence continues at coordinate 34,596 of UESW01001795.1, read as the reverse complement.
GGCATCCTTTAATGCACGTGCATCGGAAAAAATCATGCCAATCTTGAACTTTATATTTTTCATATCAGTTTTGGCCCAAAACTCTGGAAACCTTTTTTTTGCTTTTCCTTTTGAGTCATCATCATCATCATCTGGAGTGAGAAATGCATCGTCATCACAATCTGAGCTCATTTTTCATTCATAATCATCTTGAGATTTATCTTTATCATTGTCAACATCAACATTATCATCAAATATATCATCATCACTGGAAGGAACATCAACATCATACTTACTGGCCTCGGCCTTGTAGTCATCCTCATCAAATCCACTGTTAGTACTGTAACTAAGGTTGAAGTCCTCCACACCAATATGATCTACGACACCATCTTGAGTACCCTTCTTAGTGCAATCCCTGACAACTATATCATGTCTCTCATCTGCATTCCAACTGGGTAAAGGCATTGATTCCAACAACCCTGGCTCACCAATTAAAGTGCATGGATCATGCTCTACATATACATTGACAATCCCTTTTTCAGTAATGCATGCAATCATGTCCAATATATCCTTGTCACTTTTAAGATTCAAAAGGCCACTGTCCAATGATTGATCAGGCAAGCAGTAGAATAATCCAGTAAAAGTAGAGACTCCTAACTCCTTTAGCATATTCTTAATCTCAGGTATAGAAATACTATCAAGATCACGGTTATCAAAAATATTATACTGTCCTCTGACATACTTTCTTTCTCCTTTGCATACAAAGTGGCCATTGTAGTGCAGGTTTATGGAGAAAAATCTGGTAGTCATACTGCAATCAGCATGCAAAATAAAGATTAGGCTTCATCTAACTACATGACCTAATAGATAATTTATACAATAAATGAATACAATTATTTCATTAATATCATAATTGAAGCAAACTCATTCCAAACAAACTTATTAAAACTTAAATAACATACTACAATGAATGAGCTCAAATTGAGTTAGTCTAATTAGCATGGATTGAATTCAAACAAAATCAAATCACTCAAAACTAATTAGCTTAGAAAATTTTATTTGCCATTGAAGCTCTATTGGATTATCCAAATTAATGGCTTTTTAGGAGCATCGGGGCCGAGCAGCTCTTCCTTCCATCATCTATTAATTGATGCTGTCCCGGTTGAGCTCGGGGTCGTTTGATTGCTTCCCAAGCCTTGGCTTCCTTTTCTTCTCTGGCGATGCCTGGGGCCAAAAGCCTTTTAGCAGCAGAGTAGGGCTCTCTAAGTATAAGGGTTAATTATGTAGTTTAGCCTTAATATTTTTAACATTCAAAAATTTTAAAAAATCATAACAAAACCTTATAATATAATAGTATTATTTTCTATCTTATAATTAGTGTGAACCATTGTTAATTTATAATTTATATATTATACTACATATTATTATAAAATAATTGAAAAATACCATAACAGTCGCAAAATGTACAATAAATAGGTTTGATATTATATGATTAATGATTTTAAATTTTTATGTTATATCAAATTAGTTTACTAAAACAATAAGATTATTCAGAGCAAGGATATATCTCCTTCTAAACATATAATCACCACTTTGAAAATATCTTATCTTAACATGTGATGCCGACCACCTTGCGCCAAGTTATTTTGAGCCCCAACAAACAATACTCGATTCACATGTGGCATCATGTAACAAAATAAAAACCTAGGTATAGAGTGTTACGAAGTCAACCTCCGATCTCTATCTAGTCCTAGTCAACAGAACGTAGATCGTCCAATAGGCCCAGAAATCCTCGAACCAGATGATCTCTGCCGTGAACGGCCCTGATGCACTGATCGCCCATGCTGCGGTGCATCAACAGTCGCAGCGAAACGGCTCGCCAGACACGAAACCCCATAATACCTCTACTTCCATAGTCCTTTTTCGTCTAACCGCTAGGAAAATGAGGGCAATATAGTAAATTTAGGAAGCCCGTCCAAGAACAAGGGGCCGTTGGCTTTCCTCCTCATCGCGTGCTGGCCTGGCGCTGCACTCTCCCGGCATGGAGACCACCAGAGAGAGGAAACCCAGCAGCCTGCGTCCACTTCGAGAGGTCTGATACCACCCATCGCCGTCAGAACCCGATGCTAGTGTGCTTGCTGGGGCTCAAATGGTTCCATTACATGCTTAAAGTAGGGAAGAAGAGTTCAACGGGAAGAAAACAGAGGAACAAGGAATAAAATAGCACAGGAAATTAAATGGTTCGATTGAATGGACCTACGTCCTTATCGATAGAAATCATAGAAAAAAAGTCACTCAGCTTCCTCATTAGAAACTACATAATCCTCTCCTACATTTCCCAACAATGCTCTGATTATTTCAAAAAAAATCGTAATTACATGTACTACAGAATCCTTTTCCCTGGTTGAACCAGGGGAAAAACGGAGATTGGCCGGTGGCCTAGGGCTGCCGTCGGCCCTCCCAGGGGTCGACTGGCCACCGGCAACCGGCCCAATGTCGGCCGCTGCCGGCAGCCCCCTTCTTCCTTTTTTTTTTTTTTTTTCCTTTTTTCTTCTTCCTCCCCTGCTTCTTCCTCCTCCCATCTCTTCTTCACTATGGCGGTGGCACGATCGGCCGAGGAAGGCCAGCCGAACCCCACCGGACGCCGCCCCGGCGCCGGTGGGTGCCACTGCCTGGGGCTCGGGCCCGGTGAGCCAGTGGGCACACCACCGGGCCCGAACCAACACGCGAGAGCCGGTTTGGCTCCCGTGTTAGGGAGGGCCTCCGGCGGCCCTCTCCCCTTCCCCTCTCTCTCTCATACTGATGGTGAAGGAGATTTACCTGGTCGGCGGCGAGGCGAGGAGGCGGTGGCCGAAGATGGAGAGGCGATGGGAGACGATGGCGTTGGCGGTGAGGGCAGAGGGAAGGGGAACGGATCGGATCGTGGGTTAGGGAAATTAGGATTTTTTTACTTAAATTTATTATTATTATTAAATAATAAATTAACATGAGTTATAAATTTAAATTTAAATTTTTTTCAATTGGATGCCATGTATACTGCTCCACGTAGGATAAAAATAAACGACGTCTTCTCTATTTAACGGCAAGGATTAAAGTGATACAAAATAGAAAGTTTAGGATTATTTTTATAACTTTTTAAAGTTTGAGGACCAAAGTGACACAACCCCTAAGTATAAGGGTTAATTATGTAGTTTAGCCTATTAAAAAATTATGATATCGACGCTTAAAAGCATCGGCATCAAAAATCGAGCACTCGACGCTTAAAAGCATCATCAAAATTCGTTATCTTTCGACGTTTTACAAAAGCGTCGGCCTGATTTAGAAACTCCCGATGCTACGGTGTAGCATTGAAAAAAAGCGCTATTATCCTTTTTTTTTTTTGTAGTGCTAGTTCACCAAATAATCATTCATCTAGTTAGCCTTCCTATAAATATGAGCATGCAAAGTAAGATAGTTGAGACCAGCACCTAGGAATCTCTCAAACAAGGATGATAACAAGCTGTAGCGTCGGAAAAAAAGCGTTATTATCCATCTTTTTTTTTTTTGTTGGTAGTGCTAGTTCACCAAATAATCAGCCGCCTAGTTAGCCTTCCTATAAATTTGAGCATGCAAAGTAAGATAGCTGAGATCAGCACCTAGGAATCTCTCGGAGAAGGATGATACCAATTTGGTTGAACAAATAACTCTACATTATTAGTCACCCTCAATAGCGATTTTAGAGCACTGAAATATTTTGGTTGCTGCTCTCAAACCATACAAGCACCAAATAGTTTCACACAAGAAACCAATGAAGTAGAAAGGGAAATAACTAAAGCCAGCAAAATGTACCTAGAAAAATCTCTGATAATGATCCCAAGATGTAGTGAACCATAAAAGTTCACCTTTACATAGTCTAATTGAGAGGGCGATCAGGAGAAGAGATCAGACGATGTTGACTTTTTAGAAATGATAAATTTCTTAGCTTGGCTCACAGTTTGTCTCACCACCCAGGTAGTATTAAAATCCTTGTACTAAAAATATCCTTTATTTCTCTTCCTCCAAATCCACAATAGCGTGTCTGCAAGAAGGGCCCGGTTGTGGCTCATATGTTCATTCATCACTGGGTTTCTTGAGGAGGAAGTCCAAAGCATGATGCATCAATTGAGAATGGGCGAAGGTAGGATTATTAAGAATAAGCCTGACCGAATCCAAAAGCGTAACATTGAAGGAATGAATAAGTGATCAAGAGTTTCATCAGTTGATTCCCATCTCATAAGGAACTTAGAATCTTTTACAGGGCGGCACTTGCACTGTTACATGGTGGTTCTTTTAAAGTGAGTGATCTTATGATCTTTTTATCCGGGAGACAACGTAGCTTTACTCGCCCACACGAACGTTGAACGCGACGCTTTAAAAGAACCATTTGCAGTGGAAGCTGGGTGGAAATTTCCAAAGGTGAGTAAATTTCCAACGTTCGGTGCAGGAACAAAGGGCCTCAGGTGAAGCAGTGGAAATTGGAGCTCCTATCATCAGTCCAAAATTCCTTACGTGAACAAGTTAAATTATTGTAAAAGCACACCATACAAAGGAGGTCATCTGAAGACATCACAAGGCTTGGGTGCACTTGGTTTTGTGCATCAATCCACTGCGTCTGGGGAGAGAAGAGCAATACTTTCAAAGCTACAGCATAAGTGGCCTTGTCCTGGGCCTTGGCCTGTTTGGATATTGAATAGTCTATCATCCATCAAATTCATTATCCATGAAATTAAATTCATTATCCATTAATTCTGGGATAAAATAGAATATCTTTTTTTAACGGACTAGATTATTCAGAAATAATAGGATCGAGGCCCTCCATTGCCCAGTCAGAGTCCTTGCTGCCTCTTATCCACCGTCATCTTGTTCAGAAAAAGCCCAGGGCCTCGAACATTGTAATCACTAGATAACACTGTATTCAGGTACCGGCCTCGGGGCTTAATTTTGGGCTTTTAGTGTTCTGTACTTCTTTTAAATAATTATTTTAGCCCATCAACTTTCATTAACTGGCGTGCCTCGCAAAATAAGAAAAAGTCTTGTTGCACTGCTCTTTCATGCAGCTATAAGTATGTACTAACTGTACAAATTAATTATTTATGCATGTCAACACGTTTGCAATATGTAGTAAGAGGCCTATTGAGTCATTGTACATGTATCAACGTGTAAGGATAGCTAATTCGCATAGCTAATGCGCACTTGCTACAAATCTTTTTTGCAAAACAAAGTCAAAATGGGCCTGGACTCTCCTGTCTGAAGTGGGAGTTAGAAGTGGCTCTGATGCACAAATGTCAAGGGCAAAGTCCGACCAGAATCCAATCTCTCCTCTTCCTTGAAGTGCTTGGTGTTTACAATATCTGATTATATGGAAGAAGACGGTTTTCAATTGTGGTCTCTCTTTTTTTTAAAGCCTTTTTTTTCCCCTCTCTCCTCTCTTTTCCTTCAAAGAAGGTTGAACCACAGTGTATGCGTTAATGAAATTAAAATGCACACCATACAGTTCAACACTCTAATATCATACGAACTTCAGTGCACTCGTGCTAACCCTCTCAAGTTTATGCAGTGCATTTAATCATTCTACAAACCACTGGGCTGGTAACTGAAGCCCTAACTTCCATGGATGACCGGGGATCTTATGGATGAGACTGGATGATCTTATTAATTTTTCTTGTAAGATTGTTATTTTATTTTCTTTTATAAGAAATTGATGTGCCCTCACACGAGTACCAAAACCTCTCATACATCTAATTATTTTGAATTGACTTATTTTCACCAATGAGACTGCATTTTTTCACAGGATAGTCAAGATAACTATCTCTTTATCAGTTGAGTACACTTTTCATCATACAGTTCTTGATTCTAACAACCCCGGCCTCTGAAGCTCTCCTGCTGCCTTGGCAGCGCACCGGCGCACAGTCTTTATTTCTTGGAAGCCCCCATCTTTAGGGTTTATTAAAATCAACTTTGATGGAAGTGTTCAAGACAGACTAGTCGGATCGGCTTTTATGATTCAGAGGTCTGATGGAGCTATATTGACGATAGAAGGATTCGGTCTTCTTGACTCCTCTATTTCTTTTGTCGAGCTGTATGCTACTTGGACTGGTATTTTCTATGCCATTCGTAGCTTTAGTATTCGCCGGCTCCGATAGGACTTTTACGATCATCTACCAACAAACCCCTTGATTCGCGATATTCGGTCTACTCTTCAGAAGGTTTACAGCACTCAGATTCGATATATCTATCAGAAAGCTAATTCAACGACAAACTAGATTGATGCTCAGATGGCTCATCATTTTAATTTTTAAAGCCAAAAACAATTAAGAAAAGTATTTTTTTTTAGTTCTTATATAAATTTTATTTTTAGATATATCGAATTAATTTGATTCGTTGATGTGATCATTCGTTTCTATAAAAAGAAAAAAAAAACCTCTTGTACATGCAATATGATCAGGACGTTTGAACTACTTTCTATAGTTTATGGCCATTATACAATCACTGACATGGGTAGGAAAGCTAATGAAAAGGACAAGTATGGCCAAGTCTAACCGTCTGCTACAAGCGCATCAATTAATGGTTGGTGGTTGAATTAGTCAAGTATTGATAGTGATTGCATGGTAGAATGGTAAAGGATAGAGTGCATTCCACAAGAAGGCCCCACCATCCATACTTACCATGTTGAATCAGCCTAAAGCTATGTTTAATTCAGCAATAAGAAAAAATAAAAATGATAAAAGCTATGCTTGTGAGTATAGGTATGTCTTGAGTTATGCTAATTTTTTGTTTTGAATAACAAGAAGCTATTTTTTTGGAATGACCATTAAATTATGATTTGTTAATGGAAAATAACATGTAAGAATAAAAGCTATTTTTATATCAAGGAATAGCTTATAGCCCTTGTTCTGCATGTCATCCTAAATATTGTTATAAATTTGTGAATTATTCAACAACATGGTTGAATCTTAGGCGGACCACGAATCCACAGCCATTGAATTCCATGATCTGAGCTTATAAATGGATTCGTTAGGCATGACATTTTGTGACAACATCATGTACCGGAATTCACAAAGATTTTCCCTGTTTACAAAAGAAAAGAGAGAGAGAGAGAGAGATGGTAGAAACTTGGACTCTCGTTAGAAAAGGCCATCCGTAATTAGTGGATTGAAACAAACAAGAGAAAATGACCGAAAATGATTCATGATGGTATCAGCTCGCAGTAAGGCCTTCACTTTTTAAGATACGGCACAAGCTCTTCTCCGGAGATCATCGGAGGTCGTTCCAACCGGCCGATGCCTTCACGAAGCAAGCCCACATTAAACATTTTTTTCTAGGTAGTAATCAGTGGGGTTGCACGCTTAGGATCTCCGCTAATTAAGCATCTTCATCACCGATCGACCTGATCTCTTTTGCCTTCGTAAATGGTGAACCTTAAGGTAGTGTTTGATAGAAAAAATATTGTCCATGGATAAGTGTACGGGATAGAATTTATCCCCTGGCTATCTCTAGGGATATCCCTTGGCTATCCCATTGATCATATCAAATGCAAAAAGGTAAATTCATAGGATAACCTTTTTTACTCTTATTTGGAGGGATAACCAGTTATTCCTGCATTCTCTAGGGAATAAATTGAGGGAATATCCCATGGTTAACCATGGATTATCCCTTTGGTTAACTTTATTCTCTGCTATCCCTTATAGTTATGGCTTTTGGGAATAAGAGGGGATATCCTCTGGATATCCCCTCTTATCCCCTATTTCAAACACTACCTAAGAGCTAGTATAGTAGCTCCCCCCTCTGAATCGACACCATTGTAATTTGATGTTAAGATGCGTTTATTTTTTAAAAACAAATATATTTTTTATTTTAAAAAAAATAAAAAATTGTAAAAAATATATTTAACAATTAAAAATAAAAATAATTTTTGGATAATATAGCTCCACGGTAGTAGATGGCTTTAACAACACTTTCAATTGAATATTGGCAACTTTTCCCATTGAAAGATAATCTCAAGATTTTAAGGTGAAAAGAAATTTTCAGACAATAACTAGCAAAAAGAAACATTTAGAAGAAAAGATTCTAAAGTTTCTCTAAAATCAGTTAATGTCCATGCATGCTTTAGGAATCTGTACGTGGAAGAGATTTAGAGATAGTTACGTATATATCAGAGAGCATAATCTCTTAAAGAAAAAATAAGATAAGAAAAGATGAGAATATCTCAAGAAAAGCACCCCACAACAACGGATATCTTGAACCAATATATCATATCCTTTCTTGCAAGCTTTTCCGCTATTTAAAGTTTATTATTTAAAAATTTTAATTTTACTGGCATTGTTACTTTTCAAACGGATTATGGTGTAGCCACAAAACACCCCTTCGATTCAAAAATTTATAGAAACAGCTGATAGAATAAAACCCTTGATTGGAAGGCTTTCAAACTAGAGAATCAACACATCTAGATGGCCTAGGCAAGTAGATCCTTAAGGTCCCAAAGTTGATTATGTTGTGAACAAGATAAGGGCCTGAACAGCTTAGGAACCATCTACCCAATCTTCTGTTCGAAAAAATAGTTACAAGAATGTAAGAGTGTAATTCGAGACAAATAAGAGAATAAAAAAACATAAAAAAAACCATTTATAACATAAATAAAAAATATAAAATGATTTTTATTTTTACCCATCGAACATACTTTTGAAATTAAATTTTTTTTTTTTAAAAAAATTCTTTAAAATCAAACACAATCTAAATTCCCTCGGGAATCCTTTCATGTTCTTAGATGATAAAACTCCTTCTTTATCCAAAGGTGGATCGCCCTTGCAGGATCGATGATGCAGCCATATATACCCACCTTGTTCCCAGATTATAATGCTGCTAAATTATAAATTCATAGGCAATGTCTTCATCTTGGTCTCTTTTTGATCCTCAAACACGGCCCGTGAATGGCGTCGATCGTTCCACCAACATGGCTTTTCCATCGGCCAGATTCCAAACGAAATTTCACGTGTCGCTCGCTCCAGGCCAAGCAGTGGTAGGTAAACAAAGCAAATTAAGCAACGCGGAGTAAACGTTGGGATGCGCTGGGTCCTATTATTCTTTGTCACCGTAGACTGAAGAGGGTAGGTAACAAAGTCTCGACGAACAAGATATATAGCTCGTAGGTTGCTGATACTAATAACAATTAGATCAATTTTTTCGCTGCCTGGTTGGGGTTAAATGAAGTAGTAGACTATGAGTTGGCATTTGCATTCTCGCTGTAGCTCGCTCTCGCAAGCAAGCAATACTTAGCAGCATTCCGTGGCCAGACGATGTACCCTGCAGCCAGCCTAGTTTCAACTTCTCAAAATAAATTTATTTCTATTTAATTTCTAGCTAGGATTCGGTGCAGTAATTACGAAATGCGTTACAATTAACTTGTTCTTCTATTCTTGTCCTGAAGATCGACACTTCGAGGCAACGCACTTTCTTTAAAATCAAATTGATAAATAAAATTCTATCATACAACAGAAATAGGAATCATATTTTTTTAAAAAAAAAATACAGCTAGTAACATATTTCATATTTCTAGTTACTGTAGACGCAAGCAAATAAATAGACTTCTGTTGAAATTAATTAAAAAAAAAAAAAACACGTCTAAATTATAAGGCCACATGCAACAATGCTGCCTTCTTCCTCTGGGTTTTTATTCTTCCAAGCTGAAACATATATATATATATCCAAAACTATCAACTCGTAGTCCACCACACATCAATCGAATTTCATCATAAGATCATTGAAGACCTCCGCGTGCTCCTTGGTGACGCATCTTGCCATCATACGAGCACCATCCAGAGGTGCCGGCGACTTCAAGAGGATGAGTGAAGCGATGAAGTCATTGTTCGTCAAGGGGCCAGCGTACATCGGCGTGCCCCATCCATAATCCACCTCAGAGAATCCCAGCTTGGTCCAGTCCGAGACATAAATCGATTCGTAGTTAAATGTCATGCTAAACGGATCCTCGTCGACATCTCCGTTAGCCCACGAGGAGACCTCGGTCGACATTCTCTCCTTGGCGTCCCTGATCCAATCCACGATCTCAACAACCGATGAACGAACGATCTTTCCGCTGGGCACCACCATCTTAACAGGAAAGATGCAGTTGCCGTAGTAGCCCTTCTCAAACTTCAATATATGGCGAATGCTGGCGAAGAAACAGAGCCGGACGTTAACATCGGGCGCCAAATTAACAGCCTTGGTCCGGCACTGCCAGGCCTTGGCGGTCAGCACATCGAAGGTGGAGCACCGCCGGCCGGTCTGCTCCACGAATCTGTTCTTCAATTGGTTGATGTAGTCCGATGGGAAATCCACCGCAGAATACTCTAAAGCCAACTTGGGGAGGTCTGGAAGAGGCCCAGGTTTGATCTTTGGGTTGGGGAAGGCTTCTCGGTTCCAGAATGGCTTCACTGTGGGCTCTGGAAGGCCTCTGGCGATCTCCCCGACCGCGTTGATGAACTGCGCCGATCCCAGTCCGTCGGCGGAGGCATGGTTGAACCTTAGACCCACCACGAACCCGCCGCATGTGAATTCTGTCACCTGATCAGTCCATGAAAGCACAGCACATGATATGGATATCAGGGCGATGACAATTAACGTACGTATAGCATGTTATGCATATATATGGCTGGCAGACTACATGATGATGATTCGCGACCAGTATGTATATAATAGAATCCAACCAAGGCTCAAAATCTAGACTTGTTA
>UESW01001795.1:0-10587 GCA_900491605.1 Calamus simplicifolius | reverse complement strand
AAAGCTCGGCCAGAGCGGAGTGCATCTCTTATTATTAAAAGCCTCGGCCAGAGCCGGAGTGCATCTCTTATTATCGAAAGCCCCGGCAAAGCCGAAGTGCGTATCAAAAGCCTCGGCCAGAGCCGGAGTGCATCTCTTATTATCAAAAGCCCCCAAAGCCAAAGTGCATATCAAAAGCCTCGGCCAGAGCCGAGTGCATCTCTTATTATCGGAAGCCCCGGCCAAAGCCGAAATGCGTATCAAAAGCCTCGGCCAGAGCCGGAGTGCATCTCTTATTATCGGAAGCCCCGGCCAGAACCAAAGTGCCAAAAGCCGGCCAGAGCCGGAGTGCATCACTTATTATCAAAAGCCTCGGACAGAGCCGGAGTGCATCACTTATTATCGAAAGCCTCGGCCTGTCCGGGTGATTTTTCGAACACCCCTACGTGACTGAGACGTCCCGCTATGCTTTGGCAGAGGTTGGTAACCTTTCTTCGCTTACCAGCAAGATTGCACAAGTTATTTCTTTTCAAAGAAATACACGCTTCATCCCTCAAACAGGGCCATGCATACTACATGAACTCACACGGCCGCCCATGCCTTTCTCCGACCCAAAACAGAGATAAATACTCCTCACAGAGGACTGAGCGACATATTCACAAAAATAAAGTGACAGAAACGCTTTGAACTTATAGATTATGCTACGGATCAAAAAGCATAAAATGAGAGTGACAACTCTCAACACAATCGCATTAGAAAAAGAGACAGATGCCACAAGAAGAAAGAGTAAAAAACTTTCTTTATTTCGTTAATCGATGAGAAATACAACCTCTCAAGAGGCGTTACAAGTGCGTCAAAGCACGAAAAATACAAGTAAAATAAAAGGTTCGGTTGAGCAGCTTCGGTCGATAAACGACGTCTTTACATCCGACCCCAGAAATCAGAGAAACCAGAAGGCTCTGTTAAGCCACTGGTTAATCCCAAAGAACAAAGCCGGCCTCCCACGGGTCCCCAGATGAACTAAGAGATCCAAAATGGGGCACAGACCTGTGGATGCCGATGCCAAGGATACCTCCTCCCCAAGTGGGATGCTGGGCCGATAGCCACCGCCCAACAATAAAAGGCATAGAACCAGCAGACCCACACACCACTCAACTCCCTCTTCACATGGCAAAAGATTCCTCAGATGTAGGAACAGAGTTGAGGGGGGAGGGGAGATTCATGTAAATCACGGGGGATATGTGTGCTTCGCATTTCCAACAACCCTCGCGGCAGGTGACAAAGCCCATACGGGAAGCGTACACGCGCGCTTCCCATATGACCTCTGTGGGCCTTCCGTGCGCTCTCCATATGACCTCCAAGAATTCCTCCCTTGAGGACTATCTGCTTTTCAGCAGCTTCTCCATCACCCCAGCTATCTGGACGAACCAACCTTCAAAAGGAAGGCTCGAACTCTCCACTCAACTTCAATGAAACAGACGCCATGGAAACTCTTACCACTCACAGAAAAGAAAGTCTTGGGAGATAGCCTAACACGGCCCGCTCCTCCCATTTTATAGGCAAACAGACTGGGAGCAGCTAATAAAGCAAAAAGCCCCGGGACTCAAAACGCCCTGTCCACACCGCCGCGTGGCGTTTTAGAATGAAAAGAGCGCTTTTCAAAGTGCACGAGCGCATTTCCCAGACCATGACGCGATAAAAGATTTTTCTCTGATCTCGAATCAGGAGCCTTAAATGCAGGAAATCACCTACTGGTCCTTGAGATACGAGCGGTCTGAAATCACCTTGTGAAAGCGACGCCCTCCAATGGTGATTGAATGCTTAGCTTGCATCAAAAAGACCCGCGTTGGAAAAGGCCAACGGGATAAATGCCCCACACAAAAACAAAGCGTCCTTCGGTGAATCACAAATCCGCCTCGTCAGCCCTGGCAGAAAATGAAACGATTTCTCATAGACCGGGCTATCCGCCAAATCTCGACCCCAGTCAAGATACTCGCAATTTTTGGTCACATCACGCCGAACCATTTTATTCCCGGCCAAACGAGCCAATTTCTTACTTCGGATAGATCAAACTATCTGCCTAAGCCTCGGCCTCGCCGAGACATTTCCTTAAGTTCCAACCGAGCTAGCTTACGTTGGGAAGCAAATCGCTAAACTCCGAACGAACAGGACATTCAATCCATAAGAGATAAACCGATCCAGGAACATGAATTGATTCGTTCGCCGTTTGGAAAAACCCGCGACAAAAAGATCATCCAGAAAATACAAGCAAGTAGGAGTCGAAGGATCCATTTCATTAAAAATTTTTGACCAGGTTACAAATCTGGAACACAAAAATACACAAGTAACCCCAAGAATCAAGATCTGGGTCCATCCCAAGAACCTCTTTGGCAATCCGAAGGGCTCGACTCGCTTCACCCACTTCAAATGCCGAAGGAGGAGCCTCGGATGCCTCGGCAGCAGATTGAGGACATTCCTCAGAGGCCATGGCCTCACTGGGGCCTAAAATAGCGTCAAGATCGACATCCAAGATGTCCTCGTATTCCTCTTCTTCGCCCCCTGGGGTACGAGCATCAAAGTGTTCGGCATCCAAAAAAGACAAATCCCATTCGGATGCACCTGAGATATCTTTGCTCGAGTCTCCTCTTCCCGAACGAAATGCATCGGCACAAGCCCCTCTATTTCTTCAGAAAATTACGCAGAATTTTTATACTCCTCCACAGCCGAAGTAAGCTGATTTTGAGTTCGAGGTTCATTTGGCGACTCGCGGACAACTCTGCCCTTAAAGCTTTAAACTGCTCCTGCGCCTCGAGCCCAATTCTACCCATCTGCAAAATACCAGAATATTTGAGTCCACTAGCAAAAGAAAAACATCGAAAAACAAATAAAGAGGAAGACGTCGTACCTCTTCTTCCCGCCGAGCCATCTTATTGTTCAGCTCCTGGATCTTTTCAAGGCCTGCAATTTTGCCAATTTGTTTTCTCGAAGACCCTCCCTAAGGTCATTAATTCGAGACTGGTTGTCCCCAACTTCTCGCCGACTGGTCAAGATCAGCAGTGAGCCGAGCAACCTGCTCACTTCGCCATTTCAGCCGATTCTCCATATCGGCAAATTCCTTCTTTAGGCCAGCAAGCTGATCCCGCTGCTGCCGCACTTGTGCTCCTCTTCCTTAAGCTTCCTGCTCAAATTATTTTTCTCCTCAACATGATTAGCCCTCAGCTGGTCCCACCTCTTGTCAAAATGTCATTGCAAGGTACTAAATTCTCGGCATGTTTAGCCTTGATCTGAGACAACTCCAGGCAGGCCTTATCCGACTGTTCGTGGAGCTCTTTAACTTGTGCCTCAAATCGAAAGGCCCTCTCGGCGGCAATTTGGCGGGACTCGGTCATCTTCTCAAGATCCACCCTAGTAGACTCAAGAGCCCTGGAGAGCCGACTGGTCGAATCCACCCTCGACCGAAGGTCGGCCGCCTCCTTCCTAGCCTGGGCGTAGGCCCCACTGGCCAAGTTTAAATGCCAGTTCAACGCTCTTGTGACCAGGGTAATCTGCAGGGAAAACATAAGTCAAAAGCTACGACCCAACCGACTGATCAGGGATTATGATCTCGGCACAATAACTTACCCGGGAGATGTAGTTCGAAGACATCGTCATGAGGGTGGCATTATTGATTTCGGGGAGGAGAAAAGCGTCTGCGGTACCCCGAGCCGACCAAAAGCCGCCTCAATGATGTCCCCGACTGCGAGCTCGTTCATCAAGGAACTCCCCTCAGCGCTCAAAATGGACCTCATCAAGGCGGTGATCATATCATCCACCTCCGGGCCGTGGACAAAAGAGCTCGTGGCCGAAGAACTGGCCCGGGGAACTCCAACCTGAGAAGCCATCCGTTCGGATTCCTCCGCTAGAACTCTAGCCTGCGAGGCCTCAGATACTTCGACCCCGATTGAGGGAGCCCTAGCCTGAGCATCCCCTTCATTCAATGGTTCTTCTCCTTCTTCTTCCACTGATGCTTCTACCTCCTCCACAACGTCCCTGGGAACCGCGGAGGAGGGACCTTCAGTAGGAGAAGGCACGACCTCCACCAACCTTTCGATGGGTAGCTCCACTTGAGCTTCGGTAGCCGTCACTGCCTCTTCTGACCCCTCCATCCGAGCAGAAGTCTTCTCCATATGCAATGGGCTCTCTACCGCCGGTGACTGAAAGACGTCCGGCGAAGGGATCGCGGGCGTGCCGGCGACGTCTCCTCTGTGTCGTCTGATACAACTACTATTTGGAGGGGAGAAACCTCGATAGCTCCCCTCGAGCTCTCCCCAATGATTTCTTTGCTACTTTGCCCCCCTCCAGTAGGGGGCTCGTCGACCACGGTTTGTGCTTCCGCTACCTCCCTTATTGGGGTGGGAGAGCGGTGACTGGTGCCATATTTATTCGGCCCCTTCAAACAAGACCCCTTCTCGGGTCCGTATTTGTCCCCAGAGCTGGAGCTCCTTTGGCGTTTGCCTGACTCCTTTCTCATCTGGCCCACAAACGTCGATCTTTCGGCTGAAAATGCAAAAAATGATTCAACCAAATGGGAATACCCAAACAAGCCGACTGTCATGATAAAAGAGAAAAAAGATACACTTACCCCGAGGGTTGACATAACTAATCCTGGCGGCGAAGAGAGCATCCTCAGCTAGCACAGTGCTAGCCGATATCTCCTGACCACTGCGAAGGGTAGCCATATCCCTTTTCTTTGATCGCTCAAATCCAAACGCACCTCCGGATCCTTCACATAATTGCCCCATCCTCTCGGAAAATCTGAGCTGATATTTCTTCGACAATGAGAAATCGAGACTTGCACCCTTTATAGAAGAAGGGTTATCAGAAATCATCTTGAATGACTTTTGGGGGCCAATATAGGGCCACTCAGAGCTCCTTCCAGAGACCAGGTTGTACCAAACGCGGAACAGAGGAAGAGTTGCAGTCACCCCAACACGACTGCACATCGAGACGAACCCAACAAGATTTCGACAACTGTTTGGGGCCACCATCGTTGGACATATGTTGTAGAACCTCATCACCTCCTGTATCAATGGGTGAAGAGGGAATCAGAGACCTGCTCTCAAGCTCTCCTTGTAGAAGAAAACTCCCTGGCTCAGCTCGATTGAAACCCGATCCTCGGTCCTCGGCGCCCATAAGGCTACATCCCCAGAACTCTATAAAGACGGCGGATTCTACCCAAATCCTCCAGGGAGATCTCAGAAGCAGCATCGCCTGGACCACTCATATTGGCTAAATGGGGGGTAAGACACGAACAGGCAAGCAAGGGCTTAGAGTTGGAGTAGAAAATCTCTATAACATGGATGAAGGAGCATTGTAGAACAAGCATCGCCACACCCTCTTTAAATAAGCGTTTCAGAAAGAAAACCCTAGATGCCAGAAATCTTGATACGGCACCAGAAATAAAGGAACCCCACCACGTGGAGCTCCCACAATCGCAGCTTGCGATAAACTAGGCATCTTTTTCTTGAACCACGGCAAAAAATGATGACGAAATAGCGGCCCGTCATTTACGAGATCATCATTGACCGTCTTTTTGAATCCCCCAAATAAGATTGCTCCAGAATTCTACTCCCTATATCCAAATTACACTTTGGACTAGGGAGTGGAGGCATGTGATGAGGGGTAAAATCATCATTGTGTTATTGATCGCTCACATCAGCGATGAGATCATGCCCAATCCAAACACCCCGCGTGCCAGCTAGCGTGATATTCTAGCAACAAGGTCAAATCAGCTTTGATGGGGTTGGGTCACCCTGACAACCGGACCATCCTTATACTTGGCCATCTGAGCCAAGCTATCCTTATTGCCCGGTAACCCGAGCTACCCTTATGCTTTGGCCATTGAGCCGAGCCATCCTTATGCTTCGGCTATCTGAACCAAGCTATCCTTATTCCTCGGTAACCCGAGCTACCCTTATGCTTCGGCCATCTGAGCCGAGCCATCCTTATGCTTCGGCCATCTGAGCCGAGCCATCCTTATTCCTCGGACATTCAAGCCGATCCATTTTATACTTTGAAAAACCAAGCTATTCCTCATCCAGGCCAACCACGGCATTCAAAATACCTCTGCGGAATCCGGCACGGGAGAGTCCCTATTCGCTGAAACTGAACAAGATTTTGAACAGAGAATCATACCCAGGAGTGGCCTAGAGCCTATGCAATTGTGGGATCCCAAGGCATCAGCCAGCTCTTCCAGCCGTCGATCTTCTAATCGACAAGATACATATCCTATTGATCTCGTAACAAACTCGATTCGAATCCGTTACAAATCATAACAACTTTCGACCCCCACGATGCACCCAGGAAGTCAGGTATCCTCTATAAACACCACAGCATTTCAACCTCTCAGGTATGCACAAATCAACCTATAAAAACTTCCACACTTTCCTTGGCTTGACGGAATCAATTACTCCATTAGAGCTCCGATCGAGAGCTCAGAGGAAGATTCTTCTATAAAAAGTCTTTTCCTCACATCTACTTGCTGTGAATCTCCACTGACTTGGGTATCGAGGGTCCCCCACAGAGGACACCCCAAGGAAATCCTCTATGCGCACGGACTGTTTTGCAGGTTCCACCCCAGACATTAAGATCGGAGTTCGGACCCGAAGCCGAAAGTACACCCGAGTCGGATAACGGATTTCCACGGCAACAAATTGTATTTTTTGACTGTCTCATCTGATACAATCTACTATATCATCAACTAATATAAGTGGCCCAAACATCAACCAGCACAATCTTGATTCATTAAAGTGAGATAATCTCTTGGATCAATGTACAACAAGCTAATCAAATTGTGGTTACGTCACTTCCATAATTGATTCTTTCATAGTGAAAGTTTCAGCTGTTAGAGATTGAAATCTACACAAAAATATTAACATAATCAATATATTACCTTTAGCCATTGTTTATGATCTACCTAGGATCTGGATCTTGATTGAGTGCTTCCAATAGTGTATGCCCTCAGGATTTTCTCTTGATCAGGGACCCAATCTCTCTTGGCTTCGTATGATTTTTTTACGTATGATGATGTGATATCAAAAACCTTCAAAAGGATCTCTATTATAAAGACTTTCTCAACTTCCTTCCATCGCCTACTCCCATCAAAGTAGGCATTTTAAATTTTCAAAATGTGATATAGTTATCATCTAATTAATTAGTGGATGGATATTATTGAGAGTTATTTCAAAGAGATTGAGATATATCTGCAAGTAGTTACCAAATAAATAAATAAGACCATCACCTATGATATTCTTCCACTTGGTCTGTATATTTTATTTTAATTCACAGTCCTCAACACTGAAAAAAAAAAACAAATACATGAATCATAGCGGTAGGTCCTCTAAAATTGAGTATTATCTTTATGTATTACAATGCATTCAATTTCTTTATCACTATTCCAAATGTGACAACATAACATAATGAATAAACCATATGTTTATTCAGAGTCCAAAAGAAAAGTTTGTCATTTCTCAAAAGTCAAATAATGTGTACACCTGAATGAGAAATAAACAAACAATTGAAATAAGAGTTTCTTTGTACAAATTGTCCATCAATAAATTATATCATGGAACCAACTCCCATTCTATCACATGATCCTTAAATTCTTAATTGGCATGCCTTTAGTCAAAGGATCAGCTATCATCAATTCAGTGCTAACGTGTTCTATGACCACTTTGTTTCTTTAACACGTTCTCTTATGGCTAAATACTTAATGTCGATATGTTTACTTCGACTACCACTTTATGGTTTTTAGCCAAAAATACAGCAGCTGAATTGTCACAGTACAGTTTAATTGGCCTAGTAATAGAGTCAACAATTCTAAGCCCTGAGATGAAACTCTTCAACCATACACCTTGCGATGTAGCCTCAAAACAAGCAACGAACTCCGCTTCCATAGTAGAGGTAGCAGTCAAAGTCTGCTTTGCACTCCTCCATGATATGGCTCCACCAGCTAACATAAATATAAATCCTGATGTTGATTTCGAGAATCAACGCAGCCAGCAAAGTCCGAATCTGAGTAGCCCTCTATCTCCAAATGATCAGTTTGTCTATACATGAGCATGTAGTCCTTGGTCCCTTGAAGATACCTCATGACCTTTTTAGCAGCTCTCCAGTGGTCTAAACCTGGATTACTCTGATATCTTCCCAACATTCCTACTGCAAATGCAATGTCAGGTCTTGTGCAAACCTGAGCATACATTAGGCTTCCAACAGCTGAAGCATATGGAATGTTGTGCATCTGTTCCCGTTCAAGTTCATTTTTAGGGCACTGGTTCAAAGCGAACTTGTCACCCTTCACTATAGGTGCAACACTTGGTGAACAATCTTTCATTCGAAATCTTTCCAAACTTTATTGATATAAGTTTCTTGAGATAATCACTACTAGAAAAGTGTGATTTACCAAGGAATTTTACCAGGGAAAAAATCCCTCGCAATTCAGAAGGATTTCCAATAAAAAAATATAAACCATAAAATTTTTGATAAAAAATATTTTCTTGCAAAATACGTCGCAAAATTAATTTTTTGAGGAGATTTCTAAAATAAATGGATTCTTTATAAAAAATTTTGATAAAAAATCCCTTAGAAAATCCCTCGCACAATTTAAGTTCCGAGGGATTTTTTGAGAGATTTTTCGAGGGATAATTCTATAATAAATGGCTTATTTGTAAAAAAAATTAATAAAAATCCCTTGGAAAATCCCTCAGAAATTAATTTTGCAAGGGATTTTTTGAGGGATTTGTTTTTTTATTAATGAGTTATTAATAAATTTTAATAAAAAAATCACTCAGAAAATCCCTCACAAAATTAATTTCCAGGGATTTTCTGAGATATTTTTTTGATGATTTTACGAGGATTTTTCGAGGGATATTTCTATAATAAATGGCTTATTTGTAAAAAAATTGATAAAAAAATCCCACAAAAATTCTCGAAATTAATTTTACAAGGGATTTTCTGAGGGATTTATTTTTTATTAATGAGTATTAATAAAATTTTTGATGAAAAAAATCCCTCAAAAATTAATTTTGAGGGATTTTCGAGATTTTTTGATGATTTTGCGAGGATTTTCAAGGGATATTTCTATAATAAATGGCTTATTTGTAAAAAAATTGATAAAAAAAACCCTCAAAAATTCCTCGGAAATTAATTTTGCAGGGATTTTTAAGGGATTTGATTTTTATTAATGAGTTATTAAAAAAAATTTGATGAAAAAAAATCCCTTGGAAAATCCTCGCAAAATTAATTTAGAGGGATTTTCGAGGGATTTTTGATGATTTTGGAGGAATTTTCGAGGATATTTCTATAATAAATGGTTTATTTAAAAAAATTAATAAAAATCCTTGAAAATTAATTTTGCGAGGGATTTCATTTTTTATTAATGAGTTATTAATAAAATTTTTTGAGAAAAAATCCTCAAAAAATCTCACAAAATTAATTTTGAGGATTTTCTGAGGGATTGTTTATGATTTTGCGAGGGATTTTTCGAGGGTTATTTCTATAATAAATAGCTTATTTATAAAAAAAATTGATAAAAAAATTCCTCAGAAAATCCCTCGGAAATTAATTTTGCGAGGGATTTTCTGAGGGATTTGTTTCATCAAAAATTTATTAATAAAAAATAAATACCTCGAAAAAATCCCTCGCAAAATTAATTCCGAGGGATTTTTCGAGGGATTTTTTAACGATTTCCAAGGAATTTCTTAGAGCTATTTCTATAATAAATGGCTTATTTGTAAAAAAAGAAATTATAAAAAATCCCACGAAAAATCCCTCAGAAATTAATTTTGCTAGGTATTTTCTAAGGGATTTGTTTTGATTTTGCAAGGCATTTTTCGAAAAATTCCTCAGAAATTAATTTTGCGAGGGATTTTTCGAAGGATTTCTTTTTCATGAATGAGTTATTAATAAAATTTTGATGAAAAAAATCCCTAAAAATCCCTAGCAAAACTAATTTCCGAGGGATTTTCGAGGGATTTTTTTGATGATTTTCTTAGGGATTTTTCATGGCATATTTCAATAATAAATGTCTTGTTTGTAAAAAAATTGATAAAAAATATCCCTCGAAAAATCCTTCGGAAATTAATTTTACAAGGAATTTTCTAAGGGATTTATTTTTCATTAATGAGTTATTAATAAAATTTTGATGAAAAAAATCCCTCGAAAAATCCCTCGCAAAACTAATTTCCGAGCGATTTTTCGATGGATTTTTTTGATGATTTTCGAAGAATTTTTCAATAATAAATGGCTTGTTTATAAAAAATTGATAAAAAATATCCCACGGAAAATCCCTCAATTAATTTTGCGATGAATTTTGGAGGGATTTCTTTTTCATTAATGAGTTATTAATAAAATTTTTGATGAAATAAATCCCTTGGAAAATTCCTCACAAAACTAATTTTCGAGGGATTTTTCGAGGGATTTTTTGATGATTTTTGAGGGATTTTTTGAGAAATATTTCAATAATAAATGGCTTGTTTGTAAAAAAAAATTGATAAAAATATCCTTCGAAAAATCCCTCGGAAATTAATTTTGCGAGGGATTTTTTAAGGGATTTCTTTTTCATTAATGAGT
>UESW01001794.1:311979-354590 GCA_900491605.1 Calamus simplicifolius | reverse complement strand
TCTTTTTGTTCTTGGGCCTCGAAGACCCATCAGTAACCACATAGGCCGAAGGGAGGGAAGTCTCAATTCGCTCAGCCTCTAGCTCAAGATGATGAGCAATATCCTCAAAAGTCTTGATGTGCTCACTATGAGTCATCAAGAGCTTCATCTGACTCCACTGAGGGTTAGGCAGCGAACGAATCACTGCTAGGACCTATTGCTCATCAGTAAGGTCAACTCCAGCAGCCTTCATATCCCTAATCATGTTTCGCATCACACGAAGGTGGGTCGACATGGAATGATCGGGATCCTTGACATACTGTATGAATCTAAGGTTCAAGGCACGTAGCCTTGTGGCCGAAGTTTGACCAAACCTGATCTTGAGCTGGTTCCACATATCCTGAGCAGTCTGACAATGCTCAAAGTTGCCAATAAGATCATTGTGCATGCTACTCAACATAGTAAAGCGTGCACAACGATCTTTCTTGACCCAATTGTCATAGGCTTTCCGATCAAGACGATGTTGCTCAGTAGTGCCAGGCGCTGGTGGAGTCATACAAGTTGTCAGGGTCTCCAAGACTTCTAAGTCATTCAGCAGGTATTGAATTTTCCTATGCCACATTTCATAGTTTTGTCCATCTAGCTTCTCACCTTTGTTGAGATCAGCTATCACAGATTTTGAGGCCATCACACACTGCATTTAGTCAAGCAAGGTATGGACATTAGGCACATATCAGTGTATACTGATATCTAGAAAAATAAGCAGATTACGAATGTTCCTTCTTATAAATGAGATCGAAAATTTCGCTATGCTCATAATCATCACTCATTCAATAAGATGGAACACAAAATCTGATAAGTTTCCATAGAACATATCTATGTAATCCACTTTAAATATTGGAACAAATCCGCATATCAACATGTATTTCCTTTTATGCACAAAGCACAAATAATCATGCATCTAGAAAATACGTAGCACTAGACATAAATACCCCTCATGTACTAAACATAAATTATTATGTCAACAGAAAAACAAGCAGAAATATGAATAATTGACATTTATACACCAAGCATAAATATTTATGCATCCAGGAAACATATTCATCAAAATAGATAGAATGACAATGATAGAAGTTATGCACAAAGCAAAAAAAAACTTTTTGTGTTTTTCTGATTTTTCTAATTTTCTATGATTTTTCTTGATTTTTCGTAAACATGACACATATTAATTCTTCACTTAAAATCTTAATGATAAAAAGGATATAAAGTCCTTTTCTTATCACGGCAGGGCACAGCACATTTACTGGCACACCCACCGGCACCAGCACTCAAAATCTTTTAAATTTTCTTGATATTTCTGACTCAGCTGGGAGTTCACTGGAATAAAAGGTTAAGCCACCCATAACAGAGAACAAAAAAAAAACCCGAAACAGAGAAAAAAAACCCCTATTTTTCCGTGATATTTATGACTCACTTGGGAATCCGCTGGAATAACGGGTTGAGCCACCCTTAATAGAGAATAAAAAAAACCCTGTTAATCCATGAATTTACGGGTGGTGCCACCGTAAACTCACGGACAGACGCCATGCCGCCGCCCACATGGCGGCACGCACAGCAGACCCGGCCCCCCGGCGATAAGGATGGAGCCCAGGCGGAGCTCGGTCGAGGAGGAGGAGACCGCCGCCGTAGAAGAGGAAGAGGGAGTGTAACGACCCGGGCCCACGGGCCCGTTTCGTTACAAGAAAGCAAGACGGACAAGGTCCACACCAACTTGGGCCACCACAGCCCAAAAAGGGATCCAATTGGTGCCTTGTCCATCTTGCTTAACCGGTTATAAACCACTTAACCAACTCCCAATTATCCGATGTGGGACAATTGGAAGGGGCATCACAATCTATCCCCCTTAACAGAGGCGACGTCCTCGTCGCCAGGGTAATTCATCACAACCACCAGGCAGGCAGGATTCTAGAGGTGGCCCTCACAGGTTCAAGAGGTGGCTCCCATCCCCCATGGATGTAGCACTTTGTCCTGTGTGGCACTTAGCTCCTGCACTTCAACTGGTGCGAGGCTCTGATACCATATGTAACGACCCGGGCCCACGGGCCCGTTTCGTTACAAGAAAGCAAGACGGACAAGGTCCACACCAACTTGGGCCACCACAGCCCAAAAAGGGATCCAATTGGTGCCTTGTCCTTCTTGCTTAACCAGTTATAAACCACTTAACCAACTCCCAATTATCCGATGTGGGACAATTGGGAGGGGCATCACAGGGAGCCATCTGAAACCTCTCGGCCACTCACCATGCCCGCTGCCCACGCGGCGGCGGACGGGGTATCCTCGGCCCACCGCCGGCCGGGGAAGAGAGGCGAGCTCCACCTCGTTGCCTGCTCCTCCACCTATCCCCACATCGGCCACCGCCTAAAGTGTGGTAACGACCATCCTTCGCTCTGATACCAATTGAAAGAACGGAAGCAAAGGGACATACTACTCTGTTGGCAGCCAAGAAGACCTCACCTCAAAGACACCTTTGGTCTTATATTTAAAGGAGAGCAAAAGAGTCCCCAAGATATCAAAGAGTCTTAGAGTTACAAAGAGTCCTAGAAGACTCTTGGGATTCCGAATGGACGTATTAATTAGCACCCAGGCCAACAATACGTATTAATTAGCACCCAGGCCAACATAGACCTCCACAAAGATGGCACACTCTGAAAACTATATTAGGCGTAATATATTGTTTCTCGAATCATTTTTGTGCAGTAATTTTGACTTTGACATTTAGAGAGCAAAATATCCCTTCTTTATAAAAAAAATATTTGATATTATTTTTATATTAAATATCATAATATAATATCATAAAATTATATTATAATAATATAATATTATAAATATAACATAATTATATAATATAATATATTGTTATAATATAATTTTCTAATTATATATTTTTATATATATAATATAATAATAAATAATATGAAATAATGATAAATTATCATGGTATGTGTAAAATATATTAAAGGTATTTATTTTTTAAGATAAAAGAGGTTAACTAGCGTAATTTTGGTATCCTACCGTTGGTGATTTAGGATAGTTAAGGGATATTAAATCATCAGATCTTTAATTAGTATATATCATATTAAATATGATGATCTTAGACCAACAGGAATAATTGGTAATATAAAATCATCAAAGGTCTATGACAATCCTATTTGAGTTTGATGATTGTTAATCTAAGATCATCGTAGGTCTATGGCGATCTTACTTGAATTATTAAACATCCTCAAAATGCTCGATTAGTTAGGAAAAAATAAGGATGGAAAAGTGAGGGAAAAATAGAGATGAGGCTACATATATTTTTCTCCTCTCATCGGAAAAACTTTTTTCATGCGATGATATGTTAACTTCTCCAACTTCATAAGAAAATTTGCTAGAACTAAAAGTTTAAAATTGCCCTTATCACTTTATTTTATTTCCTTCTCTATTATATTTTATATATATAATATAATATATTATAATAATGTATTAAATTATACCATGTATTATAATAGATAAATTATAATACAATATAATAACATAGTACAATAATATAATACAATATTTCTCATATTTATTATAAATAAAAATATTACTAATATAAATAAATTAGTATTATTATATTGATATTATATTATTGCAATATAATATAATAATATTATATTAATTTTTATGTAATCTTTATTTTAGAGGGGTATTATAGTTAAATTAGCATTTTTTAATATGAAATTGTCTCGAATCAAATATAACAAATATTTTTACAGCTATTTTTCCTTTAAATTTCTATCCATCAAACTTGATAAAATTTATTTTTTTTTTCAAAACTTTTCTTAAAAAAATAATTTTTTCATAAAAAAATTTCATCAAAATTTTTTATGAAAAATACCAAATAAAGTAATACTTTTTGACATAAAAATTAATAATAATAATTTTTTTTATTAATTAGATTTGATTGCATGTAAGTAATGTTCAGTAAATTTTTTTTTTTTGGTACAAGCGGGCGATCACACAAGTCTAGTACGAATCAGCTCAGATTGATCAGAATACAAAATATGCTGCAAAATAGATGAACATGGGTCACCCAACCTATCAGCATGCTGGGCCACATAAGAAGCTACTCAATCCATGCTGCATTGACCTCACGATAGATATGACGGATCTGAGCGAAGTCAACCTGTAGCCCAAATGCCAAAAAGAACCGGTTCAACCTTCCGGAGTAGTCCAAATGTCAGTAAGAAACGGTTCAGTAAACTATTTAATATCCTATCAGTTCCAATATCATGCCACCTTTTTCTCACCACGCCGAAACATTTCTCTTTGAGGCCTTGTTAACAAATTGAAGGGAAGCGAGAGGGGATCCCTCCAAATAATTGAACTAACTCATAGCAGACGTCCTCAAAAGAGGTAAATTTAGTTTCGCTCCAGAGCCAACACACACACACTCTCTCTCAATGGCATCGTCGGGGCTCGACTTCCTCTTCAACCTCCGCAATAGCTTCTACTTGGGGGCGTACCAGGATGCCATCAACAAGAGCGACATCCCCAACCTCTCCCCCGACGACGCCATCGAGTGCGGCTCTCTCGTCTACCGCTCCTACATCGCCCTCGGCTCCGACCAGGTCTCCTCTCCCTCCCTCTCTTTCCTTTAAATCTTTGATCTTGCTTCCTTTTTATTCTTCTCTCATCCCCGCTCTTCTGCAGCTTGTGATCAGCGAGATCGATTCCTCGGCGCCCACCGCTCTCCAGGCCGTTAAGTTGCTCGCCCTCTACCTCGCCAGAGACAAGGTTGGTTCCCTTCTCCCCGATCTGGATCTGGTTGGACTCTCTTTTAGATCTGCTGCTTTAATTTGTTCGGATCTGGAACGTTGAAACCCTAGCCGTTTGATTTCTCGTGGTATTTCTTGTCATCTGACATGAATTTTTTGCCCAAGGTATGATTGAAGGGTTTTGATTATGTTTCTGTGGAGTTCTTTTGCTTAGATCAGATGTTGTGCTGCAGCATTTCGTTGTTTCAATTGGAGTGGTTGGTTCCCACCGTTGATGAGATGATTGTGTTGCACTTAGTCTAGGAGAGTCGTTTTTTCGGATCTGATCTGGCTGAATCCCATGAATAGCACTGCTGCATGTTATTTTTTTGTGTTTATGTGCTGCATCGTTACTTAGTAGTTTGCATCCTGTGCTTAAATCACTAATCATATACTCCTAAATACCAAATTTGTCAGTCTTTGTTTGAAAGCTTTGAATTTTTAGCATGTGTTTAGATCAATAGCAACGTAGTTGGGAATGAGTATTTATTGCTTATTATGTGTTTTTTTTGTAATATATGTCTCTGACCCATCTTTAATTTGAGTATCCATGTGAATTATTATTATCATACTTATTAATACTGGTGCTGCTTCTGCTATTGAAGGCATTGAAATTCCATTCATGTGTTCTAAGGCAATCGCCATCCATCAATGCATCACCCTTACAATCCTGTTTAATATTGGGTGAAAAATGATGCAATGTGTAGAGCCAGGGGGTTGAGATATATTGATTATAGTGATGGTGGTATATTATGAAACATGAATAGATCAAATCTATAGTTTCAAAACATGTAGACTCTTGCATTTTATGCTGGGCTTTTGACTTTTTTTTAACGTTTACTATTCTGTGTTTCGGACACTTGTATCCATAGGGTGTTACTTTGGTTCTTCATGTAAGGAAAGTTGTCATGGAGACGGAATTGCTGATTCAGATGATTGATAGAAGTTCAGAGAAAATAAAAACAGCATTATTAATTTGTTATGTTATATTTATGATAATGTTTGGTTTCTTTTGATTTAAACCATAACTGCAATGTTTATAGTTATTGGGTAGCACTTCTCTTTAAATTAGGAAGTTCTGAAATTTCAGGAAACCCTTATGTTAAATTGTTCTTATTCTCTTTTGAAACTTGTAAATTAACAAAAAGAAATAAAGACATGAGGAACTAAACAAAACCTTGTTAGCAAAATACTAAAGTACCACTGCTATGAAATTGCCTAGTGTCTCCCAAGTGTCTTCTAGATGCTTCTCACATATTAAAAGTATTTTTTGGTCACATGCATTGAGGTATTATCTCTCAGCTGTATCTTGCTTGTATTTCAGAATAGTAGCAGAAATCATCTACCAGTGGTGCTACACTGGCTATTCAAACTTTTTGTATTCTGACTCCTGAACCTGCTTTTCTAGTGCTTTCAAATAATCTAGATTTCTTGAGCTGCCTTTGCTTCGCCATTCCTACACCTGAATCCACTCTTGATTCTAGAGACAATGGTTTGAATCCACTTGCCACATGTTAAAAGTCACCTTCCTTTCTCTCTCATTTAATAAAAAGATTTTTAATTATTTTCTGCTAATATTGAATTAAGATGAATTTTCTTACCTTTTATGCAAAAGATGTGCTTGAATCCTTTCTTTTCTTAGCTAATAGCACCAGGTTTATACCTTTTCTTTCTTTTATCTCTTGAAGAGCATTGTAGTCACAAATCTTTAGCAAGGGGGTTCCAGCAATCAATGAAACAGCACTTTTAGACTTTGTAGCTTAAATTACTGAATTACCTTTATAGTTTATACCCTTTTTTATATAGCAAAAGTAGACCTGTAAAATCATCTAAAAAAATAATTGTAATATACATGGAAAATGAATATCTAATTTTTTTTTGGTAGGGTGAAAGATTTACCTTCTCTCTTTCTCTCTCTCTTTCTACACGCGCATGTAACCATGCATGCATGCATACATGTATGTATGGAAGAATACTAGGAAATTATAGCTGAAATTCTTCTGATTAAAAACTATGGTTACTTCTATTGCCACCCCATGTTCTATTGATATACTTCAAGGTGAGCTAAATTGTCTCTAACCGGGTGGTTCAAAACAAACTGAATCAAACTGGCCTGGAACTAGGATAGTTTGGCCTCTTAGTTCAAAATGGGTGGCGAACTTCAATGAACCACCTGTACTAAACCCGAATTATCTGGGTTGGCCTGATTCGGGGTGATTTGGGGTTGTTCATGGTTTGGGGTTTTCTTCTCTATTCGGCTGTACGCTACCGATTTGGTACGGTATTTGTCCTGTGCCAGTTTCTTGTATGGTGAACTTTGATATGGTCCAATCAATTCTAGTTTTGTTAGCCAAGTAGCAAGTTGGCTGTACTTTTTATACCATGTCTTAAAAAATTTCACATTTCTTTATTGTTGTGGGTTCTTTTACTTACAAGGTGGAAGAACAATGCAACATTTCATGGGATAGGAACTAATCTTTTGAATGAAGATAAGAGGGTTTTTTTTTCCTATGGACAAGGAGCATTTTAGTCCTCAAATCTCAATCCAAGATTATAGTCCTGAGGTGATCTTGAATACCTATCCTCAAGGTGAGTTTAGGATCACTAGATTGAACAGTAATTTTAGAGGTAGGTGTAACTTGGAATCGCTGCCATGTAGGATAACAAAGTTGAGTCGAATGCTGTGATCATATCATCTCTAGTTAGATCATCAGTGATCAAGGTCTGTCTTAGTATTGATACAAGTACCATAACTCATACTGGTACCATACTAGTATAGTGTTGGTACACCCAATACGTGAGTTAGTTTGGCTCTTAATACACATTGATATTGAGTTTTGATTTGATATCGATATGGCACGGTACGTCTAGTATGGGATGGTACATATCGATATAGTATACCATGCTGGTGATCCCAGGTGGATCACCCCATACCAAATGCTCCCTAAAGGTTTGCTTAATAAGAGGTCAAAAAATCATATTTTGCATCAATTTAGTGTGGTAGCATATCTTTTTGACATTTGATAAATATTTTGCATCTAACAAATAACTTGTGTATGATTTTTGAGATCTAGGGTATCTAAATTTTTGCAAACTCTCTCTCTCTCTCTCTCTCCCCCCAACCTAACACTACAATGCTTTTGAATGTTCTCAAAACTTGCAAAGTCTGACTTCAATCTTCACAAAAACGCTTCATCGTATGCAATGAACTGGAAAAATGACAGTCAAATTGCCCGTGTTTAATATTTATTTGGTGCCATAAATTAGTCTTACTATAAGTTAAAAATTGACCATGGTTTAACTTTTGGCAGGAAGTCTGAAATCTAAATCTGAGATCTTTGGATTTAGTCTTAAACTTTAAATTCTGGCCCTCATAAGAAACTAATAAGAAAAACTTGGCTTTATAAATTACATTGGCCAATGATACAACAATCTTTACCAAAATTGTTTTCTATTCTTGCATTTAACAATTTAACAAAATCAATTTAAATCTGATCAATTTTCTTGACTTGAGACTGAACTCAACTAAAATAATTTGTCTAAATCTAACACAAGCATTTGCTTCTCTTTATCTAGCATATTTGACTTTACATAGTGTGGTGGTCTAAGCTACCCTAATTTGACTGAATCAGTTGCATCAACAGCAAGTTACCAAAATTGGCATCTGAAAATCACTCATTTCAAAATGCTTTGTTTCTACTGTAATCTTATTATCCAACTCAAATGTTGGTAAGGATGGCCTAGTTAAGTTATATTGGTTTTAATTCTTTAGATGTCTATACTGTAAATCAACTTTATTAATCTCTTCTGTTTGCTTAATTTGTGATTAGAAGCATTTTATTTGTCCTCTCTACTTTATTTGGTTGAGAATTTTATACTTAAAGAATGTTCTGCAGGTAGATGATAGTGACAATTTTTTTTTCCTTGACACGCAGCACCACCTAACAATTTCTTACTATGTTTAATGGGAATCCCTGAGCATCAGTATCATATGATGGCCTGTGAGGAAAGTTATGGATTGAGCATTTAGAGAGTTTCAAAAGACAAGCTACCCATCTGTCATAGACATGGGAGTGTTCCAAGAAAAGAAAAGTCTAGATTTATTAGTGATCCAAAGAAAAAAGTCTACTGTCAGAAATATAAGTTAAATGTGTTTTCTATGTGCACTTGTTAAATGCTAGTTTTTCAAAATGCAAATTCTGAAATTTCTTGTCATCTTGTGCAGAACTTGCAAACCAGCTCAATGATTTGTTGACAAGGCATCCCAAAAATTTAGATCCCTGCCTTTACTGATGGTTTAAATAGTTACTTATAGTTATCTTTGTATTTCTTGATCAGCTAGAGTTGGCAACCCATATAATTAAGTCAGTTTTAGGAGACCTTCAATCTTCATACTGTCCCATGTTCAGCTTCTTGTCCACGTTGATGACATCCTATGTTCTGCTATATACCATGTATGTGCTGGATGTTGTTTATATTTTAGGGTTTTTTGTTAAAGTTACCTTGCTTGTTTGCATTTATGTTTTCATCTAGCTTGGAATGGATGATGCTGATCCAATGATTTCTTGTGTACTTAATTTAAATTTTGATTAATATTTAATTTTGCAATTTTTGCTAATAAGATTATTGGTTTCTTTCCATTTGTTTTATTAATGTGTTGGTCACCTTTGAAAAGGATTGGCAAAAAGCCAGGAGGGTGGACATCATGAAAGTTTGTTTAAGATATTTTGTGAATCATACTTAAAGGGTTTAATGCGATGGGAGATAACTTGGCTACTTCCTTAAGGGGTCAGGGATAGGACAGGGATACTAATGGGTTAGATGGTGAATGCTTTAACTCAAGTCAATGTGATAGTTATTTTGGTGGAGACAATTTCTTTCTCTCTCTCATCCATAGTGTTGCTAGTAGGGGCCCTTTGTGGGCCTTTTGTTTATTACTTTTCTTTTCTTTTCTTTTCTTTTTTTCGTGTGTGTGTGTGTGTGGTGGGGGGTGGGGGGGAGGGAGGCGATCGCAAGAAGCAAAGAGTTTGCTGCTTGTAAATGTACACTTTTGCTATTTATGAATTGTTTATGATTTGTCTTTTTCTTTCCCTATTGAGGTTTTAACCTTTGCATCCTTATTGCATTTAATGTGTATAAAACATTGTATAATTATTCATACTTTGGATTATAGCTTATGATTATGAGCTTTGTCTGCGCTCTCTTTTTGGTCTTGCATTGTGTGCTTGATCTTTGCAAATCTTAATTCTCATGAGTTTTTTTCTTACTTTTTATTCTCAAGAATCTGCAATTGCAAGTCTCCAAGAGTGGTTGAATGATGCAGCAATTGGAAACAACCCTACTCTTCGACTTATTGCGGGGATCATTTACATGCATGAACAAAACTATAATGAGGCTCTTAAGCACACCAACTCTGGAGGAATTCTGGAATTGTTAGTCCCAAAACCCCTTATTATCTCTACTAGAAAATATTTTCTTCTAAATTTATATGATTATGTTTGTGTTTGGCAGATTGCATTGGATTTTTTGAGGTTGTAGGATGTGGTGACATAGTTGTGATGATTTCTTTTTAGTAAAAGAATGATTTAATTATTGGCTTCATTCTGGATAAAATAATGAGTATGCTAATCAGAAATCTCTTTCCTAACAATTTCAAATGCCATTGTACTCATGAAAAGGAAATGTTAGTTATTCAATTGTTCATGTAGAAAAAAATGGACTTGTAGCACTTGTCATCGTAGTCTGATTTGTGCAACTGCTTATTTTGGAAATGATCACCTTCATTGGGTTACAATACAATTGAATAAGGCTTTCATTAGACTAGGACTATGGTTGGATCGTCACAAATATGGATAATAAGGATGCCATTTTGTGTCATATTAACACTTTGAATGTGTGGTAAGACCTTGAGGTTAGGGTTGATAACAAGCAGGAAATTGGTCAAGAACAAGTAGCTTGAGCTTGAGCTCTGTTCAAACTTTGCCCTGAATCTCAAAGCCCATGCCAGTCTTGGCCAGATTTGGGTTTAACCTTTCTTATTTATTTATTTGTTTTCTGGTTTTGGGAAGGGAAGAAGGGAGCAAGTTCTGTTTGAGGTATAAAGTCAGACTCAGCACATTAAAGCAGAGGGAGCTATTGTCTTGGGGTTGAGGATATGGAATTGGGATGTGATAATAGTGGTAGTGGCAGTGGGAAGATAGGAGAGGTGAGTAAAGAAACCAAGAGATTGGAGCAGGGAGACGGATTTAGAGCTAGGTGGTTGGGGCTATAGGTATGTAGTTTTGGCATAGATGATGCTAGATTGTTGTAGCTACCCTTATGGTGGGAAAAATTGGGCATGATTGTGGTGGTGATCCAGGCAAGTTGGGAGCAGAGGAGAGGAGGAAGAGAGGAGAGATGAGAGGCAAGGAGAACCGTGAGAAGAGAAGAGAAAAGGAGAGGCCACAAAGTAGGGATCAGCTGAAGCTAATTAGTTTTTTCATTTTCTTTTTTAAGCGGATGATATGACCATAAAAACAAGAACAAGCCAAACACTATCTGCATGTGGCCCTGAGTGTACTGTGGGTCAAAAATACAAATCCATTAATCGTCAACTACTAACTTTGCTTGGTCCAAGCCTAGTCTGATTTAGGCCCATCCCAAAACCACCAGCACTGTTTTGAGATCTTGAGATTGCTTTAATTTTCCATTGCAAAGAGAGAGATAATTAAGTATGTCCAATAAATTTGTTAGACAGAAACATTGGCAAGTTGTTTCATGACTGGATATCACTTTAAGTATTAACAGGAACTGTATAATACTAAAATAAGTTGTATTCCCTTGTATGTATAAAATGTGTAGGAAGGATACGAAATAAGTTGCATATTTAATCTTTCTGCTGATGCATCTAAAATGACAGTGGTTGGCTTAAAGTATTGCTGCTTTTAGTGGTGAGACATGGGTGGCATAACTTCAAGGTTGTGTTGTAGTTAATAATTATGACGAAACAACATCACCTTTCTTGGGTCTTGCAAAACAATGCTCAATTTTTCAATCACATGTGTTGTGATTCCTTGTAATTGTGGACTCTGGTTCTGGAACTCTATGCTAATGGATTGCTAATGCAAAACTCTTCCTCACCAATTGGCAGAAGGTGATTATGACTTGGAATTTGTTCTCAGGTCATCTGAAAAGGTGGTTATAATGCTTTATTGTACGGAATAAGGTCTTGCCTGTTGGTAACAGTCTGGGATCTGTACTTCACCAGTGCTAGATGTTCTAGGGCTCATTTGCAAAAGTAGGGGTGCATGCCAGTCTGTATTGATCGATGCTGGTCCATGTTGGGCACTACCTCGGATGTTGAAATTTGAGAAGCAATAATTGAATTTGTGGTCATAAAATGAAGAAATCCACTGCCAACATTTTTTCCTTGATAATTGATTCCATGTACCTGTGAAATAGTTGATCCTTCATGTGTTTGTGTAATAGCGATTATAATTTGTATCCTTTTTATTTGTTTCTTTTTGTTATTTAATTAATGAATAAAACAATGGATAGGATAGAATCAAGAAATGCTATCATACTCTAAATATATGCTACATGCACTGGATATTTGCCTTTGTTCTTTAAGCTACATTTGATATATCCAAGCACTTCATGAATGCAACTCACTAATTTACTTGTTATTTTTCTTGAAGCACAGATTAGAAACCTTGTTAATTTGTGGTTTTTTCCAATTAGTAGCATCATTTCAGTGATTGTCTCACCTTAATGTGTTAGACCAAGGTAGATAAGATCCTCTGCTTCTTTCAGAACCCACGTTTTATGGATTATGGACTGCTTTTTTATGTTCACTCATTTTGTTAATTTGCAAAGAATAGGTGTTCTGTTGGATTCTAATTTCTACATTTTTGTCTAGCTTATTTAAATTAATGGAAGCTAGTAGTTCTGCATATTTTATTGATGGGCAGCATATGTTTTATTTTCCTAGTGCATAATTTATTTCTCTTTGTGTTCAACTTCATATTTTATTCTAACATAGTTTCATTCTCTGACTTTTAGACTTCTATTCCATACTATTATCGTCTTGTCTTTTGTGGAAGAAACCAAAAATATAGATCATGATTTGAGAATTGTTTTCAAGCAACTTGCCCTTAAATAGAATGTTGATATCAAAAAGTGTTAGAATAGATGGAGTATAAAGGATGCTGATGCATGATAAATGCCATGAGTTTATTCTGAGGTGCTAGAGCATGAAAAAAATATCTATTG
Organism: Calamus simplicifolius; assembly: GCA_900491605.1. NCBI lineage: Eukaryota > Viridiplantae > Streptophyta > Magnoliopsida > Arecales > Arecaceae > Calamus > Calamus simplicifolius. Next base: position 341,523 of record UESW01001794.1, on the reverse strand, counting down.
GCTCTGACAACTACTGAATTTTCCATGCCACACATCTAATTCCTGCCACCAAACAACTCTTAAAACTATAATGATCTTGCCAAAGTGCTTTTTTGCAGGTATGCATTGAATGTTCAGATATACCTTAAGATGCACAGGTCAGACTATGCAGAGAAACAACTGAAAATCATGCTACAAATTGATGAAGACCATACACTGACACAACTAGCGAATGCATGGGTAAACCTGGCAGTGGTAAGGCTTTTTTCTTATATATATATATATATATATGAATTGTGTGTTGACATTGACATACTCTTACTATTTAATATGGGCCGTGGTTATATTGCTTTGCAATGTCAGGGTGGTTCAAAGATACAGGAGACATATCTGATCTTCAAGATTTCGCTGAGAAGAACCAGATGACTGCTTTGGTTCTGAATGGTAAGGCTGTCTTTTGTATGCACATGGGGCACTTTGATGAAGCTGAAACCCTATTGCTTGAAGCACTTAACAGGGTAAGCTTCTAACATCCTATATCGTGGTTTTATATTATTCTTGCTTTTTTTAGATATTGCTTGTATTTCGTGGACTTGTAGAAGGACAAGTTGCACTGTGGACTGAACTAAAAGTATCCGTCTTTTCTGGTTTCTGCAGGATTCCAAAGATGCAGAATCACTTGCCAACATGGTTGTATGCAGTCTTCACCTAGGCAAACCTGCAGCTCGATACCTCAGGTACATTAATGAAATTTGAATATAAGGATCTAAATGACATGCATATATTTCTGGTTTGCTTTTTCTAGGCACGTAAGTTTGCAAACTTGTCATGTTCAAGCAAGGATTCATACTTTCAATTTTATCGAACTAGAATTTCCTTAAAAGGCTATTTGGAGTGAAGATTCCCATGTAAATTCATGAGTAAATTTGTCGGCATCTGAAATTCCTATGTTTGAAGTACGATAAATTATTCTCAAAAATTTGATTGACACTCGATTTTGGGAATATAAGATTAGCAGGAGGAGGGCTGCTAATCTTTGATTGCCAGGAATCTTTTTTTCTCAGGAATAAAGGATTATCATGGAAATTTGATCCCTCCTACTCCAAATAACCTCTAACATAAAATCAACAAAGGTTTTATGTATTGGATTGTAGTAGTCCATATCAAAATTGGTAGAGGCTCAACATGGTACCATGCCGACACATGCTGTTGGTGCTATGCTGACATATCATGCTTACCATGTGTCGGTACAGGGGCATACACACTTGGTATAGAGATGTATAACCTTGAAATCAATAGTATGTCTTGAGCTTTTACTCTACATTTTTATTCATGGCATTCCTTGTTTACTGACTCTCATGAATTCAGAAAACTAATTTTATTTTTAAAATAATAGAAATGTAAAGAAGACAGGCAAGTTCTTAGAACAAAAATGATAAAAGAAGTTTTTGTTAATTTCTGGACAGTTTGTTCTTTTATCATACATATGTTTGTTTGTTTGTTGTTTTTTGTTTTTGTATATATATATATATATATATATATATATATATATATATATGTTTGTGTCCATTGATAGGTTTTAACTTGTATGTATTAGCTGTTGCATCTCTTTTTCTCTCTCTTGCTGAGTCAGATTCTTATTTCACTCTTGCAATCATGCTCATAAAAAAAATGGTTTTATGTTATCTGGAAGATGAAATATTTTCAAGTTCCTGCTGCCCATCTTTGAAGTTTGAATGTAACTTGCTTGTCATTGGTAGATTTGTATTAGGATCAAAATGTCATAACGTTTTCTTCAAGCTTTGCTTATGTATTTCCAAGTCATTGTAGTTCAGTTGGAAACCAGTATCTTGTAACTAGACATTTGCCGAAGTTCAAGCCATAATTGTATCTAACAAGACGATATGTCATGTCAGGGAATCTCGTCAGTATCTTCCTATCAGTTGATCAATTTTCATAGAATCGGATGTGAACTTGATACATCTTCCCTGTTTGGTATAGCCATAATGTTAATCCAGTTCAAAATCTTTGTGGAACTTTAACTCCTAATATCTGGTCACCTTTTTTTTATTTTTTAATATTAAGGCAGTTGGATGAAACAGGTAAAGTTCAGGGAAAGAGCTGTGAGAATTCATCATGATTAATTTTTTATTTTTATTTTTAATTTTGTATATCTTTACTTTATACATGAAAGTAATACCAAATTACTAACTTCACTGTAATTGTGCTGCAAGTGCTAAGAAATGAAAGTAGTTCTCCTGTTTATGCTAAAAGTCTTTATTATATTCATATTGCAAGGAGCAAGTTCAGTTAAAAGCACTGAATGAATGTGATCCAAGTTAAGTGCTGCTGAATTATGTGACCATATTTGCTTCTGCAGCCAGTTGAAGCTGACTTATCGTGATCATATGCTTGTTCGGCGCGTCTCTTCTGCTGAAGATATATTTGAGAGAGCCGTTCAAGGCATTGCATGAGCCCTTGATATTGCGGTTTCCAGCTGGGGAGTGCCATTTCATCTATGTTCTTTTTGATTACTATATCGTAGTGTAATGTTCAATAGTTGCCCCTTTGTTAGTACTTCATGTGGGGATTACTATTTTTCTCAATGAATATGACCAAAAGATTGCTTTTGGTCCCTACGTTTTGGTAAGATATGGGGAGAAGAGCATCGTTTACCACAATGTAACTTAATATGGGGAGAAATTGCTCTATATCTCCAGATATCAAAAAATACTACTCAGATACAAAGAGGCTAACAGCAACTGGTTGATTAAGGTGCAAGTTCTGCAATTTGATCCTAGTCCTGTTTGGCTGTTAGTTTGGATCTCTTTTGTTAACTGGTTGGTGATTTGATAGCCAAATGGATTTAGGGAGAGAATCTGGTGAAGGCATTCTAGATGCAGTTGGTTCTATGCAAAATGCTTCACCTCATCCCATCTCTATTCATTTGAGCTCGTGGCATGAGAATTGCATGTCTGTCAGATATCGTGAGAGTTAATTTAGTGGCTTTCATATAAATGTTTTACTTTTGGAATGATAATTATGCTCTTCATTCGCTTACAAGAATTATAATATTTGATCTCTATTGCCTTGGAAATGAGAAAAATAACTCTGGCAATATTACGGGACTATTTGCAAAATATGGGGATCACATAGGCTTATGCCCATTCAATTGGGTGTCATCGGTACTTTAAACCTTGAGGATTCAACTGAGATCAAGTTACTCAACTTAGATTTCAAGCAATACATCTAGAAATATAGTGTAAAAGAACTGTTGAAATATATGTGGAATTGGGGCTGAGCCTTTGGATCGACTACCATCTATCAGTTATGCCTTATTGATTGGCACTGTATCTTGAGCCCTTGTTTTGTTGGATTATCCATAGCCAAAAGTCGTAGGAAATTTTTTCATGCCATTTTGGTAGATTGGAAGGAAAAGTCTTTGTCCATTACCTTCTGCGCAGCATGGCCTATACTAGTTGCGGTGATTCACCCATGTGGGCTTATGCTGGAGGATCCGCACATGGATCTTGTATCGCTGATGCATGGGTTGTACGGATAAATCATCGCATTCGATGCAGGTCATGCTGCATCTGAGTGGTATAACAAGACTTTTTCAGATTGAAAAGAGTCTTGAGTCATGCGTTCTCATCATTTTGAACTTAAAACATGCCATGTGCCAGTTGTCCTTATTATATATCAATCATCTTACGAATTAAATAATATCATATTTTTTTTATAAAATTGATATTTAGGTATTTTTTTTGATGTAGAATTCATTACACATTACTGTCAAAACTGTATAGAGATGGTTTCTTTATTCAAATAAATAACCCCTCTTGCCCTTTGTATTTGTCTCTATTTTCGAATTACATAAATTTTGACTTGGGCCACGGTTAAATTCATTGTGATTAAAAATAAAGAAGCAAAAATTTATCCCCTCCCTCATTTCCTATTGTCTCAACTTGATCAGATCTGCCATGCGTGATAATGCTAAAATGTTACATTGATTTCCTAATTAATGTTCTATAACACCACAATGGTTGCACAAGCCAAACCATTAAGATCATTTTGGGTTATATTAGGACGTTGAATCAGAGCTAGTGGTAGATTTTTATTTATTTATTTATTTATAACTTCTGAGCCCACCAGCCTCTCCCCTTCCTTGTTAATAGCAAACGTGGGCGGTACGCAGTGCAGCGCCACTGCATGGATGAGATCGAGATTCCTTTTTAGCTATAGAACACCTTCCACTTAAATATTTAAGGATCAGTGGCAATTTAAAGGACCATCGACACGCATACGTAAGATTTCTAAGAACAATTATAGTGGTTATCACCAAGAAACATCTCGCTGACGCTTAGCATTCTTGTTGTCAGAGATCAGAGAGCATTCTTTTTGCCTTTTTTCTTTTTTTTTTTTCCCGGGAAGAAGAAAAGAATAGAATTAGATTCATTCTTGGAGTGTATGATTAAGGTATTTCTTGGCATGTAAGGATCTATTTGCAAAGCAAGGCACCTGAACTCCCTTTACGTTAACTAGAGGCAAAGCAAAGCACCTGGGTTCCCATATAAAGCTCCTCTCAAGCGTCACTTCGACCACCTTTCATCTCTTCCCAGCTGTCTTTTGCCATATAAAGTTGACTAACTAGAGATTAGGGACATGGCGGATCCTATCACCTCGGCTTTTGCCACGTCCGCGATTGAAGGTGTCGTGAGCTCCCTTGTGGAGAAGCTGACAAACACCGCCATCGAAGAGGTACGATTGCTACGAGGGGTGCGTGGCGAGATCAAATACATCATAGATGAGCTAGAGATGATGAAGGCCTTTCTGAGGAGTGCTGAGGACCAGCAGGACAGCAATGAGGTGGCGAGGATCTGGGTGAAACAAGTGCGGGAATTGGCCTATGATGCCGAAGACTGCATCGACGAATTCAAACTTCACCTCAACCGGCCGGATGGACATGCCCTTCCAAGTAAGCTGATGTGTGATATAATTCAAAAATTAAACTTGGCCAAATATTAGGATACTAAATTTAGGTATTTTAATTATTTTAAATGTTTACTAATTTATAATAGATTTTGGATTTTTTTTATGTAATAGAATTGGATCCAAAGTTTTTCTCTTTGCCATATATCCCTAAATTGGAAGCTGCATATTATAATAATTTTTCTCTTAAAAAATTGCCACATCCTAAATTTGGCTGCCATACATGCTGACGTAATTAAATATATCTCCTTATAATATTGGAGGCTAACATTGGAAGCTATCTAAGCGAACATTGAAATAGACTTAAATATATGAAGACTTTGTTAGAAAAAAAAATCATCTAAGTTTTAGTTAACTAGAAATCAATTCTATTAAACTTTCATATCTTCCACAAGAAGCAGGTCTCCTTTAAAAATCATTAAAAGCATGTAAGGTTAATGGCTTGATAAATTGCATCAACTTAATAGATAATATGAATATAAATCATTGATAAAAAGGATATTATCTTAAATATTTATGTCATATATATAACTCGTTAAATAATTTCATCAACATTCAAATATATCTATAAATATCCATATACAATTTGTATGAAAAATCTATAATTTTAGTTGTACGAATCATATGGTATTTTATAATTTCATCACAATTCCCCATTTAGTTATCTTTAGATTAAGCTACAGTCATGTTTCAAGTCCATGATGGAGCGCCGATATTGTCATTTTTTATTTTTTAGTAAGGCATCAAAATCATCTCATTTCTAGCTAATGGTGGGACATCAATATTATCACATTTTTAGTTTATGATATCAGTAATGTCATATTTCTAGCCCATGACAAGGTATCTCATCAAGGCATCAATAATACATGAATAATCAAATATCAAAATTAATTCAAGTTCTTTAATCTGCATTTTAAACAATTCAAATTACATTTTCAATCATGATGGTTTAACTTGTAATTTCTAAATAAATTTTACATGGAGAGTTCTTTTTTTACACGGGTAATTTCAAAACCAGAGCTATTCATAAAAACATGCATCTATGAGAGGAATAATTAATTGTGTGCTTTATAATAAACATAATGATATATAAAGTAAAGATTTATGATATGAAGGAAGTGTGTGGGAAGGAAACTTACTTGTAATATATAATAAATCAAATCTAATTATGCAGAGCTTTTCAATAATCACCTAAACATAATAAATTAAATTAACACTAATATTTAATAAAATATACACTTAATTACTTTTATGAAAGTAAGAGGCCAATATTTGTGCTCATGCTTAAAATAAGGCAACTACAACCACCCCATTAGCATACCAACCACTATATAATATCTTTTGGATGTAGGTACACACTATAAGATTGAAATTATTCAGTGCATTGATTCACATTCAATGAAACCTCTTAGAATCACAAGGAGAAATGATGTAATAAACATTTTAGTTATTGAAGTAATAGTTTCATTTTTACAAGTTTATTTATATGGTAAAAGATGATGGACGAAGATAGAAATAAAAATAATAATATATTTTGATATTTATTATAAGTTGCAAAAAAAAAAAAAAGAATATGGTTACAAGTCTAAACACAAATAGAACTTAATATGTTTACATCTCTACTGGCAGGTTCCTTACGAAGTTGTTTTTCCTTGCTAAGTACATTGGGAGCACGCCATCAAATAGCCACTCAGATACGGGATATCCAATCCAAGGTCAAGGAAGCCAGCGAAAGGGTGAACCGCTACCGTCTCACCATGCCTTCCCAAGGCCTTACTCCTGGCTCTCATGTCGTTAGCAGCTATGCTCCACATGATCCTCGAATGACTGCTCTCTTTGTTGAGGAAAAGGATCTAGTTGGTATGGATAAGCCCAAAAAGACCTAATTGGCTGGTTGACAGAAGAAAATAATCCTCAACTCAGTGTGATGTCAGTGGTCGGCATGGGTGGATTAGGCAAGACCACTCTCGTCAGAAAGGTTTATGAGAGTCAGATACTTGGCCAACTTTTCGACTTCGTGTTTGGATCACCGTCTCCAAATTCATATCGAGGATCTTCTAAGAGACATGATTCGTCAGCTTCCAATCTCTGAAGACCCCCCGCCTAAAATTGAGCAGTTCACATTTGTGCAGTTGGTTGAAAAGCTCAAACAACTTCTCAAAGGAAAAACGTATTTGATTGTTTTTGATGATATATGGACCATACCTACATGGGAAAGCATCAAGCCTGCATTACCTGATAGCACAAATGGCAGTAGGGTCATGGTAACTACTCGGATTGAAACCGTTGCTGATACTTGCTGCTCTGCCTTTCAATTTGGCCATATCTACAATCTCCAACCCTCTCTCATGATCCTGGGACTTGTTCTGCAAGAGGGTGTTCAAGGATTCTGGAGGTGAATGTCCTCAAGAGCTCAAGGATCTATCTGAAGCTATTTTGAAAAAATGTAAAGGATTGCCATTAGCCATTGTTACCATAGCTGGTATGCTACGTAGCAAGCGCAACAAGACTAGGAAAGAATGGCAACAAGTGATTGATCGACTTGGACATGAGCTGGAAACCGATCCTAGCCTCGAGGTAGTGAAGCAAATATTAAACTTGAGTTATTATGACTTGCCTCACTCTCTCAGGCCTTGCTTCCTCTATTTAAGTAAATATCCAGAGGACTATGAGATCAAACGGAGGCAAGTGGTGGAACTATGGGCAGCTGAAGGGCTTGCAATTGGCACCCAAGACATGAGTGCAGAGGAAGTTGCAGAGGAATATTTTGATGAGTTCATCAACAGGAGTATGATTCAACCATCAAAGATCCGTTGGGATGGTAAGGTGAAGAGTTGTACAGTCCATGATGTGATGCTCGAAGTCATGGTTTCCAAGTCAAGAGAGCAGAATTTACTGATTTCTTTTCTTGCAGATGATGAGCATGAGACAGTACAACAAAAGATTAGACGCCTATCTGCCAATACAAGGATCAAGAGCACTGATTTATCACATGTCCGATCAATAACATATTTTAGTATTGATGATACAGCATTTATTCATCCTCGATTGAGGCTTTTAAGGGTTTTGGATTTGCAGATCTACAAAGGCTGAGTAGGCAGCAGCTCAAGTGGATTAGTGAATTGATTCATTTGAAGTACTTGAGGTTGTATTTTTCTGAGGATTTTTATCTTCCCAAGTCCTGGGAAAATCTTTGCCAACTAGAAACACTAGACGTGACACCTAAATTATGGTTTAGGGGAGGCTTACAATATGTGCAGAGGGTCACCAAGCTCCAAAAGCTACGTCATCTTCGTGGACATTTTGTCTTTCTACCCAAGAGTGGAATCGGTAATCTACAATCCCTACATACATTGGATTACGTGGGCTGTGAAAAGGCCAAGGCCACGTGATAAAGGAGCTTGGGAAGCTGACTCAACTCAGACACTTGTCTCTGGTAGGTCTCCAATCAAAGCACATGTCACTTCTTTCTACATCTCTTTCGAAGCTAAACAGTTGCCTTCGCTCTTTGAAATTGAGCACACGTACTACGAATATCATTCTAGAGAGCATATCCTCTCCTCCTCTGCAACTTCAAGAGCTGAAATTACATGGGTTATTGCAAAAGTTTCCTAGTTGGGTTGCCTTGCTGAAGGATGTAGCTAAAATTACTCTATGGATGATGCCATCCAAGTCTTCAAAATCTACCCAACTTGATTTATCTCAAATTGATGTATGGTTCATTGCCGAAGAAAACTGTGTTTTTTGTTCAGGAAGGATTTCTGCAGCTTAAAATCCTCCTCCTTCAACGGTTTGGTTCGGTGAGATTCAAAGAAAGAGCAATGCCTAATCTTGCAAGGCTTACTTTATCTTACATGTCAATTGAAGAGGCCAATTTCGGCATTGAACATCTTGTTCAGCTCAAGGAACTCGAGATCTTTTACTGTCGGAGCACAGATGATGTTTTAGATGAGCTGCTTCAAACTGCAAAAGAACATCTCAACCAACCCAGAGTGACCATCCGTAAGTAGAACAAAGTACCTAAGCAGGGACAAGATAAATTACTTGTATTCGATTTTTTTTTAGACTTTGTCATCCATGGTCATGTAATAACTTCACCTTTGTACTTAACTTTTTTCTTTTTTCTTTTTTACCTATTTATCATTTGTGTACTTAACTTGGAATGCACCAAAAAAGTTTCATTTAAGTTTATAAGCATGATTGGCAGTTGGCTAGGTTTTAAGAGCACCATGATGTCTGACTCCAAAAACTATAATCAATTGTTATGGTAGAATTAATGACTGATTTCAAGTATTGTATCAGGCTCTTAAGGAATGATGTCTAGAATTCTAAGAGGAGCATAGAATCCCAAGAGAAGCATCATTTAAGAAAAGTTAAATTACTGCAATAGAAAAAGTTAATAGCTTTTATTTAAATTCAAACTATTCATCGCATCGTTTGATTGGAATTATGTCCAAGTGATGCTTTTACTTCTTAACATTGCTTATAGTGATGCATAATAGAAAAGGCCATCTCCTGTTGCTTTAGCAGGTAATATTGGACGTTGTAAAATTATTAAGGTTTAGCCCATTACACAATCTAGAGCAAAAGTCTTGTATCATTTTAATTTCATCTCGGTTTTGAATCCATGAACGGATAGGGTCTCCTCCCCTACCCATTACCCATAACGTACAAGGTAGGAAAATCTCTTCATGATTGACAATATGTACGTGTTACAAAGAAAGATCACAACACAAAGGACCCTTGCATAAATTTCTTTAACATCTTTCTCAAATATGACGCAGGAGATTTGTATCTAAAAAACATCAACACTATGTTTTTTTGTCCCTTGTAAAAACACCAAATTACACCGACTCTCAATATTGACAGATGCCAACTCTTCACTTTTGAGATATCTGGCGCCAACTTATGCCATGAAATGATATGAAATACTGCCATTGTTTGGTAATCAGGTTTCTTGAAGTCTTGCTTGCAGCAGAGGGTACCATATATGTTGGTGTTCGAATTTGGCTTTCATATGCTAATGGATAAATTATCATGGTAAAGCACCTTCTAGTTGAATTATTCATCTTTGCAAAAGGGAGGGAAAAAAATAGGTATAGGAGGGCTAAAATTTTTTCTCGAAGAAAACCTTCCAATGCTTATGCCAGACAAAAACAAATGAGAGAATAGTTCAAGGGTCATAGGATGAGCTATTTAGGATCTAGCAAGTTTGAGTTTCTAGGTCCCTACCCTCACCCTAGAGATATTGTGGTAGTCCTATTGTGTCGTAATACTTTTGCTACCTATATTATATAGAGAAATCTTCCCTCCTATCACATACACACAAAATCCTAATTAAGTTCTTCATTACAAAAAAGTTATGGATCTTGCAATAAATCCATGCATGATTTATTTTATATTATATGTGCACATATACTCATCCTATTATGATTATCAATTATGTTTTAGATTTGTGAAATTCATATTGTCTTTCAATTGGTATCAGTGCTCGCTTAATCTCCTAAATGTGTACATAAAAAATTAAATATTATTTTTTATTTTATTTTTGTGAAAGATGAGATCTGATTTGATCTTTAATTTTTGGATTATTATTTTGAGGTTTATGGATCCATAATTTGATGAATTTCATATAAGTATATTTTTTTATAGATTTATATTTTGGAGAGAAACAATAATTGATTTTCTTCTCAATATCTTAAACTTATTTTTCCATTCAAACCCAGCAACTTGGGCATGTATTTATTCTCTAAAATTGAAAAGGAAACCCTACAAATATGTCTTTTCTTGCCCAAAAAATTAATTAAAAAATTAATAAAACTTAAGTTATAAGCATATAACACATTTCTTTTCTATCCAATATAAAACTAAATTTAGGGTATCATTGCTACCGTCACCTATGTGCTCAATTGATTGCCGTTCGAAGACTTCTATCCTCTTATGAAATTAGAATGAGGGATTTGTTTTCGATGAGTCAATGTCAGATTAGGACCGTACGTAGCTGGATTAATTAGAACTCGAAGAGGAGGGACTTCCCCACGCGGCAAGCTATCTAGTCTTTGGATATTGACCACCCTATCTATGAAATCCGATTGATTCACCATGGCATCTTTTTTCGCTAGCAGCTAGTCTCTTTCTTTCTATTTGGTCTTCAGCCTTGTCGATGCCATCTTCTTGGCAACTATGAGGATGTTGCTTTCTTCTCCTCCGCTCCCCAATTTGGATTGCTGCCCACTCCAAACCTTCCTTGAAAAATAAAATTTCAGAATAGGGGGTCGATGCCCTAGTTTTTGGACTGGACATCTCTCGTTCCCTTCGGCACAGCAATGCCTTGGGGATCTAAGATCCAACTCTAGGGTTCCTATGTTTAGACTAGGAGGTGTGCACTTTGTCAACAATTTTTTTGGTCTTTGATTCCATGTTCTTTTGACCTTTTGTGGATGTTATTTGGTACAATTGATCTCGCCCTATTGCTCCATATTCATTCCATTTCTCAAGCTATCAAGATTCCAGCTGAGCTCAGTAACACAAGCTTGTAACCCAAGTTAGGTGTTGGGAGGTTGATTAGATCTTAATTTGGGTCCGGTGATACTTAGCTTGCCCATTCTAAAGCTACGTAGCAAATCGATTAAAGGGAGTGCTGATGAGGAACCGGGAACTTATTTTGATTATATGCTGTTGTTAAGTTCCCCTAGCTTCTTATTTATTTGGCTAGCTATTTTATCTATTCTTCCTACTATTTCTACTTCTAGTCCAGTGTTTTCATATTTAGCCAGCAGGCAACGACATGTCCTATTTTGCAACATTATAGTTTTGCATCTTGGTTGGACCCCAGACCAATTAGGCCAAGGTTCTAATATTTCCTTTTAACTTATGGGATCTGTTCACCCAAATTGACAAGTTGAGCTCATTTTATTAATTAAAATTTTGTAGTATTATTTTGATTAAATATTACATAATTTTGACTATAATTTTGAATACTGTACTCTCTAAATTTTGAGCCAAACTTTCTAGGATAATATTCTTATGCTGTCAAGTTTATTATTTATTTACATACTATTAAATTGATGTGATTTGAATACTATAATTTTGTTTATACTTTACAAAATTTGTATTGTTAATTTACATGCAAAATAAATATATTATAATGCAAATTTAATGCATGGGTTAATTAGGCATGTTATAGAAATTCTAATTAAACTATTTTTTAATTGGTTAATGCTCACCTATCATGGGACTAATCATGATAAACATTGATAATAATAATAATTATTATTATTATAATGACACTGGATTATACCTCATTAATCTATCATCATTTGATAAGGTTTTTAGTGGAATAAAGAAAATAAATTAAATATTATTCCTTAAAAGTTTAATGTACCCTCATAGTATAGCTTTTAAAGGTATGATTAACTTTATTCTATCTTATTAAAGAGTTTATTTGCGTGTTATAATCTGAAACCTGAGATAAGATTGTAATGGCATAAGGACTCATAAATCTAATTAATAGTTTATTTAATTAAATAATAAAAAAATTATTTTTAAATAGCATGATTCTGATTCTATATGTATAATGAACTTATTTAAGATAATACGTACAAAATTAAAGAGCGAATACATTGAAGTGAGTGGATACAAGGGATGTTTCAGCTAAAGAAGTATACAGGAAACTCCTGGTTCTATAAACCACCACGTGCCTAAGGTAAGAGTTTCTAAAGAGTCTTATATATTGGAAAAGCTATACATGGATAAAACTCTATCGATTTCTTTGAGTTGATATACTCCTCTATCATGTCAAAGATCCTAACGTTTTGGATAATTAAAACTCTAAAAATATTTAAATTATCATTTTAATGATTTTATCACGTCCTATGCTATTTGATCAATATTTTTAAATTTGGTGTTTGATAAAATGATGATGAATACATCTTTGATCTAATTATATATATAAATAGAATATATATAAAATAAAAGTTCAATTTTCCTAGTTTTGTACGATACGGCCCATCAACATGCCTTTTTTTAAAAGCAACTTTTAAAGCTTCTAATGGGCAAATGGCCATTTAAATTTCATTATTCTAGCATCCGAGGAAAAGATTATTGCAAAAATTATTCCTGAGATGCTTCATCTATTCGATCTCCCCAATAAAACAACAATAATGTAGAAGTCAATGAGAATAATCATATTCAAAAAGTATGCATTCACATATATATTTAGAATTTATATTTTACATTATCCATGCTGTAATAAAAAATATTAATTTAATAATATTTTTTATACACTTAGAATCTTGAAGCTTTAGAATGGCAAGAAATTGAATTAAAAACTTAGTCTGTCCTCCATTATGCATTCAATTAATTGGAAGTAGGGGAACACACCTTAAACAATACATTAGATTTTGACCATAAATCCAATGGGTTATAACTTTAAGGAATGGCTCTCAAAATTGTTAGCATAAATCCAGATGGCCTGGCCTGAACACAAAAGCCTAAAACATTTAACATTAATTGGTCTGTTTTGTGAATAGTTCTCAAAATTATTCCTTTGGGAGCTGAGTTATAAATTATTGAGCTATATGATATTAAAATGCCAAAATTCTAACAAATATATATTCTAACCCAATGTAGAACCATATGCATATAAGTGAATATAGCTTCCAAAAGCATTCTTAAAGTAGGGAAAAAGATTAAATTTCAACCCAAAGGCAATGTCAAATATCAAAAGTCAAAGCTCTCAGCCATTCTCCAAAACCACAAAATGCAAATTTCTACTGCATCTAAATTGCATCATTTAAATGAACAAAAATTGACAACAAAGTTGAAACACATTGAAATTTAGCATAGTAAACCATTTAAATATAGGCATAAAAATAATATATTTAAGAAAGAACTAAAAAATTCAGCCTCTAAGTGTTGAGGCAAACCCGTTGATTCTTGAACCAATTGCAGCAAAAAGTTTCCAATTCTGAATCAAAATAGCCACCACGAGAAAGTATAGGACAGCCACTTAGCCCCTCGTAAGAGAGAGAAAGAATTTTCAAGAAAGAGAACTCTTAGGAGAGAGAAACTTGAGGTACAAGTTAGAAAAAGAAAGAGGGACGTCTAGAGAGAGAAAGAGGCATTCCAAGACTTCACACCTCTCCTTTTCTTAGAGAGAAAATCCACCATACGCTAGGAGAGATAACAACCCGCCTAGAGAGAAAATCAAATGAGAGAGAAAGTTGAGAGAGAAAGTTGGCCAAGAGAGAGAAAAACCATCCACCCCCTAGGGATCATGTCTTTTCCTTTCTAGAGAGAGAAACTACCGCATGTTATAAGAGAAAAAATGATATAGAGAGATGTCTAGAGAGAGAAATATTCTAGAGAGAGAAAATTCTAGAGAGAGAAAATGCCCTAAAGAGAGCATGCATAGGGGAAGAGAGAGATGGTGCTCTAGAGTTTCTCATGCCTCTAGAGAGAGAATGGGCGACGGCTAGGGTGAGAAAAAAAGAAAGAAAACCTATTTTATTGGAAGAAAAGAATCTCTGTATTTCTTGCACAAACCCTAGGACTAGGGTTTAAATAGATGGCCAAGTTGGCTTGACCCTGACTCAAAAATACTTCCATAGCTAACCAGTGAGGTTAAGTTAACTCCAAGCCCATATATACCCATAATTTGACTCAATCTCAAAACCCAGTGAGGTAAACTTCTCCTTCCTCTGTTTTCTGGTTGAGCTGAGAACGTAACGGGATTATTGGAAGTTTTGGGGTCGTTGTTGTTGGAGTAGCTCACTGGGGTGGAAGAGAGAGAATCGCTGCCGCTCACCGCTGCCATGGTGGCCGGCGATGAGAAGGCACGACGAGGGAGGAGAGTCTGGTTGGGAGAAAACTTCTCCTGGGCTTGGCCGGGGAGGCTGTCGAGCCTATCTCCCCCTGAGTGAGGCCACATGGGAGATGGAGAGAATAAGAGAAAGAGAGGAGAGAGGAGAGGAGAGACCGAGAGGAGAGAGAGAGAGAGAAATTGGTTGAACAAGTGGGTTGGGCTGGGCTTGAACCAGTGGGCCGGCTGGTTCAAATTGGTTCAAGCCTTGGGGGGCTGGTTTTTAAGTTACAAATGGAAAGAAAATATTAGGATTTAGTTATATAATTTATGAGGTTTGGCTAAGGTCACTTTGTAGATTTAAATTTGGGTTTAATGGTACATAATCTGATCTCTATTTCATCAAATATCATATGATGCTCATTTTGAGTTGAAATAAAATGGATTGCATGAGCTTAAGGAAATGCATTTATTTAAAATTATATTGATTAAATATGATCTTGGAACTGAACCATGGTGATGAGCAGTGAGTCTAGTTTTGATAATGATGTTCAAATTGATTAATGGCCAAGGTAATTATAGGAAAATTTGTCGCCGAATGTAGGGGCATTTTGTAAATATTGCAAAGTTGGTGAAAACTTGTAAAAGTAGAAAATAATTAAATTTGAGATAAAAATCAGTAAGTAGGGGTTGCTAGACACTGAGTAAGAGGTGTAAAAGAGTTATTTTAAGATTTAAGGTTAGAGGGGTAAAATGGTA
The DNA here is from genome assembly GCA_900491605.1 of Calamus simplicifolius. Taxonomy (NCBI): domain Eukaryota; kingdom Viridiplantae; phylum Streptophyta; class Magnoliopsida; order Arecales; family Arecaceae; genus Calamus; species Calamus simplicifolius. The sequence goes on along the minus strand of UESW01001794.1, from coordinate 325,994 downwards.
ATTTTATTGTTATGGATTTTGATAAAAATTATTTATTTATGTGGGATTATAGGTGATTGCTGACTACATATGTTGCATTGAGGGGATTTTGGGAGTAGAGATCTAAGGCAGGAGTTTTACACCCAACTGTTATGTGATATGTTTTCATGACTTGCATGCTTAGATATATCATGTTTTATTATGAGATTTTCTTGCATGATTTAAGATGAGTATTATGAATTCTTGTGGATTTATGTATTATATTATTTTGATATAAATGGTTTTGAGCTTGCGAGTTTTGGTATGAGGTAGCTTGGTGGTGCTATGGAAATGTTCAGAAGTGGCATATTTATGATGTATGTGATGGGGTACATGGTACTAATTCTAGCGGTGAAGTGGAGTACTGTAGTACCATTACTAGTTGAGACCAGCAGCCCGAGGAAAGGCATGAAGGCCGAGTAAGCCAGGTAGAACACAGTTACGATAGCTAGCATGACTGAGTTTATTACGCTAGGTATTAGTATGTAAACCAACCTGGGTAGGTTGTTGACACGTAATACTGGCTCTTAGACAGGGACAATATGTACCAGTAGTATGGCGTTGTGATGCTTGCTAAGGGAGTGGCTCACTTATTGCTTGCTAAGGGAGTGGCTCACTTAGTGATGTCTTTATGAGTGATGTGGCTAGGCGTATTGCTTATTGAGTGCGATTTGCTAGTGCTATCTTGCGTATGAGGGCATGGATGTACAGGTGTAAAGGTTATTCTCAGATGATGGTATGATTATTCTGATGTGTAAAAGTGATGGTGGATATGTGGATGATTTGGGTATGCTGCGTCAGTTGGTGGTATGGAGATGAGTTGGTGGTGGATCGGAACTCTCGTGTGGATTGAATATTTCTCCTTGAATATGAATGTTATTGGTTTTTCGAATTGATATATGTATCGTGATATTATTTGTTCAAATATATTTTGATTATACTAAACTGTTTATTTGACATATTCATGATAATAAGTGTAGAAGTTCTACTGGGCTTTTTAGTTTATTCTATTATATTTGTAATTACACTTTTGGATGTATAGACTTTTATATGTATGAGATGAGTATGGCAAGTACAAGTTTAATAATATAATATAAAAAATAATATATGTGTTTTAGTTTTATAGTTGCATGTGATGATATGTTCAGGTTAGGTTAGCTGGCCTCGCATATTCTTAAGGTCACATACATATTACCATGCCCCTGGATCGGGTTCAGAATTGAGGGTCATGACACCATTAATTGTCAACTACTAACTTTGCCAAGCCTAGCCTGATTTAGGCCCATTCCAAACCCACCAGCACTGTTTTGAGATCTTGAGATTGCATTAATTTTCCATTGCAATTAATTGATTATGACTTCGAATTTGTTCTCAGGTCATCTAAAAATGTGGATATAATGCTATTATTTTACGAAATAAGGTCTTGCCTGTTGGTAACAGTCTGGGATCTATACTACACCAGTGCTAGGTGTTCTTTGGCTCATTTGCAAAAGTAGGGGTGCATGCCAGTCTGTATTGATCAATTGTCCATGTTGGGTACAATGATGTTGTCCATGTTGGGTACAACCTCGGATGTTGAAATTTGAGAAGCAATAATTGAATATGTAGTCATAAAATGAATAAATCCACTGCCAACAGTTTTACCTTGATAATTGATTCCATGCGGCTGTGAAACGGTTGATCCTTCATGTGTTTGTGTAATAGCGATTATAATTTATATCCTTTTTATTTGTTTCTTTTTATTATTTAATTAATGAATAAAACAATGGATAGGATAGAATCAAGAAATGCTATCATATTCTTGGATTTTTGCCTTTGTTCTTTAAGCTACATTTATATCCAAGCATTTTGTTAGTACTTCATGTGGGGATTACTTTTTTTTCTCAATGCATATGACTTTTGGTCCCTACGTTTTGGTAAGATATGGGGAGAAATTGCTCTCTATCTCCAGATATCAAAATATACTACTTGGATACAAAGAGGCTAACAGCAACTGGTTGATTAAGGTGCAAGTTCTACAATTTGATCCTAGTCCTGTTTGGCTGTTGGTTTGGGTCTTTTTTGTTAACTGGTTGGTGATTTGATAGCTAAATGGATTTAGGGAGAGAATCTGGTGAAGGCATTAAAACGCTTCAACTCATCCCATCTTCTATTCATTTGAGCTCGTGGCATGAGAATTACATGTCTGTCAGATATCGTGAGAATTAACTTTAATACATATGGAATGATAATTATGCTCTCCACTCGTTGGAAAGAATAAACTTTTTGATCTCTGTTGCCATGGAATTGACAAAATCAGCTCTGGCTATATTACTGGACTACTGGAGTATTATAAAATTAAATATTATAAAATCAATAATATTATAATATTGAATTGGCAATATTACTGGACTATTTGGCACATAAATAACAAAGACCTCTCATTGAACCGATGAAAAAATTAACATCATAATTGCAAAGTCGGTAATCGCTATCGTGAAAGTAAAACATTTTCAAGGCAGATAACATGATTGCATACCCGATATTCACGATCATAAAAGTAACATATTTTCAAGACATAGTTCGCATCAAATCAGAGTCCCAAATTAATTATTTGGGAGAAAGAATTGCAAAGGATCATAAAAGAAGGTGTTGTTGTACCTCTCTTGAAGGGTTGACGATGGCTACGGGAGAGATCCCTTCTGAGCCTTCTTTGGCATAAGTAAGTCGACGACTGGTGATAGATGATGATGACGCTCAATCACCTCTCCTGGACGTCAGGAACGGAGGCTCTTCTTTACCAGGTTACCTGCAGAAAAGTCCTGGGACCGGAGGGAGTCTCCGATGGGACCCTCCGATGGCCAAGTTAGCGACTGAGGTCACAGCTAAAGAGGGGCTCGAGTGAGCCCTTTTTAGTATAGAAAGAGGGGTCTCAAGGAGGAGGGATTCCTTTCTGGATGCTGAGATGACGATTTTGGGGTTATCGCACATACCTGTTTACTGGGTGGATTCACCTTTTTATAGGGGTTGACCCTGGCATGATCACGTGGGATTGCGTGAGGGGGATGTATGCGGAGTTCAGTTGCATGAATCTGAGCTGGTTAGTGGGCTACGTCCCATCAGTTGTTGGGTAGGTGGGTCCTGTCCCATCACCAGCATTGCCAGTGGGTTACTGGATCCAGCACTGTTAGGCGGTGCGCGTCAGAGAGGTGGTTTATTGAACCACTGGGGCTGTTCTGGCGGAAACTGAGAAATCCTGACTTATCAGGGCCAAGTCGGGTCGACCCGAGATGGCTGGGGTCCATCCCGCTGGCAAGGCAGTGCCGGGGCGGGGCCGAATCGACGGACTTGGAGGCATCGGGGCCGAGTCGGGCCGGCCAGGGGTGGCCTTGGCCTACTCGGAAGAACAGGAGACGCCGGGGCCGAGTCGGGCTGGCCGGGGATGGCCTTGGCCGACTCGGCGGAACTGGAGACGTCGGGACCGAGTCGGGCTGGCTGGGGATGGCCTTGGCCGACTCGGCGGAACTGGAGACGCCGTGGCCGAGTCGGGCCGACCGGGGAAGTGTCGGGGCTGACTCGCTTGAAGAAGTAGGGGGCCGGCTAGGAAGATGCCGGGCCGCTTGGGAAGATGCCGGGGGCGCCTGGGAGGTGCCGGGGCCGCCTAGCTTGGACACGCCGGGGCCCGTTGGGAAGAGAGTGTCGGGGCCGACTTGGATCAGGCGGGGCCGGCTAGGATGAGAGTGCCGAGGCCGACTTGGATCAGGCAGGGCCGGCCGAGATGAGAGTGCCGGGGCCGACTTGGATCAGGCGGGGCCGGTCGGGATGAGAGTGTCGGGGCCGACTTGGATCAGGCGGGGCCGGCCGGATGAGAGTGCCGAGGCCGACTTGGATCAGGCGGGGCTGGCTGGGATGAGAGTGCCGGGGCCGACTTGGATCAGGCAGGGCCGGTCGGGATGAGAGTGCCGGGGCCGACTTGGATCAGGCGGGACCGGCCGGGATGAGAGGGTCGGGGCTGACTTGGAGGTGCCGGGGCCGCCTAGCTTGGAGATGCCGACCTTGGAGGTGTTGGCCTTGTCGGCCTTTGGGGCCGACGGTCTTGGAGCCGTCGGTCACGGAGCCATCGGTCTTGGAGGTGTCGGCCTTTGGGGCCGTCGGTCTTGGGGCCGTCGGCCTTTGGGGCCGTCGGTCTTGGAGGTGCCGGCCTTTGAGCTGCCGGTCTTGGGGCCGTCGATCATGGAGCCGTCGGTCATGGAGCCATCGGTCTTGGAGGTGTCGGCCTTTGGGGCCGTCGGTCTTGCAGCCGTCGGTCATGGAGGTGTCGGCCTTTGGGGCCATCGGTCTTGGAGCCGTCGGTCATAGAGCCGTCGGTCTTGGAGGTGTCGGCCTTTGGGGCCATCGGTCTTGGAGGTGCCGGTCTTGGAGCTGCCGGTCTTGTGGCCGTCGGTCATGGAGCCGTAGGTCTTGGGGCCGTCGGCCTTTGAGGTGTCGGCCTTGGGGCCATCGATCTTGGAGCCATCGGCCTTTGGGGCCGTCGGTCTTGGAGGTGTTGGCCTTTGAAGCCGAGTTGGGCTGTTCAAAAATTTTTTTAATCTCCATGGGGTCAACTGGCCCCATCAAATGCCCCCCACACTCCTTGAGCTTGCGTGCCCCGCATCAGCTAAGCGAGAGGAGTGTAGAACTTTTACCTTGGCATCTGCTCTTTCATGTTAACTTCAACCATGATTCCTTCTAGGTGGGGAAACCCCTTTCCTCTTGCGCTGCCTTGTATGGATGTCTTCATGCCTTCTTTGGCTAGCTGAGGGCGTGGCAAAATTGCAAAAGCAAAAATAGAGCCATCGGGGGCTAAAATAAAATTGCCTCGAGTGTTTATGTGCTGGTTCGAGAGGTGACTTGAGCGGGTACGGGCTGTTAGGGACTTGAACCGACTTTGGGGCGTATGCTAGCCAGACCGAGTGGCTTCCCGTTTAGGTTCGGGAATATGTTGCTTGGCCCTGCCAAGGTTCGGAGGTTTTGTTGCTCGACCCTGCCAAGGTTCGGAGATTTTGTTGCTCGGCCTTACCGAGGTTTGGAGATTTTGTTGCTCGGCCCAGCCAAGGTTCGGAGATTATTTGCTCGGCCCTACTGAGGTTCGGAGAATTGTTGCTCGGCTCTACCGAGGTTCGGAGATTATTTGCTCGGCCCAGCCAAGGTTCGGAGAATTGTTGCTCAGCCCTGCCGAGGTTCGGAGAATTATTTCTCGGCCCTGCCGAGGTTCAGAGATTAATTGCTTGGCCCTGCCGAGGTTCAGAGCTTATTTGCTCGGCCCTGCCGAGGTTCGGACAATATTTGCTCGGCCTTGCCGAGGTTCGGAGAATTGTTGCTCGGCCCTATCGAGGTTCGGACAATATTTGCTCGGCCCTACCGAGGTTCGGAGAATTGTTGCTCGGCCCTGCCGAGGTTCGGAGATTATTTGTTCGGCCTAGCCGAGGTTCGGAGATTTGTTGCTCGGCCCAGCTGAGGTTCGGAGATTATTTGCTCGGCCCTGCCAAGGTTCGGAGAATTGTTGCTCGGCCCTGCCGAGGTTCGGAGAATATTTGCTTGGAGAGTTTTTTCTTTAAAGAAATTGGTCTCCTTCTGCTGAGTTGATGACTTGCCCCCAAGGAAACTCTACTGATTGGAATCCACAGGTCTTGAGCTTGAGGGTGCCGACACGGAGCCGGTCTTGGGTGCCGACACGGAGTCGGTCTTTGGTGCCGACGCGGAGTTGGTCTTTGTTGCCGACGCGGAGTCGGTCTTTGTTGCCGACGCGGAGTCGGTCTTGGTGCCGACGCAGAGTCGGTCTTTGTGCTTGGCTGGCCCAGGGCTTTTTGACGCCAAAGCGAGGTTGGCCTTGGATGTTGATGCAAGGTAAGTCTTCCCTGCATGACATTTTTAAGTATTAATGAAAGAAAACCATCTTAAGCGCAGTGTACTTAGCTCTTGTAGCAAGCGGATCACTAGCCCACTGGTGCAGCTATCATGGGCGACGTGAGAGGCATGGGGTGCTGCTGAGTGGCCCCCGAGTGTTTCTTCTGTAGTTCATGAACTGCTACTTTCAAAGCTTGATCTTGCCAGGGCCGTGGTCAGGGGACCGCAGCCGCTTGGGGGGCTCGTAGCGAGGCTTCCTAGGGGAAGCCGGCGTTGGTCGGTCTCGCGCTGACCAGCCTCTCGCCGAGGAGAGCCTCCCCTCGCCGACTGCTGACTGGCGGGGGGAGCGGTCTGGTGCTGGGTGGCCATGGACTGTCGTTACTGGAGCCCGTGGATCATGGCGGTGAGATTCTGGACTTACTAGGAAAGAGTCGCCAGCCGCTCCGCTGTTTGGTCAACGGCTTCCGGCGGCGGGCAGGCAACTGGAGGGTCGGCAGTAGGGGGATTGGCCTCCGCTGTCTAGCTGGCGGGAGGAGCCCCGCCGGTCAGCTGACGGAGGCATCCCTAGCTCGCGTCACCACCATGGCTTCTAGAAGAAGAGAGGGACGAAAGATGTAGCTCAGGAGAATGTTCGCTACTTTTTTTATCCCCCTTTCCTGGCGCGCCATCTGATGATGCTCAATCACCTCTCCTGGACGTCAGGAACAGAGGCTCTTCTTCACCCGGTTACCTGCAGAAAAGTCCCGGGACCGGAGGGGGTCTCCGGTGGGACCCTCCGACGGCCAAGTTAGCGACTGAGGTCACAGCTGAAGAGGGGCTCGAGTGATCCCTTTTTAGTGTAGAAAGAGGGGTCTCAGGGAGGAGGGATTCCTTCCTGGACGCTGAGATGGCGATTTTGGGGGTTATCGCGCATACCTGTTTACTGGGTGGATTCACCTTTTATAGGGGTTGACCCTGGCATGATCACGTGGGATTGCGTGAGGAGGGGATGTCTGCGGAGTTCAGTTGCATGAATCTGGGCTGGTTAGTGGGCTATGTCCCATCAGTTGTTGGGTAGATGGGTCCCGTCCCATCACTAGCATTGCCAGTGGGTTGCTGGATCCGGCGCTATCAGGCGGTCGCGTCAGAGAGGTGGTTTCTTGAACCGCTGGGCTGTTCCGGTGGGAACTGGGAAATCCCGACTTATCAGGCCAGCCGGGTCGACCCGAGATGGCTGGGGTCCATCCCGCTGGCAAGGCTGTGCTGGGGCGGGGCCGTATCGACGGACTTGGAGGCGTCGGGGCCGAGTCGGGGCCGGCCAGGGGTGGCCTTGGCCGACTCGGAAGAAAAGAGACGCCGGGGCCGAGTTGGGCTGGCCGAGGATGGCCTTGGCCGACTCGGCGGAACTGGAGATGCCGGGGCCGAGTCGGGCTGGCCGGGGATGGCCTTGGCCGACTCGGCGGAACTGGAGACGCCGTGGTCGAGTCGGGCCGACCGGGAAGTGTCGGGGCCGACTCGCTTGGAGAAGTAGGGGGCCGGCTAGAAAGATGCCGGGCCGCTTGGGAAGATGCCGGGGCTAGCTAGCTTGGACATGCCGGGGCCGGCTGGAAGATGTCGGGGGTGCCTGGGAGGTGCTGGGGCCGCCTAGCTTGGACACGCCGAGGCCGGCTAGGAAGAGAGTGCCGGGACCGACTTGGATCAGGCGGGGCCGGCTGGGATGAGAGTGCCAGGGCCGACTTAGATCAGGCGGGGCCGGCCGGGATGAGAGTGCCGGGGACAACTTGGATCAGGCGGGGCCGGCTGGGATGAGAGTGCCGGGGCCGACTTGGATCAGGCGGGGCCGACCGGGATGAGAGTGCCGGGGCTGACTTGGATCAGGCGGGGCCGACCGGGATGAGAGTACCGGGGCTGACTTGGATCAGGCGGGGTCGGCTAGGATGAGAGTGTCGGGGTCGACTGGGAGGTGCCGGGGCCGACTTGGATTAGGCGGGGCTGGCTGGGATGAGAGTGCCGGGGCCGACTTGGATCAGGCGGGGCCGGTCGGGATGAGAGTGCCGGGGCCGACTTGGAGGTGACGGGGCTGCCTAGCTTGGAGATGCCGGCCTTGGAGGTGCCAGCCTTGTCGGCCTTTGGGGCCGATGGTCTTGGAGCCGTTGGTCATGGAGCCGTCGGTCTTGGAGGTGTCGGCCTTTGGGGCCGTCGGTCTTGGGACCGTCGGCCTTTGGGGCCGTCGGTCTTGGAGGTGCCGACCTTTGAGCTTCCGGTCTTGGGGCCGTCAGTCATGGAGCCATCGGTCATGGAGCCGTCGGTCTTGGAGGTGTCAGCCTTTGGGGCCGTCGGTCTTGGAGCCGTCGGTCATGGAGGTGTCGGCCTTTGGGGCCGTCAATCTTGGAGCCGTCGGTCATGGAGCCGTCGGTCTTGGAGGTGTCGGCCTTTGGGGTCGTCGGTCTTGGAGGTGCCGGTCTTGGAGCTGCCGGTCTTGGGGCCATCGGTCATGGAGCTGTCGGTCTTGGGGTCGTCGGCCTTTGAGTTGTCGGCCTTTGGGGCCATCGGTCTTGGAGGTGTCGGCCTTGGAGGTGTCGGCCTTTGGGGCCGTCGATCTTGGAGGTGTCGGCCTTTGAAGCCGAGTTGGACCGTTCAAAAATTTTTTAATCTCCATGGGGTCAACTGGCCCCATCAGATGATGCTATCTAGATGGTTGCAGGCAAACAAACGCATAGAGGGGAAATAAAGAGACACCAAAAAGGGGAGAACCCGGGGAATAAGACAACCCCCATGCGATCTCCCCCAACAAACCAAAAACAAAAATTTTTATTAGGGTCGGTGACCTGCCATGCGAGCGCACCCACATGGCAAAGGTCGGTATGACAACAAGATCAAATCTAAGAGAGTAGACTACTTTCCCTATGCCCCTTGCCTCGCCCCTCCAGGAGCTCCCCGGACTTCCTTTGCTCTACATCAGATATAAAACATCTACAAGATACATCAAGCGAGATCCATTGACAGTCTCATCTTTTATCTGAATCAATCAAGAAAGATGATGTCGTCGGCGATGATCACCACAAATCAGATACAAGAGACGAGAACGATCCTTTTCGGGCCCATTGCCTTTTCCATCCACAGATCTGCTACCAAAAAAGAAAGAATAACTAACATAAAAGAAAGACCACAAAACACAAACAAATTCGGGCAGATTCCCAAAGATCTAAGATGTATGAAACGAAAGGTGCCGAAAGGTGCCCGAAAAGTGCAGAAGTTCAGTAGAACAACGAAATATATTACAAAAAATTGCTTTCCCTTCACAAAAATCATTAGACGGCATCTATATTTGCTATCGAGAGAAAAATCAAGACAGAACAAGAACGATCTCCATTAACCATGATCAAAGATCAAAAACTTAAAAAATATGAAAAAAAAAAAAATAAAAAAATAAAATCGTAGATCGGTAAAACAAACAAAAATCATCGTACCAGCTAAGGCTGTGGTCCCCAGTCTTATCTTGCGTTATTACTTATGGCAACGTCGCTTGGCGTTTTCTTTCACGCCTCATGGGGGCTAGAATTCATCCGTCAGCGCGCGTTTATCTATGCGGCATAAAATCATCCGTCCGAATTGGATCTTCAGAAAATCTCGTTCGTCTAGCTAGAGACGCTCGACTGAACAAACGGATACGTGTTTCGAGGAGAATTAGAAACCTTCCAGAATTACCGGCATATTAATAAAATTAATTTTTAATAAATTAATTTTATTAAAAATTCAGCATTTTATTTTTAAAAGTAAAGGTATGAAATCCAATGAAAAAAGTTTATTACATTTTTTTTTAAAAAAAATAAGTGACTTTCAAAATTATAAAAAAGTAAAAGTAAAAATTATTTTTTTAAAATATTTTTTTTAAATAACAAAACCAACTCCATCCTAACTCCAATGATTTATTTCTTTCTACTTTCTTACACCTCCATAACATCATCAATGTCTTTAAGAAAAAAAATCTTAAATGGACTAAATTGATCACTTTAATTTTCTAACAGAAGAAGGTTTGTGATTATTTATTTTATTTTTTATAAAATGAATTTTTATTAGACATATGTTATTTTTAATTTTGAAAATAAGAAATGGCAATAATAACTAGATACGTTCTATTTTTACAAATTTAGAAAAAAATAGAACAGAATTCTTATTTGTAGTTTTTTAAAATAAAAATGATAGTAAATTTATAGTCACCATGTTTTTTTTTTTATTTTTGCTCTTAAATAGTATTGCTACACCCTAAATTTAGCTCCCATACAAGCTCATATAATAGTTTTATGTTCTATTTTATGTTTCTCTTAAATAGAATTTAGAGTGTAACAATTCTGTTTAAGTAAAAGTGGAAATTATTAATTCTACTATTCTTAAAGATAATTTTTTTAAATAACAAAAACCAACTTCATCCTAACTCTATGATTTATCTCTTTCTACTTCCTTACACCTCCAAAACATCATCGTGTCTCTTGAGAAAACGCCCTTAAATGGAATAAATGGATCACGTACTTTAACTTTTTGGAGTAGGAGAGGGTTTATGGTTATTTATTTATTTTTAGAAGAATTATTTATTAGACATATTTATTTTTAAATTTAAAAATAAGAAATGACGATAATAACCAAGTACATTTCTATTGTTACAAATTTAGGAAAAAAAAATAGAAATCAATTTCTTATTTGTAGCTTTTAAAATAAAAATGACAGTAAATTTATAGTTACTATATTCTTTTTTAATTTTTCTTTTAAATAGAATTGCTATACCCTAAATTTGGCTACCACACAAATTGCTATTATAGTTACTATGTTTTGTTTTATTTTTCTCTTAAACAAAATTGTCACATCCTAAATTTGGCCACCACATAAGTTGCATATATATATGGCATAGTTAAATATATGCAAAGCCTTAAAATATACAAAAAAAACTTATAATATTGAAGGCTAACATTGAAGGCTACCTAAGCATTATTTTTAAACTTATAATATATGCTTCCTTCACTTTGCTCTATTCAGGCCTAAGTCCATCCTCAAATTATAAATAGCTACAAATAGGCAGGCAAAACTACAAGAAATAAGACTCTTATCTTTGTAGAATAGCCATTGTCTTTTAAGATATATATTTAGATGGTTATGACATAGCCAACTAATCCACTACAAGAAAATACAGGGATAGCAATGCAAATTTAGCGACGCATCTTTGCGTCGCTAAATTACGATAAATTGCGACGCCTTAGCGATAACAAAAAAATAGCGATGCATTTAGCGATGCATAGCTCAAAAAATTAAAAAATATTAAATTTTAATTTAGCGACGCAAATAGTGCGTCGCTATTTAAGAAAAAATAATATTTATAAAATAAAATTATGAAATAAAATATTGCGACGTATTTCATTGCGTCGCAATGTTTTTAAAAAAATTTAATTATGTTAAATAGCGACGCATTGGCGACGCAATAAACCAAAAAATTAAAAAATAATAATTTTTAATTTCACCATGCAAGTATTGCGTCGCAATTATTTTTTTAAAATAAAACATTGCAAAATGCGTCGCCATTTTTTTAAAAAAAAATTAATTATATTAAATAGCGACGCATTAGCGTGCAATAAATCAGAAAATTAAAAAAATAATAATTTTTAATTTAGCGACGCAAATAATGTGTCGCAATTTTTTTAAAAAAATTAAATTTTATAAAATATAATTAAAAGATAAAAAAATAAAATAAAACATTGCGACGCAACGAAATGCATCGCAATTGTTTTAAAAAAATTAATTTTGTTGCATGCGTCGGATCGATCGTCGCCAACGGGATCATGGCTTGGATCGATCGCAATCGTCGGATCATCGCCGATCGAATTGATCGCAACGGTCTGAAATCGATCGTCGCCGATCAGGATCATGGCTTGGATCGATCACAACCATCGGATAGTCACCGATCGGATTGATCGCAACGGTCCGAGATCGATCGTCGTCGATCGGATCATGGCTTGGATCGATCGCAACCGTCGGATCATCGCCGATCGGATTGATCGCAATGGTCCGAGATCGATCGTCGCCGATCGGGATCATGGCTTGGATCGATCGCAACTGTCGAATCGTCGCCGATCGGATTGATCGTAACGGTCCGAGATCGATCATCGTCGATCGGGATCATGGCCTGGATCGATCGCAATCGTCGGATCGTCGCCGATCGGATTGATTGCAACGGTTCGAGATTGATCGTCGCCGATCAGGATCATGGCTTGGATCGATCGCAACCGTTGGATCATCGCCGATTGGATTGATCGCAACGGTCTGAGATCGATCGTCGCTGATCGGGATCATGGCTTGGATCGATCGCAACCGTCGGATTATTGCCGATCGGATTGATCACAACGGTCCGAGATCGATCGTCGTCGATTGGGATCCTGGCTTGGATCGATTTCAATCGTCGGATCGTCGCCGATCGGATTGATCGCAACGGTCCGAGATCGATCGTTGTCGACAAGGATCATGGCTTGGATCGATCGCAACCGTTGGATCATTGCCGATCGGATCGATCGCAATGGTCTGAGATCGATCGTTGCCGATCGGGATCATGGTTGGATTGATCACAACCATCGGATTATCGCCGATCGGATTGATCGCAACGGTCTGAGATCGATCGTCGCCGATCGGAATCATGGCTTGGATCGATCGCAACCGTCGAATCGTCGCCGATAGGATTGATCGCAATGGTATGAGATCGATCGTCGCGGATCGGGATCATGGTTTGGATTGATCGCAACCGTCGGATCATCGCCAATCGGATTGATCGCAACGGTCCAAGATCGATCATCACGGAGCAGGATCATGGCTTGGATCGATCGCAAACCGTCAGATCCTCATCGATCGAATTGATTGCAACGGTCCGATATCGATCATCACCGATCGGTATCATGGCTTGGATCGATCGCAACCGTTGGATCATCGCCGATCAGATTGATCGCAACGGTCCGAGATCGAACGTCGCTGATCGGGATCATGGCTTGGATCGATCGCAACCGTCGGATCATCACCGATTGGATTGAACGCAATAGTCTGAGATCGATCATTGCCGATTGGGATCATGGCTTGGATCGATCGCAACCGTCCGATCGTCACCGATCGGATTGATCGCAATGGTCCTAGATCGATAGTAGTCGGGATCATGGCTTGGATCGATCACAACAATCGGATCGTCGCCGGTCAGATTGATTGCAACGGTGCTAAATCGATCATCGCCGATCGGGATCATGGCTTGGATCGATCACAACCATCGGATAGTCGCCGATCGGATTGATTGTAATGGTCCGAGATCGATCGTCGCTGACCGGAATCATTGCTTGGATCGATTGCAACCGTCGGATCGTCGACACCGATCGGATTGATCGCAATGGTCTGATATCGATCGTCACCGACCTGGATCATGGCTTGGATCGATCGCAACCGTCGGATCATCGCCGATCGGATTGATCGCAACGGTTCGAAATCGATCGTCGCCGATCGGGATCATGGCTTGGATCGATCGCAACCATCGAATCATCGCCGATCGGATTGATCGCTATGATCCGAGATCGATTATCGCCGACCAAGATCATGGCTTGGATCGATTGCAACCGTTGGATCGTCGCCGATCGGATTGATCGCAACGGTCCGAGATCGATCATCGCCGATCGGGATCATGGCTTGGATCGATCGCAACCGTCGGATCGTCGCCGATCGGATTGATCGCAATGGTCCGAGATCGATCATTGCCGATCGGGATCATGGCTGGATCGATCGCAACCGTCGGATCGTCGATGCCGATCATATTGTTCGCAACGATCCAAGATCGATCATCGCTGACCAGATCATGGCTTGGATGATCGCAACTGTCGGATCATCGCCGCCGATCGGATTGATTGCAACGGTTCGAGAACGATCATCGCCGACCAGGATCATGGCTTGGATCGATCGCAACTGTCGGATCATCACCGATTGGATTGATTGCAGCGGTCCGAGATCGATCATCGTCGATCGGGATCATGGCTTGGATCGATCGAAACCATCGAATCATCGCCGATTGGATTGATCGCAACGGTCCGAGATCGATCATCGTCGACCGGGATCATGGCTTGGATCAATCGCAACCATCAGAT
>UESW01001794.1:195965-302655 GCA_900491605.1 Calamus simplicifolius | reverse complement strand
TCACAACTTAACCCCGACCCCGGTCGGCACAAAACCCTGGGCCAGCTAGGCACAAAGCCCAGTGTACCACTGGCAGAGCGGCATGTTGCCGGCTCTCAGCAACTTAAGCCTGACCCCAATCGGCACAGAAACCAGGGCCAGCCACGCACAAAGCCCAGTGTACCACTGGTAGAGCGGCGTGCTGCTGGCTCCTAGCGACTTAAGCTCGACCTCGGTCGGCACAAAAGCCCTGGGCTAGCCAGGCACAAAGCCAGTGTACCACTGATAGAGCGGCGTGCTGCCGGCTCTTAGCAACTTAAGCCCGACCCCGGTCGGCACAAAAGCCCTGGGCCAGCCAGTAACAAAGCCCAGTGTACCACTGGCAGAGCGGCGTGCTGCCGGCTCTCAGCAACTTAAGCCCAACCCCGGTCGGCACAAAAGCCCTGGGCCAGCCAAGTACAAAGCCCAGAGTACCACTGGCAGAGCGGTGTGCTCCTGCTCCTAGCAACTTAAGCCCGACCTCGTCGGCACAAAAGCCCTAGGCCAGCCAGCGCAAAGCCAAGTGTACCACTAGCAGAGCGGCGTGCTGCCGGCTCTCAGCAACTTAAGCCCGACCTGGTCGGCACAAAAGCCAGGGGCCAACCAGGCACAAAGCCCAGTGTACCATTGCAGAGCTGCGTGCTGCCGGCTCCTAGCAACTTAAGCCCGACCCCGGTCGGCACAAAACCTTGGGCCAGCCAGTCACAATACCCAGTGTACCACTGACAGAGCATCGTGCTGGCCGGCTCTCAGCAACTTATGCCCGCCCCGTCGGCACAAAAGCCTTGGGCCAGCCAGGCATAAAGCTAGTGTACCACTAGCACAGCGGCTGCTGCTAGCTCTCAGCAACTTAAGCCCGACCCGGTCAGCACAAAAGCCCTAGGCCAGCCAGGCAAAGCCCAGTGTACCACTAGCAGAGCGGCATGCTGCCAGCTCTGAGCAACTTAAGCCCAACCCGGTCGGCACAAAAGCCCTGGACCAGCCAGGCACAAAGTCCAGTGTACCACTGGCAAAGCCGCGTGCTACCGGCTCAGCAACTAAGCTCAGCCCCGATCGGCACAAAAGCCCTAGGCCAGCCGGGCATAAAGCCCAGTGTACCACTGGCAGAGCAGCGTGCTGCCGGCTCTCAGCAACTTAAGCCCAACCCGGTCGGCACAAAAGCCCTGGGCCAGCCAGGCGCCAAGCCCAGTGTACCACTGGCAGACGGTGTGCTGCCGGCTCTCAGCAACTTTAGCCCAACCCCGGTCGGCACAAAAGCCCTGGGCCGCCAGGCACAAAGCCTAGTATACCCCTGATAGAGCGGCATGATGCCGGCTCTCAGCAACTTAAGCCCGACCCCGGTCGGCACAAAGCCCTAGGTCAGGCAGGCCAAAGCCCAGTGTACCACTGGCAGAGCGGCGTGCTGCCGGCTCTCAGCAACTTAAGCCCGACCCTGGTCGGCACAAAACCCTGGGCAGCCAAGCACAAAGCCTAGTGTACCATTGGCAGAGCGGCGTGCTGCCGGCTCTCAGCAACTTAATCCCAATCCCGGTCGGCACAAAAGCCCTGGGCCAGCCAAGCACAAAGCCCAGTGTAACCACTGGCAGAGCGGCTGCTGCGGCTCTCAGCAACTTAAGCTCGACCCCGGTCGGCACAAAACCCTGGGCCAGCCAAGCACAAAGCCTAGTGTACCACTGGCAGAGCGGCTTGCTACCGGCTCTCAGCAACTTAATCCCGACCCCGGTCGGCACAAAAGCCCTGGGCCAGCCGGCACAAAGCCTAGTGTACCACTAGCAGAGCAGCGTGCTACCGGCTCTCAGCAACTTAAGCCCGACTCCGGTCGGCACAAAAGTCCTGGGCCAACCAGGCGCAAAGCCCAGTGTACCACTGGCAGAGCGGTGTGCTGCCGGCTCTCAGCAACTTAAGCCCAACCCTGGTCGGCACAAAAGCCCTGGGCCAGCCAGGCACAAAGCCTAGTGTACCACTGGCAGCGCGGCGTGCTGCCGGCTCTCAGGCAACTTAATCCCAATCCCGGTAGGCACAAAAGCCCTGGGCCAGCCAAGCACAAAGCCCAGTGTACCACTGGCAGAGCGGTGCTGCCGGCTCTCAGCAACTTAAACTCGACCCCGGTCGGCACAAAAACCCTGGGCCAGCCAAGCACAAAGCCTAGTGTACCACTGGCAGAGGGCTGCTACCGGCTCTCAGCAACTTAATCCCGACCCCAGTCGGCACAAAAGCCCTGGGCCAGCCAGGCACAAAGCCTAGTACCACTAGCAGAGCAGCGTGCTACCGGCTCTCAGCAACTAAAGCCCGACTCCAGTCGGCACAAAAGTCCTGGGCCAGCCAGGCGCAAAGCCAGTCCACTGGCAGAGCGGCGTGCTGCTGGCTCTCTACAACTTAAGCCGACCCGGTCGGCAAAAAGCCCTAGGCCAGCCAGGCACAAAGCCAGTTTACCACTGGCAGAGCGGCGTGCTGCGGCTCTTAGCAACTTAAGCCCGACCCCGGTCGGCACAAAAGTCCTGGGCCAGCCAGGCACAAAGCCCAGTGTACCACTGGCAGCGCGTGCTGTCGGCTCTCAGCAACTTAAGCCCGACCCCGTCGGCACAAAAGCCCTGGGCCAGCCAGGCACAAAGCCCAGTGTACCACTGGCAAAACGACGTGCTGCCGGCTTTCAGCAACTTAAGCCCGACCCCGGTAGGCACAAAAGCCCTGGGCCAGCCAGGCGCAAAGCCCAGTGTACCACTGGCAGAGCGGTATGCTGTCGGCTCTCAGCAACTTAAGCCCGACCTCGGTCGGCACAAAAGCCCTGGGCCAGCCAGGCGCAAAGCCCATAGTACCACTGCAGAGCGGCGTGCTGCCAGCTCTAACAACTTAAGCCTGACCCCGGTCGGCACAAAAGCCCTGGGCCAGCCAGATGCAAAGCCCAGTGTACCACTGGCAGAGCGGCATGCTGCCGGCTCTCAGCAACATAAGCCCGACCCCGGTCGGCACAAAATCCCTATGCCAATCAGTTACAAAGCCCAGTGTACCACTGGCAAAGCATCGTGCTGCCGGCTCTCAGCAACTTGAGCCCGACCCCGGTCGGCACAAATGCCCTGGGCCAGCCAAGCATAAAGCCCAGTTACCACTGGCAAAGCGGCATGCTGCCGGCTCTTAGCAACTTAAGCTCGACCCCGGTCGGCACAAAAGCCCTGAGCCAGCCAGGCACAAAGCCCAGTGTACCACTGGCAGAGTGGCGTGCTGCTGGCTCTCAGCAACTTAAGCCCAACCCCGGTCGGCACAAAAGCCCTGGGCCAGCCAGGCACAAAGCCCAGTGTACCACTAGCAGAGCGGCGTGCTGCCGGCTCTCAGCAACTTAAAGCCCAACCCCGATCGGCACAAAAGCCCTGGGCCAGCCAGGCACAAAGCCAGTGTACCACTGGCAGAGCGGCGTGCTACCGGCTCTCAGCAACTTAAGCCCAACCCCGGTCGGCACAAAAGCCCTGGGCCAGCCAGGCACAAGCCAGTGTACCACTGGCAGCGGCGTGCTGCCAACTCTCAGCAAATTAAGCCCGACCCTGGTCGGCACAAAAGCCCTGGGCCAGCCAGGCACAAAGCCCAGTGTACCACTGGCAGAGCGGCGTGCTGCCTGCTCTCAGCAACTTAAGCCCGATCTCAGTCGGCACAAAAGCTAGGGGCCAGCCAGACACAAAGCCCAGTGTACCACTGGCAGAGCGGCGTTCTGCCGGCTCCTAGCAACTTAAGCCCAACCCGATCAGCACAAAAGCCCTGGGCCAGCCAGGCACAAGCCCATTGTACCACTGACAGAGCGGCGTGCTGCCGGCTCTCAGCAACTTAAGCCCGACCTCGGTCGGCACAAAAGCCCTGGGCCAGCCAAGCACAAAGCCCAGTGTACCACTGGCAGAGCGGCGTGCTGCCGGCTCTCAGCAACTTAAGCCCGACCCCGATCGGCACAAAAGCCCTGGGCCAGCCAGGCACAAAGCCCAGTGTACCACTGGCAGAGCGATGTGCTGCCGACTCCTAGCAACTTAAGCTCGACCCCGATCGGCACAAAAGCCCTGGGCCAGCCAGGCGCAAAGCCCAATGTACCACTGGTAGAGCGGCGTGCTGCCGGCTCTCAGCAACTTAAGCCCAACCCCGGTCAGCACAAAAGCCAAGGGCCATCCAGGCACAAAGCCCAGTGTACCACTGGCAGAGCGGCGTGCTGTCGGCTCCTACCAACTTAAGCCCGACCCCGATCGGCACAAAAGCCCTGGGCCATCCAGGCATAAAGCCCAGTGTACCACTGACAGAGCGGCATGCTGCCGGCTCTCAGCAACTTAAACCCGACCCCGGTCGGCACAAAAGCCCTGGGCCAGCCAGGCACAAAACCTAGTATACCACTTGCAGAGCGGCGTGCTGCCGACTCTCAGCAACTTAAGCCCGACCCCGGTCGGCACAAAGCCCTGGGCCAGCCAGGCACAAAGCCTAGTGTACCACTGGTAGAACGACACGCCGTTGACTCTCAGCAGCTTAGATCTGACCCTAGTCGGCACAAAAGCCTTGGGCCAGCCAGGCACAAAGCCCGGCGTACCGTTGGCGAAGCGACGTGCAAGCGGCCTAGGAGGCTCGATTTTATCTTGACCTTCCGAGTCCTACGCTCTGTCGGTAACTGGGAGTTCGTACCTCCCGACCCCAAGATTCGGTCCTACGAAGCCAAGTCGAGGCTATCCAAGAGTAAGTTACGGATTACTTGATACCGGCGAAGCCCCTAAGGGTCCCGCATTGGCTGCCAAAGAGTTTGAAGTGATAGTTGCAATCAAGTGGAGACATCTCATTGAAAGGAGTGTTTTTCATTAATTCGAAAGTGCTTACAAAATGCCGACCAAGTCGGACTCAAAAATAAAATGATAATACATATAGGGCTCATAGGTTAGCAGGTGCGTCCTCATCATCAGAAGAGCCCATCTCGGAGAGGCGGTCCGGCTCCACTTCAAGGGCCTAGGGAAAATTTAAGTCTCGAGCCACCTTTTCCTTCCCACGCTGGAACCCTTGAAGATATGCCTCCGTCGAAGCTTCGGTCAGCTCATCCATGAAATGCTCGGACGCCCGAAATTCTTTAATGACTGGCGGTCCTGACTTTGACAGCTGCCTCCTCCTCAGCCGCTAAAGCTTCCCTCTCAGCAGCCAGGGCTGCCACTGCTATCCTCTCGACCTCCAGGGCTAGATTCCTTTCCTCCTCCGCTCCCTTCGCCCTTTCTTCGGCCTCCCTTACTTTCTCCTCCATCGTCCTTGCCTTTTCTTTGGCCTCACTCACTTGACTCTCAGTCGCCTGGATGGTTGCGACCAATTCGGAGATGTGCAGGTCCCTAGCCGCGATGGCATTCTCGGCCTTCATGAGCTGGTTGAGGGCTGCCACAGGCGGTTGGATTTAATCTCTGCCCGGTTCTCGGCCGCTTTTATTTCATCAGCCCGAGCGGTCTTGGCTGATTCTAAGGCCTTCTCGGCCGTTTCTGCTAGAGCGCGAGCATGCTCGGCCTCTTTTTGGGCCTCCCGCACGATGGTCTTTTCACCATGGATAACATCCCTAGAGATAGCCAGGGAGTTTGCAATCTGCATGCAAACCCCATGTCAAAAAGAAAAGGAGGAGCAAAAAGAAATTTGAAAGCAGAGAGCGGATAGACTATTTACCTTGACTAAGGCCGCGTAGGATTCACGGAAGAATGTAGTCGCCTTCAAATGGCTGAGCTTCTCCTGAACCTCCTGTACGAAGATTGACGAGATGAGCGCTCCACCCGGTGCCCATCGTCTAGGACAGAGTCCTGAGATAGTCCCCGCCTAGCCCTACTCCCTCCGGCAGCTCCGGCGGTCTCGGATTTGACGCATGGAGAGCTGCTCACTGGCGTCCGCTCCGGGGGCGGGCCTGCTGTCTGCGATGGTCCCTCGCCCCAGTCCCTTGCAGCTTCGATGGGGGCTAGTTCGCAGGGGGCAGGAGGCCCCCCCACTGCCGTTGGCTCCTCTGCGGCCAGCTCCTCCATAGCCGGCTCCGCCTCCATAGCCGACTCCCCCGTTATCGCTGGCTCCTCCGCGGCCGGCATCTCTGTTGCCGCTCCCCCACTTGCAATCCTTTCAGGTGGGTTTCGGCCGTCAAGTTGATCTTCGGGGCGACCGGATGCTCTTGCGGTGCGGATGGCTCAAGTGCCCGCACTGTCGGGCGTTTTGGGTCTGGTGCTCGCCGCCTCTCGTTCGGTCCCTCTCGGGCCTTCCTTTTGGCGGCGGCCTTCATGAGTCGGCATGCTGGGATTTTCATGGCTGCGCAGTATCGACCGGGGTCAGCAAAAAAAATGATGAGCGAGAGCAAAGGCAAGACTTTGGCTAAGTACAGGGAGACTTACCAAACTGGGAGATAAGACCCGTCGACCGGAGGTTTTCCTCCGTCAGGAGCAGGCTGTACCGAGGAATTTTGGTGGACAACAGCTGCCCTAACGCCTCTCTATCTCTGGGGTGGAAAGTGGAATTTGCATTGCCTCGGGAGTTAGGGTCTCCCCACCGGGACTTTACTTGGCCAATGTTGGCAAAGAAAAATCGGAATTTTCAGCCTTTAACGGAAGAAGGGAGAAAGAGTTTAAGGACGCGGTTGGGCCTGGGCTGGAACAGCCACCAACCTTTTTGAGACCGGAGGATATAAAAAGAACGGAAGAGAGAGACTCGCGGGGTGATGTGGAGGTGATGGCAAAGGATAACGAAGGCACAAATGACACGTAAGGAATTTGGGACCAATTGGGAAGGAGTTAAGGAATAATAGTCAAGAAGGTTAACGAAGAAAGGATGAAAGGGTAAGCGGAGGCCCACCCTCAGAGAAATCTCATAGATGGCCACCCGGCTCGGTCAGGATGAGATCACCCTGTCGTCAGGGGTTAGGAGATAGAGCTCAATATCCGAGGAATTTGGTAACGGGTCCGGATGTTTGCCAAATCGTTGCCCGTTACCGTGGAGACGGCCCCTTTCGGGGATTCCGCCCCACACTCGAGGAGGTGCCGGCCCTCGCCTGGCGACCTCTCGGCGGATTCCGGCCAGCCGCCGCCGAGCACCTCCCTGCGGGAGCCTCCCCGGTGACCACCGCTGGGCTAGAGGGACATGATCCTTCGGATCGGAGGACCACTCAAGGGGAGAAGAAGGAGGAGGAGAAGGAGAAGCTTGAGGCCTCTCAGGAGAGGAACGATTCTTCGAATCGTCCTCCGCAGACCAAGACTGGGAACTCATTGCAAGACGAAAGATTGAAGAAGCCTAGGAGGAACAAGAGCTAACCTGGGAAGGAAAGTGACGAACGCGAGCTCTCGAGTTGCAGAGGGAACTAGGAAGCAGAAAACCAAAAAGCAGAGGGAGAAGACGATGATAACAGGAATAGAATGGCCACTTTCGACCCTCTACTCAGGTTTTGTTCAGTTTCGAACTGTCCCGCCGCGCCTCGATCGCCACACGGGCTCCCACAGCAAGCTAGATTGCCTAGGTAATCACTGAGCGCGAGATACGATTAGCTTTCGGCCAATGGTAGGACACCAATGACGTCGCCGTTATGATGGATAATGATGGCGCGACTTTCCTCACGGACTTCGATGGATAAACCCTGCTTCGAGGACGATCATCGTAAATCAGGTGGACAGCATTGGCCGCCCTATCACATCCCTGTACTGCCCGCATAAAATTATCGCAATGCCTATAGACATGTGTCTGGAGGCGGTTCGCAAAGGGTGGGATCAGCCATTTGGGAGGTGACACCCCTTTTACTTTACTGGGGCGGGCCTACTCCATCTCAAGGGTGAGGGGGCATCTGATATGGCTGATCATGTGCCGTTAGAATGAACGGAAAAGATAACAGCAGCTGACAGGAGCCATATCAACCCCCGAGACCTCCCTCTCGGTCTCGAGGCACATGAATAGTATATCAACCCACGAGACCTCCCTCTCGGTCTTGGGGCGCATGAACAGTATATCAACCCCCGAGACCTCCCTCTCGGCCTCGGGGCGCATGAACAGTATATCAACCCCCGAGACCTCCCTCTCGGTCTCGGGGCTCATGAACAGTATATCAACCCTCGAGACCTCCCTCTCGGTCTCTGGGCGCATGAACAGTATATCAACCCCCAAGACCTCCCTCTCGGTCTCGAGGCACATGAACGGTATCTCAATCCCTGGCGCATGGTCAGACCGCTCTGGGCCACCTGGCGTGCCCACATAATCCACCGCACATCCATGGCAGAGGGTGGCCATACCTCATAACGGCGTATGATCTATTGTATCCATGTCACTGTGCATGGCCATACCCCGTTACGGTATGCAGACCACCACCTGCCCGTTGCTGTGCACAATCATGTCCAGTGGTGGTGCGCACCAGACACGACCCCAGATGCGAGACATCTGTGAGGCCATACTTGCAGGTAACTCATGATGCATCCGGTGTGTACGATGACAGTACGACCTGTCATCGTCGGCCCCGTATTTTATCCGTTATTGAACTGGGCTCTTAAAAATCAGTAATCTTGGGGAATAGAAGGGGGACATTCGAACAGGTATAAAAGCATGCGCCCGCACTGTGAGTGAGGATCCTTGAACTCTAGTTTTCTAGTTTTCTTCCTACTAGTTAAAACCTTAACTGTTTCAGCTCCCTTCTGCTGAGCAGTTCTCATCTGATCCCAAGTGACTAACTTGAGTGTCGGAGGGTCCCCACCGGAGCATCCGATCTCCGGAGACTTTTCTTGCAGGGGTCCGGAGAGAAGGACGTTCGTCTTCCCCGACGCTTGAAGAAGGTAACTTGGCGTCATCAAGTTGCACCAGAATCAATGATTCAGATGTTTTGAGAATCTGTTTTGATACTATAAAAGGCAATATTCAAAGGACTACCTTGGTGGGCTAAAGAACTAGAAGGATTTATTGAGAATTATGAAAATTTTAAAAGTTTGTATAGGTGTTCCAGCTAATCCTTCATGAAGAGAGATGCCCCTGAGTTGACAACTTGCTTTTTTGAATCGTCGGTTATGGTTTGTAGAGCACGCCCTTTCAGTTTCTTCTTCCAATTTGTTATTTTTTCATATAATTTTCAGCACGTTTCTCTTGTATGCCACAATTTTTTACCGTAGTCATACCATGGTTTTCCTGCCTTTCTTTCTCCCTTTCAATGCTCTGCGTCACCAAGGCAGAATTTTTAGATTCATCATTTGCATGTATGTTGAACACCTTGACATAATGTTCTTCCTTGCTTCTTCTGTCTTATTCTGAGAAGATCTTCTGCCATGAAGGAGTCAACACCATCTTTCAAAAATCAAGAAAATAGATTTTTTGGAGAGAACCAAACTAGAACCATGGCCCGAATACCATGAAAGTTTTTCTAAAAGAAAACTGAAATTATTCATTTGGTTCTGTCTCACAAATGTTTAGCATACATGATTAAATACGACTAGGGCAGCAACAAACCCTTAACTGACTCCCTAATTTTTAGCAAAAGAATCCAGATCCTATTGACTCAGATTTTATTCAATTCTTCATTTTCAGCTAAAGAATCCAGATCCTATTGATCCAGATTTTATTGAGAAAAAAAAGAAAAAAATAGATTTCACTAAAAAAGGAAACTAGAAATCAGGAAAAAAAATAAATCATGAAACAAATCTCCTAACTTTCTGGCAGTCACAACGTACATTAAGACCTATTGCAATACTTTAAGCCTATCTTCTGGCCCAATTAATTTTGTTAGCAGATAGAAATCATCTAATCTAAAAACTCGAATATAAGCTAATAGGTAATATACGGACTCTAAGTTACAAGGACATAACACTTTCTTCACTTTCTTTTTCATCTAATATGAAACTATTTTTGTGCTATTACAATCTCTCCTCCTTGTCATGCGATGTAGTGTTACAACCTTTCTTTCTTATAATGTGATGCTACTAATGAAACTTTACCATCGTCTCATGGATAGCTCTTTCCTTACGCCCATCAACTTCTATACACTTAAGTTGGCTCTAATACCATTTATAATGTTTTAAGTCTATTTGCTGATCCAATTAACTCCATTAGCGGGTCAAAGCTACATGATCCAAATATTTTGATGAAAATTAATGGATGGCAAATGGATTTAATGGGTAGCAGATGGATTTAGGTAATAAAATATGGTTGGTGAACTTCTTACTCTCTCTCTCTCTCTCTCCTTCTTTCTTTCTTTTCTCCATGGGAAGAGCCCTTTGGCACAATCAAACACTAGCTTCTTGCTCTCTTTCTTTTCTCCGGAAAGAGCTCATTGGCACAATCTTGTTGCATTCGTTAAATATAAACGTCAAATGATGGGCTTGTTAGCCAATGCACTGAAAACGATTTCATTCTTAGAAAAGACTTTATGCACCGCCTTCGGTGCACAAAGCCATACACCAGGCGCAACCATTGGCACTGCATTCATGCATGAGCGCATGCCACGACTTAGGCGTGCGGCCCATGCGTGCACCCAGTGCGCGGCTTTGTGCACCGAAGGCGGTGCACAAAGACTTTTCCTTCATTCTTATCGAGTACTATCTCCCGAACGGGGGCTTAAGGCGTCATAGTTAGTGCGCTAAAAGTTTTATATATATGATGTGGCTGGTAAAAGCTATATGTAAGTTAATGGCCAAAATTACCTGACGATGGAAGTCGATAGGACGCCGATGGCCCCAACTCCTAGGCGGCCCCAACTCCTAGGCAGCCTCAGTTTTAAGGTGACCCCAGTTTTAAGGCAGCCCCAGCTCCTAGGCAGCCCCAGTTCTCAAGCGACCTTAGTTCTAAAGTGACCCCAACTCCTAGGCGGCCCCAGTTCTCAGGAGGTCCCAGCTCCTACACGGTTCCAATTCTCAAGCGGCCCCAGTTCTCAGGCGGGGCCCAGCTCCTAGGGAGCCCCAGTTCTAAGGCGGCCCTAGTTCTCAAGCGGTCTCAGCTCCTAGGCGGCCCCAGCTCCTGGGCGACCCCGATTCTAAGGTAGCCTCATCTCCGAGCTCAGCTTCAGCTTCCCAGGAAAGCCTTTGCTTCTGACAAGGCCGGGTCCACGGCCGTCTTTAACTCATATATGTCTAATAAGACAAGCTTCACTAGTTCTGGCATACGCCTAAAAAGTCATCGTCCATCATGAAGCTTTAATGACCCTAATATGAGCCCAAAAGTCATCATTGCCATAAAGTACCAATCACCCAGTTCAGATGGGTTAAATCTCATTAATTATGGCATTCCATTGAAAAAGTCGTGGCTCATCATAAGATTACAAGCTTCTCAAGCAAGTCTCACAAACTTTGAGTATCAATAAAATGGATAAGAGGGACCCTGGCCAAGGTATGAACACTCAGACACTTAGAGAGTTTTTCTCATCTCCCCAACTCTTTCTCTCGAGCTTATTCAAGTTCATGACTGTAACTCTGACCACTAACTTGAGCGTCGAAGGGTCCTCGCCAGAATATTCAGTCTCCCGAAACTTCTTACAGATCTCAACGCGGAGGTAAAGCTGCCTCAACAAACTCACGAAGCATCTTCTGACGCTCAAGGATATCAGCTCAAGATGAACAGATATCATCATATATGTATATATATATACATATACATATACATATACATATACACATATACATATACATATACACATATACATAGATAACATATACACATATACATAGATATATATATATACATACATATATACATATATATACATACATATATATACATATATATACATATATCAACTTAACTAAGTCTTTTCTTAACTTCCATGGGGTCTACATATGCTACATGGGGTCTACGTTTTATGTAGATCAAAGGCAGTTTGCTTTCCAAAGGGCTTATCGATGTCATTATTAAATTATCATAACGTTTTATGTTGTATGTAGATATGATTTTGCACGTGCCTCAGGTTCTACAGCCTACTACAGCGTAGAAATGGGATTAGCTTCTGGTAGGCTTACGATCAAGGAGTTGAATGATTAACGGGTGAAAATAGGTGCAAGTTTGTAGCCATGGAGAATTGGCATTTGTCAAATTTCAAAAAAAAATTTAAACCCTATATGAATGCATGTATGTATATGCATGGAGTCCATGCTTTGTATTAAATGTCTTATAAAAGGATAAAACCAATGATAGATCATAAAAATTAATATTTAATTCATTAAACATATTCTACGTTACAAAACATACTTAATCAAAATTCATATATTTGATTATACCTTATATATATATATATATATATGCATCAAATCGATACAAAATAAAGGATATCAATTGTAAAACTTCGGTAAAATACATAATAAGGCATATAAATCAAAAAATAATAAGGCATATAAATCAAGAAATAATCTTATGAATCATAATATATATATATATATATATATAATTTTTATGATTAAATCATATTAAAACATGGTACCATGCTATCAAAACCATCCATACTTCTTTGGTTTCATGCCTAGACATCTATGATGTCATCTTTCAGATAACATGAACACTAGAACAGCAAACATCATTAATCAAACATATTATAATTTGTTTGATAAATAAGTTATTAAAATGATCTAGGTCACCAATCCGCTGGCTTTTGGCCTCATCATCTTTGGATGCCTGTTTCAACCCCTCCTCTCGTCCACCTCTCCTGTTAACATCTTATGGGCATAGAAACCAAGAATCCAAACAGGCCCCGAACAGCAAGGTCTCTTTCTCACTGTTTCAAATTATAAATGCACCTTATTTTCGTAAAAGACAAAATAGACATGTTGGGTAAGAAGAAATTAAACACTTGGGGAGGTCCTCGCTCATGAGGCCATCCTCTTTGCCCATTGGGCCCAAAGACATTGATACAATGTACTCCAAAAAATTACAGTAATCTATAGCTGCATACAAGAGTAATTCACGTTTGTGACGGAGGGAGGAGGATGAAAGATAACTGTGAAAAGGAGCAAGGAGAAATCAGTAAGCGAACCCTACAATAAGATGGAGATCAAGGGCTTGATTATTCATCAAAATACAAAACAGGAGTCTTCCATAATGAGTCTCGGATGATGATTGATAGAGTTTTCATTCCCAATCTTCAATAATCTTGAGTGGGCACTTATAAATAAATTTCTTTTTTTCTGATCATTCCCATGGCATCTCTCTCATAATATGTCAGAGGAAGATTGTTGAACAATACATCTATCAGAAAACAGATTCAGCACACCAGTTCTCTTAATATCATGAAGGTTCATTGTTGGATCGGTTCAAGGTTGGTCAGCTACTGCAACTAGAAGGTCTTCTCAAGCATAGTTTCGAAATTCAAATTTTGGCTTCCTCTTTACAATGATGGATCATGTATGCATCATGTTTCTTGATGGCTCTATACAATGATAATACTCCTACGACTCATAAATCAAGTCTTGACAGGATACTTATGACCACTGATATCTGTAAAGCAAGTGAACCAGTTTAAATTCATTGCATTTCCTAGTCCAAGCCTCGGTATAGATGAGAAAGAAGAAATCATGTGTTCTATATTTCTGCAACTGAAGTTGCTGTCAAGCCGTATTAAAGATCCTGGCTCTGAACTCCATGACTACCAGTGAGTCTTTCAATGTATATGCTGAAAAAAAGAAGAAAAAAAAACAAAAAACTCCAAGTCCAAAACTCCTAAAACTCCTACTGGCATTAGATAGAAGAGCTCACCTAGAACCAGATACGTGCTCCAAACTAGACATATTTGCACCACTTGCTTATTCATGTTCCCTTCAAAAGCAATGAATTAAACAAAGAGTAGTAAAAAGTGCAGGAGGGCTCGAGTACAACATTTCTACAAAGAAAGATTGTCAAATGGCCATTGTGGAACAATATCCTCATGTCCAAAAAGTAAGCTCACAGTGTTACATTTATGAATTTTTGTGAAAGCATGCTGATTGAAAATTACAAACTAACAGAACAAACCGCTGGTTACCTAATTATGTACATTGCTCACCAACCATATTTGGCCTGCGTTTCAGCTTTGGTAAGCAAACCCTTGGAGCGCCGCTCGGCAAGCTCCATCTCCTTCTGCTTCATGTCATGGTACAAAGACCCAATCTGATGTTTTCTTTTGTGAAGTTTTGAGGGCTTTCCCTTGGCTGAGGAAACCGGCTGCATTGGGAATTAAATTTATTCATCAGAATCTAAGGTACATGATATCATGTACATCACCAGAAAGCTTACTTATTGTAACAGGTGCTGTATTTAAAGCCTGGTAGATAGCACGAGTTCTGTAATGTGAAGGCGGAAAACAGTGATACAGAAAATTGGCATGCACATCACCAAGTTGGTCTTCTACAAGATCGATTTAACTCGAGGTTGTAAAACGAGACTAAGCTTTTGTCTCATAAATTTAATTATATTTTAAAAAAAAGGATGCAGCTGTATCCCGGCATTGTTGTGCAAATCCATTGTCAAGGTGATCCCGGTCAGACCAACATCGCCAGCTGCATGCAGTAACATGCACACCATGGTGACACAATGTGACACCAAAAACATGGAAACCTTCCATATTAGGCATTTGATGGCAATGAAAATTTCCTATTTAAGACACCAATGAGAATTTTCAATAAGCTGTGCTAAGATGTACAATTTGAACTAGCAGAAGAACATATGCAAATAAAGTGAAAAGGTTAACTAAATTTGATTGTCAAGAAAATTATAAAAAAAAGGAAAAAAGGATCTGGTTGAAGAAATATAAACATAAAGGGAAAAAATTGAAAGTTCTCTCTTGTTCAGTTTAACATAACTACGAAGCAATATCAACACAAAGATGGTTTTATTGGTCAAGGTCTGCTCCAAAACATGATAAAGTCCTACAACTGCCTCAAACCTGAAGTCCAACCTCTTATTTAGCCAATTTCTAGTCAAGGTTAAATTCTACTCAAGGACAAGGTCTTATGTACCAGAAGAAGCACTGATAGCTGATCAGCAGACCACTAACCATCTTGTGCCAATCCTGCGGCAGTGTGAGTACTGACAGCACAAGCCAACACGTAAAACCTTGGTCAAGGCAAATTTTGACAAGAGAAAGCTTGCCAGATAATTTAAACGTTGACAAACAAAGAGGAAACCTTTTTACTGCTTATGCAATTTAAGTTCATGAAACCACCAAGTCAGCATCCAAAAGTTCTGCTAGACGTAGAAAGAGTCTAGACAAAAGAGGAAGGGCATTAAGCCATACACCTTCTGCTTATGCAATTTCAGGAACATCCCTCTTCTGAGCACAAATTATAACTCATACATCCAGTTCATAACAAAATTCCAATTTCTCGTAGTTTTTTGCCAGAAGAAATTTGCTCAAAAAGTTTATAAGAGGCTAGGAGAATTACAACGAGAAGGAGAGGTGAATGGTGGGAGTGCATGTATGAAAATCTTCAAATAAACTGATGTTGCATTTTTTGCAGAACACAGAGTGCTGGTAATTCTTCTAAAGCTTGAAAGCAGAGATTATGCTTAATAAAGATTGAAAAAATAGGGATGAATGGGGATCGTAGAACAACCAAGATGAATATTTCATAGTATATTACAACGTATTTAAACTGCCATGGAGTTCTTCATAAATGACTTAATAGGGGAATAATGTAGAGGTCTGGCAAAAATATTCATTTAGGTCCCATTTGGTTGACACTTAATTTTCATTCAAAAGTGCCTTTCTCAGGAAATAGCAGTCACCCCTTCTTGTTTGATTGAAGCTTTCTCAGGAAAAGAACTTTCCCATGGCCCTATAAGAATCTCAAACCCATCCTAGGGATGGAAAAGAGCTCTTCCTATGGCTCAGTTCCCAAGGAAAGGTCTTTCCCATGGACAAATAACAATCTCAAACTTACCCCAAAGATGGGAAAGAGCTTTTCCCATGGCTCGGTAATTGAAAAAGAGTCATTTTCCATTTTTACCCATTGGTAATCTTGATTAAAATAATAATTAAGTGGTAAATTTGAAAATAGCTATCCACTTCCTAAAAAACAAGAATGCTAACCAAAATAGCTTGAGAAAAGCTATTTTTCAGTCTTCTTTCCCACGTCTAACCAAATGTTAAAAAGTTCCTAGGCATCTTCTTCCCAAGCAGTCACTTCTCAAGAACCACTTCCCTATCTGCCAAATGAAGCCTTAGTTGTTAAGTTATTTCAATCTATTGGCGAGGTGGCCTTCAACCTTTGATGGTCAAAGATAGTAAGGACATGTAATCTCAGAGTTTAAGGGACATGTAGTACCTATCAAGTTAAAGAAAAGATTTTATAAAACAACCATAAAACCAACTATCCTTTACAACACAAAATATTGGGCAATTAGAAAAATACATATATACAAGATATATGTGATAAAAATGAGAATATTAAGATGAATGTGTGGTAATACCAAAAAAATAGAATAAAATATGAGACCATTTATAAAAGATAGAGGTGATTACAATCGAAAATAAATTAGGAGAAGGATAACTTAGATAATTTGAAATATGCAATATAAATCTAGAGATGCACCTATATGGAGTGACTTGAAACATAAAAAAAAAAAAAGAGATAGAGGTAAACCGAAAATCATATAGAATGAAGTGATAAAGAAAGACTTAAAATCTTTATCTTACAAAAAAAGCTGAATGAAGAAAAAGAATTCATGTAGCCAAATCCAACTAGTTTAGGATTAAGTCTTTGTGATTGTTGTTGGTGTAATCTCATGATTTAGGGGGAACAAATTTGATAGAGAACTAGCACAGGCAAAGTTGGTCAATATGATCAACGAACAAAATATAATGTGTGAAACTGATGTTAAAATGTGACCCAAATTTAGCCTTTAAGCTAATAGAAGACACCATAAAGCCCCATTGCAGTAGGCAAAACTTTATTTCATTTTGCATGGAGATAAGGTCATCACGTTAAAGAAGTGTTCACGCATTTAACAAATTCCAATACAAATTATTACATAAAGTTGCAGCTTTAGGTGACTAAGACTGCAATAATCAGCATGATTAGCCACAATCATTATTCGTGATGGGGGAAGTCGACATGTTTCTCTTATCAGACCCAATAAAAGGGCAAGCACTCATTTTTCTTTGGGTCGCTCTATGACATTCTAAACTAATGTTACTACAAGTATCAGTAAGCTATGACATCAGAATCCAATTTCTCTTGAGGAACAAGGTAATCTACTAGTGTTGGGGTGTTATGAGAACAATATATAGTTGAATATGAGTAGCGCATAACAATTAGAAGTAGAGTAAATCAATAAAAAGTAGGCAAATCTCAAAAACCTGATAAGATGGACCAAAGGCGATCCCAGTCAGCTTAGCCTTGTCTTCTCTCGGTCTATTCTTCATCAGTTCATCCTGCTGCACCTCCACAACCTCCATAGGAATCTCGTTCCTCCCTCTCCTTCCCGCAATCCTCCCTATATCTGCAACCACTGGTGTTGCCATGGCCAAAGATCCATCAGACCAATTGCCCCCGTAACTCCCGTAATCCACGCCTCCTCCGCTCCCATAATCGACAGCGCCACCGTAGTTGGGATCCCAGCCAGAAGCTTCACTTGAACTCGTGAATCCTGAATTTATCGCCGCCCCTTCTGCGCCAGCCTCCACAGACCCACCAACCCAAGCGCCATCATAATAACTCCCATAACTCTCAAAACCGCTCATTTCCTGCTGCTGTCCAATCCCTTCGCGGTTCGCATCCGGGACATCGGCTTCCACGACGGACCTCCGTGATGCAGCGGAGGCCGCAGAGGGAGCCAAGCAAAGAGAGTTCTTCGGAGCGGGAAGCATCGAAGATAGGGCATTTGATGCGGCGGACGAAGAATCCTTTCTCTTTTTCCTCTCCCTCTCCTCTTCCTCATCATCGTCATCGTCATAGTTTCCGTTTCGAATCACGGAGGGGTTGAGAGGGAGGGTAAATTGGACAACCCTTTTAGGGTTCTGATCCAAAGATGCAAGATTCGAGGGTTTTGGGGGATTCGATGGCTGAGATGATTTGGGAGGGGGAGGGAAGAGAAGAAAGAAGAAGCAACGGAGGTTTTGGGCGGGGGAAGAGAGGAGAAGATCGAAGATGAGGGGGCCTTCGAAGGGGGCGCGGAGGGAGGATTCTTGGCGGTGGGTTTTCTTCCTCTCTCGTCGTTCTCTCCGTCCTCGCAGCCGGGATCGCGGGATTGGGGCGCGGGGGGACCGAAAGGAGCCCCGGAGAGGGATTTGGGCGGAGGGAGCGAGGAGAATAGGGAAGAGGACGAAGGGGGGCGGGAGACCTTGGGAAGAGGCAGAGAGGAGGCGAAGAGAGAGGGTTTGGGGAAAGGATCGGAGGTTTTCTTCTCTTCTTGTTCTGCGTTGTCTTCGTCGTCGGAAGAAGCGTAGTTGGCTAGCAAGGAATCCATGGATACAAAAGGAAGCCTGGAGAAGAGAGGGGAAGAAGGGCCTCGGGGTCGGGGTGGAAGGAAGAGAAGAAGGGGTTTCGGAGTTTGATTGTGGTTTCGGACTCCCTTCTGCCCCGTTCTAACTTTCACCCTGTAATAAATAAATAAATAAATATAAACATAAAAGAGATGTCTTTTCACCAGATCTTCTCTTCTGGGTTGGGTTCAACTTTTGGTTGGGCGCCGGAAGTCTTGATATATCGCCCTTCGATATTCGTAAACATGCATACAATAATCTAATAAAATAAGTCTTGTTATATATTACATATGCATCGACGTGTATAAGCAGTCAATTCGCATGAATAATATGCGTTTGCTTGCATCAAAAAATAATGTAACAATTCTTTTTCGATTTAGCAATGATCTGGTATGGCCTAATTTTTATTTCAGAGCAATTGATGATAAAGATGAAGTCAACGTGATGATTTTAAATGACAGATGGTTCTTATCTTAAAGTAATTCTGATGATGCAAAATTACCATCAAAGTATTTGTTTGATAAAATTTAAAATTATTAACCATGTAATAGCAAAACTACTCATGCATTATTTTGCTATAGTCATAATAGTTTATCATTATTTATTATAATAATATTTAGATTAAGCTATAATATTATTTTTAATACTATATTATAATAATATAATATAATAATTTTATAATATACTTTAATTAAATTGTTATATAATTATAATGTTATGTTATAATTATGTTATAATATTATATGTAATATTATATTATTATAATATAATTATATAATATTAAATTAAATAAAAAAATTAATTATAACATCATACTGATTCAATGGAATTGGTTTAATCGATCGAATCGATTGATTCATAATTCAAATATTAAAATAATTTATTATTCAATCTAATTTTTAAAATATTGATCGTAAGAGTACTTTGCTGACTATTAGTGCTACAAAGATGTTAGCAATGGGAAGAACGAAAGAAAGAAAGACTTTTTTTTTTTTACCCTACAAGATTATCCTATAGAGGATGGAGAGAGATAAAGCCTATACATTAAAACAAAAATAAAAAGGAGAGAGAACGAATCAGCTCCTTTTTGAGGTGCAAATGAATCAAGCAACTAGGACCCGGCTTGCTAAATGCTTCCTTAAGCTTCAACAAGCAAGATACGTGCACTCTGCTTGTTTAATGCGTCTGTCATGAATAAGTCATGACAAATAAAATTGGACCACAAGTAGTGTCATAACTCATGTTCTTGTCCCAATATATATATATATTATAAATTTTTTTATATAATTAAAGGGTAACAATAGAATAAAGAGACTAAAAAAAGAAAGTATTGAAAATCTTGCTTTCTCTTATTTCATCTGGGTATTCAAATGCAACTCTATGCCATCTATTTATAGGCATAGAAAAAGATGTTATATTCGTCAACATTGATGAGCATTTACATGGGTAATGCCAATAGACATAACCTCCTCTTGAAATACCAATAGACATCCATGTTATTGGTAGTATTATAACACTCCCCTTTGGATATCCATTTATTTGATCAAAGAAAATTCTTAGTGAAGGAAAGAGTACATCATTCATGTCTTTTATTGAGAGGGGATATTGTCTCTTTAAAAACCTTGCCATAAAAATCCAACAGGAGAAAAAAAAAGAGTACAATATTTTGCTATCCCTTTTGACTGTATCTCTTGATATACTTTTCTTAAAATTATCATTCGAGATCCTTGAGTCGTTGTAGTCCAATTTTTCGAACGAAGTCTTCAAATCTCTTTGTAGATAATACTTTCGTAAATAAATCAATGAGATTATCACTAGATCGAACTTGTTGAACATTAATAGCACCACTTTTCTAAAGGTCATGAGTAAAAAAAACTTTGGGGATATATATTTTGTTATGTCACCTTTGATATATCCTCCTTTTAGTTGGGCTATGGAGGCTATATTATCCTTATACAAAATAGTTGGCACCTTCTTTTGAGAGGATAATCCATATGTCTTCTGAATGTGTTTGATAACCGATCTAAGCCATACACATTCTCGGCTATTACTTCATGAATTGTCAGAATTTCAACATAGTTAAATGATGTAGCCACAATTGTTTGCTTTATAGAATGACATGAAATAGCAATGCCACCATGTGTAAAGACATAACCCATTTGTAATCGACCATTATGAGGATCAGACAAATATCCTGCATCTGTAAAACCTATCAACTCGGATTTAAACAAATTTGACTAATACAAACCCATATCCATTGTACCTTTGAGGTATCGAAATATGTGCTTAATACCTGTCCAATTTTTTCTTGTAGACAAAGAACTATATCTTCCTAACAAGTTTACTGAAAAAGATATATCAGGTCGAGTGTGAGTCGTAAGATACATTAATATACCTATTGCGCTAAGATATAGTACTTTAGGACCAGGTAGTTCTTCGTCAACTTTCTTAGGTCGGAAAGGATATTTATCGATTTCAAGTGACCTTATGACCATCGAAGTACTCAATGAGTATGCTTTATCCATATAAAACATTTTAAGTATCTTTGTTATATAAGGAGATTGGTGCACAAAAATCACATTCTTAAGATGCTTAAGCTGCAGGCCAAAGCAAAATTTTGTTCTTCCAAGATCTTTCATTTCAAATTTATGTTTTAGGCAATCTGCTGCCCTTTGAAGCTCTTTAGGAGTTTTAATTATGTTCAAATTATCAACATATACTGCAATGATCATAAATTATGATCCATATCTCTTTATAAAGACACAAGGACATATGGGATCATTGTTATAGCATTGTTTCAACAGGTATTTAGTCAAATGATTGTACCACATATGCCCTACTTGTTTTAACCCATAGAGAGACTTCTGCAATCTCATCGAATAAAGTTCTCTCGAATTATATTTAGACTTTTCAGGCAATTATAATTCTTCTGAAATTTTCATATAGATATTATATGTCAAGTGAGCCATATATTATTGTCAAGTGCACTGCCAGACTAATCAAATACCGAAAAGTTATTACATTCATCACAGGGAGAATAGTTCTCTTCATAATCAATACAGGATCTTTGTGAGAACCCTTGGGCAACTAGTCATGCTTTATACCTCACAATTTCATTATCCTTATTTTGCTTTCGCACGAATACACATTTATATCCTACAGGTTTTACACTAACAGGTGTTTGGATAATCGATCTAAAAACTTTACGTTTCGCTAGCGATTTTAATTCAGAATTGATTGCATCCTTCCATTTTGGCTAATCTTGTCGATGTCTACATTCTTTCATAGACATTGGTTCATGATCCTCATTTTTATTTTTAATATTTTGCACAACATAATATGCAAACTTATCGTCGACGTTCATCTTATATCGATTCCATCTTTCTCTAGTCATAACATAATTGATAGAGATTTCTTCATTTTCTTTGATTTTAGGTACATTATTGTCTTTTAGAATAGACTCATCTGGAGTCTCAATTACTTCTGCTATTATACTGGGGATCTTTTCTCGAGTCACAGTATCTTCAATCCGGTCATCTAAATGCTTTGCTATGTTTTTATCTTTGGAACCAACCGGTCTACCATGCTTTACTTATTCCTTTATCTCATTAGCAGTGGTAGGTTGTCCTTCAGGAACAACAATTCTAATTAAAGCATTTGCAGCTGGTATATATGACTTTGTCACTCTTAGAGGTAGGCACTGGGCCGTGCCGCCCATGGCACGACACGGTCCAGGCCCACATGGGCCGTGCCAGACATGGCCTCGTACTACTACAGTACCGGGCTGTGCCGGCACAGCCCAGTGAACCATGACATGTCGGGCGCGAAAAAATTTTTCTATTGGCCCAACACGGCATGGCCCATGACGGGCTTGGGCCAGCCCGCCGTGCCGTGCCGGCATGGCCCACCTGGGTCGTGCCATGCATGGCCCACCTAGCATGGCCCAGGTGGGCCTAGGCTGTGCCTGGTATGGCCCACCTAGGACCTGGCCCGTGTATGGCTCAAATAAAAAAATTTATAAAAAAAATATTTTTTTTGATAAATTAAAAAATTATTAGGAATAAAGAAATTTTATTAATATAAGTCACCTTACATGTGGGGGGTTTGGCATAGACCCCTACTAGTTTATTAATTTAAAATCAAAATGGTACAGAAGGGAGGGGGGCTAGGCCTAACCTCCAGAACATAATACAATAAGCAAGGAGAAAAAAAAATAGAAAGGAAAAAAATAAAGATGACTTACTTTAAGTTTTTAATAATTTAAAAAATAAAAATATACAATTATAAAAGTAGAAATGACTCACTCATCACTCATAAGTCATCAGTAGTATTTGTGTCATCGTCATCTTCGCTGGTTAAGTCATATCCACCTTTATCTTGAAGCCTCGCCTCAGCATCCAACCAGTCTTTGAAGCAAATAAGCATCTCAACTGTCTCGCTAGTCATTCTACTTCTCTTTTCATCCAAAATACATCGACCTGCACTGAAAGCGGATTCCGATGCTACTGTGAACATCGGCATAGCTAAAATATCTCGTGCAATGACAGACATAACATGATATTGATTTTTAACACTCTTCCACCAAGCTAATACATCTAGACTTTCTATTTGATCTTCATCATATGCATAATGAAGATCGTTTCGTAAATAAAATTCCAATTCATTACTTAAAGATGAAGAAGATGATGAAGCATGTGCGTGTCTTCTAATGAATGAAAAAATAGATGACAAACGAGATCTAGAAGAAGAAGCAAAGCTTTGAGCAGGATTCTAGATCCATAAATTTTATCATTATATAAATAATAAATATCATTAAGAAGTCATGTTACCTCATCTTTAGCAGGTTCAGGATTTTGATTCATGTTTTCACAATATTGATCAATTAAAAAATTACACCATTTAATTTAACTCTAGGATAAAAAACAGCAGCTAAGTTATGCAATGGACATATCCTATTCCAATATTCATTCCATTTAGTTTCCATATTATGTATAATAGGCATTAAAACTTCATGATATCTATATTCTTTAATTTTTCACTAATACATATGCTTTTTGTAAAAATGAACAAGAAGTTGGATAATAAATACCTGAAAGAATATTTGTAGCATCATAAAAAGTAACCAAAAATCTTCTAAAATTTTACCTTAATTCTAATCAGCTTCAGTCAATGTAAATCCTAATCCACGCTCATTAATATAAGCACTTAATAAGTTCTTATATGGATATGCATCATGTATCATAGCATAGGTACTATTCCAATGAGTTATTACATCAAGTTTAAAATTTTTAAAATGTTTACCATGATCTACACATAATTGTTTAAATTCTTGAAGTCTTGACCTTGAAGCATGAATAAAAGAAACTGCATTTCTAATTTTTGAAATAACCTCTTGAATTATGTTCATGCCAGATTGAGTAGAAAGATTTAACATATGACATGCACATCTAATATGAAATAATTATCCATCTAAAATGGGATGCAAAGAGTCGTTTAATAATGCAACAGTAGAATTATTATTAGATGCATTATCAAAAGTAATTGAGATTATTTTATTATTAATATTATATGAGCATAAATAATATTTAAAATTTGTTGTCCTCAATGCGGAAAATCAAAAGCACGAAAAGCAATAATTTGTTTATTTAATTTTCAATCATTATCAATATAATGAGTAGTAACAGCAATAAAATAATTACTATGCTGACCAAATATCAGAAGTTAAAAAAATTCTAGCATTTAAATTTGAAAGGCTTTCAGTTAAACTTTGTTTCATTGCTAAAAAGTTTGTCATAGCCACTCTTCTAAAGGTACGACTACTAGTTCTTTTATAAGCAGGTTGTAGACCTAATTGAATATATCTTTCAAAATTATAAGATTCAGATAAACTAAAAGGTAATTCATCTTGAACTATCCATCTTACCAGTAATTTTCTTTGATTTTTGTGGTTATATGCAAAATTGCCTACAAGTGATCCCTCTTGTATATTAAGGAGTCCTTGCTGACTGGAATCATGCATCCTATGACTCTCTTAATGTCTTCTTAGATGCCCTGTTCCCCCAGTACTAGAACAACCGTAAAGTTTTACACATTTTTACATTTTGCTTTATAAACTCCATCAACCATAATTCTATCGAAATCAATCAAAACATTACTAGTCCTCTTACGAGAAGAGGTTTGACACTCACTAACACTAGCTCTAGATAGAACTTGGAGTTGGGATTGGGGCTGGGGTCATTGGGGATTAGTTTCCTCACCCTCAGAAAAAGCGTTTATGTTAAAATTACTTTCGTTAAAAGATGTCATATCTAAAATTTTTAATTAATAAATATAAAAAAATAAAAACTAACCCATAAAAAGGAATTGAGAAAAGATCAGAGGTGGAGGCATGGAGCCGAGA
Organism: Calamus simplicifolius; assembly: GCA_900491605.1. Classification (NCBI taxonomy): domain Eukaryota; kingdom Viridiplantae; phylum Streptophyta; class Magnoliopsida; order Arecales; family Arecaceae; genus Calamus; species Calamus simplicifolius. Next base: position 277,879 of record UESW01001794.1, on the reverse strand, counting down.
TTTGTGAGCTTCTTCTTGCGCTCTCACCTCTCAACAAGAATTGACCTTGTAGCACTTGACTACTTGCTTGAGCACTTGCCACTTATAAGAACACTTGCAAACTAAAAATTAAATTGCTAATCTACTAGAGCACTTGCTGGAAGAGAGAAATAGTAGTAATAGAGGAGTTGGTTTAGTGTGGTAAGAATGAGAGAGAGTTCATCTATTTATAGAATTTCTAATTTTTTTTCAAAACTACCCTTTGATATAGTCGTTATATGACTGTTAGGAGGGTTAAAATGGTCTAAACCCCTCCCAATAGCCTTTAACGGCTATATAGCCATTAAAAACAGATATAGCCATTTTTAACGGCTATATAGCCGTTAAAACGGTTGGGATTGGCCCAACTAGTGCCTAGGCACCTGGTTCCCAGGCACCAACGCCTAGGCTGGTGCCATTTTTAACGGCTATATAACCGTTAAAACGGCTAGGATTGGCCCAGCTGGTGCCTAGGCACCTGGTGCCTAGGCACCTGGTGCCCAGGCACCAACGCCTAGGCTGGTGCCTAGGCACCAGGCAACCGTGCCATGGCACGGCCCAGCTGGGTTATGCTGGACATAGCCCTGATGGGTCGTGCCATAGCATGGCCCATCCGGGCCGTGCCAAATTTGAATTTTTTTTTCTATGCCGTGCCAGGCACAGCACGTTAATTATTAAGGCATGGTGAGCCTAGGGCGTGCCGTGCCAGGCACGGCCCAGTGCCCACCTCTAGGACTCACTCTTTTAAGGTCAGTAAATGCGTCTAACAGTTAATTTGCTAGTTGTTGCATGTGAATTATCTTATGAACTTCATGTTCATGTTGTTTTGTACGAGGATCAAGATGGGACAATTATAATTCATTCCTACTAATTTATTTTATTAGCTGCTTATTTTCTTCCCCTAATGTTGGGAAAATAGATTCATCAAAATGACAATCAGTAAAATGTGTCGTAAATAAATCTCCTATAGATAATTTAATATATTTAATTATAGATGAAGATTTATACCCAACATATTCCTAACCTTTTTTGAGGTCACATCTTAGTGCGTTATGGTGGAGCAATTGAAACATAAACCGTACATCCAAAAATTCTTAGATAAGAAATATTTGGTTCCTGACCATAAACCAATTATAACGGAGAGAATTCATGATAATTCATTGGCATAATGCGAATAAATGATGTTGTATGTAAAATAGCATATGTCCATGTAGACAAAGAAAGTTTTGCTCTCATAAGTAATGGTCTTGCAATCAGTTGGATCCGTTTGATAAGCGATTTCGCAAGACCACTTTGAGTATGAACATATGCTACAGGACAGTGATTCCAATAGCAGTACAATAATCATTGAATGATTGAGAAGTAAATTCACTAGCATTATCAAGGCGTATTGTCTTAATAGGATTATTGGAAAATAAGCGCGTAGTCGAATTGATTGCGCTAGTATTATCGCAAACGCTAGGTTATGAGTCGATAATAAGCATACATGTAATCATCTAGTTGAAGCATCAATTAAAACCATGAAATATCTAAATGGTTCATTTGGTAGGTGAATAGGCCCACAAATATCACCATATATGCATTTTAGAAATCTAAGAGATTCAGTCTTGATTTTAGCCGGTGATGACCTAATAATTAATTTGCCTTGAGAGCAAGCAGCACATGAGAATTCATTTGGTCATAATATTTTCTGATTTTTTAATGAATGTCCACATGAATTCTCTATAATTCTTTGCATCATAATTGAACCGGGATGACCCAACCGGTTATGCCAAATTATAAAATTATTTTGATTAGTAAACATTTGGTTTACTATAGCATATGCTTCAACTGTGCTTATATTTGTGTAGTATAAATCAGAGAAAAATGCAGGCAATTTTTTTAATATACATTTCTTACCTGAGATTGTACTTGTAATGCACAAATACTCAATATTGCCTTTATTAGTTGTCTCAATGTGATATTCATTTATGCGAATATCCTTAAAATTCAATAAATTTCTTTGAGACATTTCAGAATATAAGGCATCATCAATTATAAATTTTGTTCATTCAAACAAAATGATATGGGCTCTTTCACAGGCTTCAATCAATTTTGCACTACCACAAATTGTATTGACATTTGTTACCTGCATTCTTAAGTAGGAGAAGTATTTCATATCTTTAAGTATAGTGTGTGATGTAGCACTTTCTACGAGGCATAAATTATTGTTGATAAAAGATCCTGCTCGATATAATTTCATTTTCTTCATGGAAAGAATGACATGTAGTTAAATACAAATTAGAATACAAGTTATATAAAGGCATAAAAACTAAAAGTCATAATTCATCATTGCATTAGTTTTCTTAAAACAAACATATGTATAATAAGATATTATTTTATTGCATATTATTTTTGATAATATAGGCATTCTTAAAATTATCCATATGCATTCATGCTATCAATTAGATAAGCATTATTTTCTTTTGTTGGATAAAGAAGTCAGCAACATCTAGATCATAAAATCTAGTATCAGAAGGGCCATGTTCAAAAATAAAATTTATTTTCATCTTTTTTTTATTCTTTTTCAATGACTCCTAATAAAGTTCAACGAGGTATTTAGTGTACGATAGGTACGCGACCAATAATCCTTCATTCCACAATGATGGCATGAGTTTTTCATCAAATTTTTACTTAAGTTTCCTTTGCCTTTCTCAATTTTCTTCTCATTTTTCTTTCACTTCAGGTAGTGAGAAGGAGTTTTAACATGACCACCATGATAACCAAAACGTCCTCGACCACGTCCGCATCCACGACCATACCTTTGTTTATAAAATTGATATGTAGTCGCATTCACTTCAGGAAATGGTACAGAGCGAGTTGGACGGGCTTCATGGTTTTTCATCAAAAGTTTATTATTTTGTTCAGCCACAAGAAGGCAGAAAATTAGTTCAGAATATTTTCTAAAACCTTTTTCACGATATTACTGCTGCATGAGCAAATTGGAAGCATAAAAAGTAAAAAATATTTTTTTTCAGCATATCCTTATCAGTGACTTTTTCTTCACATAATTTTAACTAGAAAGTAATTCTAAATATAGCTAAATTGTATTCACTTACTGTCTTATAATCTTGTAAACGTAAGTGCATCCAATCATAACGAGCCTTGGGGAGAACGATTTTTTTTTAATGGTCATAACGCTCTTTTAGGCTATTCCAAGGACAATGAGATCTTTTAGCATTATGTATTCAACTTTCAATCCCTCATCAAGGTGGTGTCGCAAGAAGATTATTGCTTTTGCCTTGTTTTGGTTGGATACCTTATCACCATCTTTAATTGTATCACCAAGAGTATTAGCCTCCATATGGATTTCAGCATCAAGTATCCATGATAGATAATTTTTGCCCATGATATCTAGTGCCAAAAAATCAAGTTATGCCAAATTTGCCATAACAATACTATCAAAGCACTAAATTAGTACATAACCTTTTATTAGAATAAAAATTATTTCAAATTTATAAAGGACTAGAGATAATCGTATATATATAAATGACCAAGTGATAAATTGAAACTAAGAGTTACAAAAAAAATATTATGAGAAAATAATTAATTATATATGCAAATAACTTGCATAAATGTAAATAATATTTACCTTAATAAAAATTTCTTCAATAAATGTAGAATAATGAGGTAGAGACTCGTGCCGATAACATGTTATATAATTGAAGAGTAACAATAGAACAAAGAGACTAAGAAAAGAAAGTATTGGAAATCTCAATGTATTTTCTCTTATTCCATTCGGGTATCTCAAATACAACTTCATGCCATCTATTTATAGGCATAAAAAATGTTACATGCATCAACGTTAATAAGCATTTACATGGGTAATGCAAATAGACATAACTTTCTCTTGAAATAACCTCCTCTTGAAATATCAATTAACATCCATGTTATTGGTAGTATTATAATCGTTTTCATATAATTCTTTATTATTTTTATCATTCTCATAAATACACATCTAAATCTAATCAAACTTAATCATAAATATATGAAACTCATTTCCTATATTCTTGAATTCACATTAGCTTCAGATTAAATTCATTTTGATATTATTTATAACAGTGCAAAATCATGTTACGTGACCCTTTTGAGATTTATATTATATCAAATTTCGAGGCCAAATTTTTATAAGGAGAGAATAATGTAACCCCCGAGACCTTAATTACCGTGAGATTTAGTGTAGGATCCCTGGGACGGGTGACGCTTGGGATTCCTGCGGTTTCAAGTGGTGATTAAGTTTACAATTCCGCATAACGAATGGGTTTCCGGAGTCTCTTTTCTAGGCGGCGCGTGAGGATAAATAGGAAGGAAGAGGACTCCTTCCTTCAGGCTGGTATGCTTCATCCATCAGGTAATCCCCTACCTCAGAGAGAGAGAGAGAGAGCGTGAGAGAGAGCATGAAACAGAGAGAGCATGAGAGAGAGAAAGAGAACCAGAGAGAGAGAGAGCCTGAGAGAGAGAAAGAGAACCAGAGAGAGAGACAGAGAGATCGCGAGAGAGATAAGAAGGTGTCGCCGGCCGATCCCCTTGGTTCAGGCCCGGTGGCGTGCTCGCCGCCGCGCCGGGCCTGAGACTTGGCCGATGACTCCGCCGGCGCCGGGGGAGGCGTCCGGCAGGGTGGTGATGGAGAGAGAGTGGAGAGAGAGGGCCAATTGGCCCTCCTCTCGCACGGTGGCGAACCGGCTTCCGCCGGTTGGTTCGGGCCCGGCGGCGTGCTCGCCGCCTTGCCGGGCCCGAGCGTTGGCCTGTCGCCTCCACCGGCACCGGGCGTGCGTCCGGTGGAGGTCCGGCCGGCCAAGGTGGCCGGCCGTGCCGCCGGCACAGTTCCGTGCCGCGCGGAGGAGTTAGAGAGAATGAGAGAAATTGAGGGAGGGAGAGAAGGTTTGGCGGCCGACCGCGGCGGCGGCCGGCTCTGGCCCGGCCACCGGCGGCCGGGCCACCCTCAATTTGGCCGGCGGCGGCCCCGGCCGCCGGCCATGTTCCCATCCCCTGTTCGATGAAACAGGGGATCGGGTGGAATAAGGCTGAACCGGGCCGGCTGGGCCGGCCGGTTCAGGCCTTTTGGGCCGTGCTGTGAGCCAATTTTGGACTGGTTTTTGGGCCCTGTAATGGGCCGGGATTAGAAAAATAATTATATGTCTAGAATCTCAATGAATTCTAGTTTCTTGGGGTATTTTTACTTCCCCATTTGGGTTTATATAGTGGAAGATATTCGAGCCCAAAGTAGGGCCCGTGAAATAGTTTGGGTAGAAATTCTAAGGGTCATTTTAATATTCTTTGCTAATAAATTAATTGTGTAAAATAATCCTGTAGGTGCTCAGACATCTGACTAGCTGCATATATACCTGTGGGATAGCGTACTAAGGTAAGTAAGCCAGTTATCAGTATTTAATAATTGATTCATAAATGTTTAAATTGTGAATTGTGATGTGAAGAATTATCATTGGCTAAATTGTAAGTGGATGTATGTTATGAATACATGGCTGTTTATGTGCTATGATTTCATAAGTGGATGCTATGCATGAAAGATACAGTTATTATGACATAGATGTGATATATTACATGCAATTGTTCAGTAAGTATAATCCACTGTTTATGCAATATTGAGTTGTTATTGACATGATGAGTGCATGTAATGTGAGGTACTGTTATGTGTCGCCGCGGTTCTCCTTTATCATGTTACGTGACCCTAGTATTTCTACCCTTTCAGTAGGGGGGATACTTGTTGGTACACTATAGTATTTCGACCCTTTCAGTAGGGGGGATACTTGTTGGTACACTATAGTATTTCGATCCTTTCAGTAGGGGGGATACTTGTTGGTACACTATAGTATTTCGACCCTTTCAGTAGGGGGGATACTTGTTGGTACACTATAGTATTTCGACCCTTTCAGTAGGGGGGATACTTATTGGTACACTATGGTATTTCGACCCTTTCAGTAGGGGGGATGCTTGTTGGTACACTATTGAGATATTGCAGGGCCGTGGGTCACATTTACAGTTACCATTGAGAGTATAAACAGTGGGTTTACTTACATTGCATGTTTGAGTATTTGTGGAATATTAAGCATGCAAATTATTATGTGCTTATTGACTGTTATGCTATGATATAATACAACAATGATGAGTGCAAATGATTTGAATTATATTTATATGTGCCGCCGCGGCTCTCCTTTGTTATGGGGCATTGCAGGGCCGTGGGACACATATGATATAATAACAATGATGGGTTTACTTACATGGCATGTTTGAGTAATTGAACAATGTTTAAGCATGCAAATCATCTATGTGTTTATTGATTATCATGCTATGATTTGACTGCATAACATGGTTTACTTACTGAGTGTAAGCTCACAAAATCCTTACAATGTTTTTATCAAAGCCACGAGGTTGAAGATGGATTGGTGGGGTGATGGATCTTCTATTAAATAAAACAAGACCATTATTTTGTTGTAGCCCCAATATTACATATGTGTAGGGCTTGATGCCCAGACTTTATTATTGTGGTGTGTAAGGGTGTTAGCCCAAAACTTTTATTATTGTATTTGACTTGGTTTTTATTTATAATGGTGCTTTATGTTGAAAAATTTGTGACGCCTTGCGTGCCCGGCACGCGGCGGGTTGTCACCCTAGCCCGATATTGGGTCTAGGGCGTGACACTCTCTGGGTCCAATTCGTCAGGACACCCACCACCTCGCGTTTACCTTCGCCCCTCGGACGACCGTCGCTGCTGCTGCCATTGCCGCACGGGCGTCCTCTCCTCCTGCTTTGCCTACGCCACCGTGGACACGATGCCGGAGAGGCAAGAGCTCGTCGATGATGGCGAGGAAGCAAGATCAGGTTCGTAGGAGTGGCAGATGAAGTGGATCAGTAGAGAACTGGCACTAAAGATGCGGTGGCTGGCATCGAGGGACCGACAATCACTGCAGATGATCCATCGGACGTGGCAGGCCGCCAGAAAGTTGGTGCCATGGACGGCAGAGTCACAGGCCCAACAGACATGTGGAGACTATTTTGCAGGTTCACCCAGACGGAAAATTGACACCCGAATCTTAACGTGGGCTGCACCCAAGCCGGAGAGCGGAATTCTGCAGCAATAGTTTGGTACTAGAGGAAGGACCTTAAATCCCGTTAAACTTAAAATAGAGGAGACAAGGTTCTTGACAAGAAGAACAATCCCTCAATACCAATCGAAGGAGAGCAACTTCAGATACTCCAGATCAGGCCGCCTTCCAGAGGCCTGATCCTGTGAACAATGTGGCACCCTCGCAGCCATCGCCGATTGAGGTTCCTCTACCATTGGCAACTCCAGTCAATCAGGACCAGTTCGCCATGTTGGTTCAATAAGTCCAAGCTTTGACTCAACTAGTGTAGGGGCTCCACAAAGTTCCTCTTCCGACTGCACCTGCTCCACAGCATCATGATGGGATTGTTGCCCCTGTTTCACCGGCGATCCCTTCTTCCAATCCACTCGAAGCCACGAGCCATCTTTAGCAGCCCAATCACAAAGGGGCCAGACCGGCGCCGTAGAAGGCTGAAGGTAAGAGCTTGCTTAGATCTCGATGGGCTCATTCTCTCTCTCTCTCTCTCTCTCTCTCTCTCTCTCTCTATGTTCTCCCATCATGATCGATGCCGCGACTATGGTCCGCTCATCCTGTCTCTCCCACTACTCAAGATGAAGGAGTTCGACGATAACTTCGAGAGATGTGCCAGAGTGAAGCCAAGAATTGGACGCTGTCAAGCAGGTCTCACCTCCTCAGTCGAAGGTGGAGCATGGCATACCCTTCACTGAGGATATTATGCAAGAGGTAATCCATTCCCATGTCAAACTTCCCATCATCGAGCCGTACCATGGGTCTATCAACCCGGATGATCATCTGAGCAATTTTTGGTCCATCATAATGTTTCACAGAGCTTCAGATGCGATCCTATGCTGAGCCTTCCTTTCCACTCTCAAGGGATCTCCCAGGACGTGGTTCAACGGCTTGAAGCCAAGTTCTATTGGCTCTTTTGACGAACTAGGTCGATTATTCATCAGCCAGTTCGTCAGCAGCCACTGCCTCCGAAGAAGATCTGACTCCCTCTCTGAAGTTAAGCAGCGGAAGGGGGAGTCATTAAGAAGTTTTCTTGGTCGTTTCAGCATGGCAATGCTGGAAGTGGACCACCTCAATCATGAGGTAGCCATATCTGCCATGACGGGTGAAGTATCGAAGGAGGGTGACTTCTACTTGGCAATGGAAGTCAACTATCCGAAGAACCTCTCTGATATGATGGCTCTAACAGATAAGTATGCCAGAGTCAAGGAGTCAAGAAGGTTGGCTCGGGCCGAGCAGATCAAGAAGAAGGAGAAAAATGGCTCCGAGAAGAACCGATCCCCTTGCCATGCAAGCCCGCCTCGCCATCAAAGAGCTCCTCTTTCGTCGCCCAGAGATCGAAGCTCAGTGCGGAGGTTCAATCAGTATACTCTGCTCATCGCGTCACGAGCGTAGATCTTGATGAAAATTGAGCGACAACTCCCTCGGTCGGCACCCTTCCGAGGAAACATAGCACGGAGGAATATGACAAAGTACTGTCGATTTCATCAAAATTATGGGCAAAACACTGAGGAGTGCTGGCAGCTTTGGAATGAGATTGAGCAGCTCATCCGCCGAGGAAGGCTGGACCGATTTAGAAGGCCCCCTAAGCTGAACAATGGAGGAGATCACCAACCCGAGCCTCACCAGCCACCTCCGCCAAACCCATCAACTGTTGGTAGTGTCAACATGATTGCTATGATCAGCTCTTCTCCAGATCAGCCAGATGAAGAAGAAAATCCGCCTAAAAGGACTCTATCCAAAGGACTTTCTTTTTCAGATAAAGACCTTTAAGGGATACAGTATCCACATGATGATGCTTTAGTTGTATTTCTTAATATAAATGATTATGATGTACACCGAATTTTAGTTGACAGTGGAAGCTCTGTTAATGTTTTATATTTTGATGCTTTTGTGAGGATGAAGTTACGAACGGAAGATCTTCGAATCATAGACTCTACCCTAATGGGATTCACTAATGATACTATCACCCCCGAAGGAGTCATCACATTGGTGGTCCGAGCTGGCACTTGGCCCAGTATAGCAATTGTCCATGCAAATTTTTTGGTAACCAAGCTTCGGTCACCCTACAAGGCAATCCTCGGCATGCCCAGACAGATGTTCCTCAGAGCTATCATACCCATTCTTTATCTCATCATGAAGTTCCCTACATAGTGGGGAGTGGGGATAGTCTGGGAAAACCAAGTTGTGGCTTTGTATTGCTTTGTCGCCGACCTTCAATCCAGAAGACCCAAGGTTGATGGTCTAGATGCTCAGGAAGACTTTGCTGAGCAACGGAGAGAACCAGTCAAGGAACTTGAAGAAGTGCCACTTGACAAGGCTCGGCCAGACCGAACCATAAAGGTCGGATTACAGCTGGAGGGAAAGCCTCACCAAGACTTAATTGAGTTTCTCCAAAGGAATGCAGATTTCTTTGCCTGGTCAGCTTCAGATATGCCAGAAATTAGCCCAGATGTTCTTGTCCATCGCCTTAATATAGACGAGGCGTTCCGACCAATCAAGCAAAAGAAAAGAAACTTTGCCCCCGAGCAACAGAAGGCCATTGAAGAAGAAGTTGACAAGCTCATTAAAGCAAACTTCATTCAGGAAGTAAACTATTCCGACTGGCTGGCAAATGTTGTCAATATGAAGAAGTCGAATGGCAAATGAAGGATTTACATAGAATTCATAGACCTTAACAAGGCGTGCCCGAAGGATAGTTTTTCTTTACCAAGGATTGATCAGTTTATGGATGCTACCTTGGGTCACTAGATGCTGACCTTCATGGATGCTTATTCAGGCTACAATCAAATTTGGATGACACCCGACGATGAGGAAAAGATTGTCTTTATCACCGACCAAGGTATTTATTGCTATCGAGACATGCTTTTTGGCTTGAAAAATGCTGGGGCAACTTATCAAAGGCTGGTCAACAAGGTCTTTAAAGAACAGATTGGTCGAAACATGGAAGTCTATATCTATACCTGGCGGTTTCAGAAAGTGTCATAGCTCTGTACTGGTTCAAGAAGAAAACAAGCTTCAAAGGCCGGTCTATTATGTCAGCAAGTTGCTCCGTGATGCTGAAACAAGGTATGCTCTCGGATTGAGAAGATGGTGTTGGCTTTAATAACATCTGCTTGGAAGTTGCATCCTTATTTCCAGGGACATGTTGTGATAGTCTTGACCGACCAACCTATTAAGTCGGTTTTTCACTATCCAGAAGTGTCAAGAAGGATGATAAAGTAAGCCGTCGAGCTGAGCGAACATGACATTCAGTAGCCTCGCTCCATCGTCAAGGCATAGGTTCTGACGAACTTTCTCCTTGAGTGTACCATACCAAAGGATGGCTTCACTCTAGAGATTTCCAAGCAACCAAAGCCTGAAGCTTTGTGGCTACTTCATGTAGATTGATCTTTCAACATAAATGGTTCTAGCGTGGGCCTAGTTCTCACAAGTCCAAAAGGAGTGATGTTCGAGTATGGCATCCGCTTCTTCTTTTCAGTCTCCAATAATGAAGCTGAGTACGAGGCTCTGCTCACTAGAATCCGAATCGCCCGTGACTTAAAAGTCAAGAGGCTGAATGTTTACATCGACTCTCAATTGGTTGCTGATCATGTGCGAGGAGAATTTGAAGCTCGGGAATCGAACATGGTTCGGTATCTTCAAAAGGGGCGTAACTTATCTTCTAATTTTTCTAAACTTGAAGTTATCTAGGTCCCAAGAATCGAAAACACGCATGTCGACCTTCTATCTTGCCTAGCCACTATGGACTCGATGGATCTTGAGCCAAAATTTTACATGGAAGTCCTTGAGAAGTCCAGCATTGTCGATGATGATCGAGTGATACAGATTGAGGCCGAACCATCTTGGCTCGACCCAATCCTCAAATATCTCAAAGAAGGATCTCTTTCGGTTGACAGAAAGGAGGCAGGAAAACTGAAGATGTGACCATCCCACTATGCCCTGCTCGACGATCAGTTATCCAAGCGGTCCTTCTCCATGCCGTTACTCAAATATCATCAGCCATCAAAAGTTGATTACGCTATGTGGGAGGTTCATGAAAGCATCTGCGATAGTCACCTTGGTGGTCAAGCCTTATGTCACAAAGTGCTGCATCAAGGTATTACAGGCCCACCATACATAAGGATTCTGACAATTTCGTCCGAGCCTCTGATTCATGTTAATGGCACTCTAACATTCAAAAGCTCCCTTCTGCTCATCTGACTTCGATATCATTTGCTTGGCCCTTCACCAAATGGGGGATGGATATCCTTGGCCCTTTTTCACCTGCCATCGGACAATGAAAGTTCTTGTTCATACCAATTGATTGCTTCATCAAATGGGTGAAAGCCGAGACAGTTGCTCAAATTACTGAAGTATGAGCTAAGAATTTTGTGTGGATATCCATCATCTGTCGGTTTAGCCTTCCATATACCATCATCACCGACAATGGCTAATAATTTGATAATCCAAAGTTTTGAGAGTTTTGTGAAGACCATGGCATCAACCATCGGCTTACATCAGTCGGACACTCTCAAGCCAATGGCAAGGCAGAGGTAACAAATCAAACCTTACTACAGGGGATTAAAGCTCGACTCAATAAAGCCCGAGGCAGATGGGCAAATGAACTTCATCATGTTTTGTGGGCCTACCAAACCATCCAGAGAATCCCCACTAGCGAAACCCCATTCAGAATGGCCTTCGGCACCAAAGCCATCATTCCTGTGGAGGTGGGGTTACCTTCGCCACGAGTGAAGAATTATTCAGAGGAGTCAAGCAACAAGCAACTCCGAGCCAATCTCGACTTAATAGAAGAAGTCAGAGAAAAAGTCTTGATCCGGATGGCTGCCTATCAATAGCGAGTAGCTTGTTATCATTCCTCCCGAGTCAAAGAAAAACTATTCCCCCCGGTGACCTTGTGCTCTGCAAGGCATCCATTTCTAAACCATTGGAGCAAGGAAAGCAATCTCCAAACTGGAAAGACCCCTATCAAGTTGCGGAGGTCATCAGACCCAGCTCTTACAAACTTTAAGATTTGGATGGAAAGTCTATCCCTCATACATGGAATGCAAATAACCTCCGAATATACCACCAGTAAGGTATAACTCTACCAAGCCCATTCTGCTTATAATAATAAAATTTTACTTTTAACTTGAAATGCTCATGTCTCAATCACTTTCCAAAGTTGCTGATGAAAGATAGGTTTTACCCAGTCAATGACCTATGGGTCACTTTTTTTCGTACCTTGGTAGAGCCAAGTAAAACATTTCTTCGAACCTCGGCAGAGCCGAGCAACTTTTTTTCGTACCTTAGTAGGTCAAGTAAAATATTTCTCCTAACCTCGGCAGGGCCGAGCAACTTTCTTCAAACCTCAGCACGGTTGAGCAACTTTCTTCGTACCTTGGCAAGGCTAAGTAAAATATTTTTCTGAACCTCGGCACGGCCGAGCAACTTTCTTCAAACATCGGCACGGCCGAACAACTTTCTCTGTGCCATGGCAGGGCCATGTAAAATATTTCTTCGAACCTCGGCAGGGCCAAGCAACTTTCTCCAAACCTCGGCATGGCCGAGCAACTTTCTCCATACCTTGGCAGGGCCAAGTAAAATATTTCTCCGAACCTTAGCATGATCGAGCAACTTTCTTCGTACCTTGGCTGAACCAAGTAAAATTTCTCCAAGCAAACACTCTCTGAGCAGCAAACTCTATGCCTTGGCAGAGTGAGGTAAAACTCTATCCAAACCTCGGCAAGGCCGAGTAATTCTCGGCGCAGCCGAGCAATTCTCCTCTAATTCTAGCAAGTTAAGTAAAAATTCTTAAGGAACTTTGGCATGGCTGAACATTCATCGAATATTGTCAAGGCTGGCTAGGCCTTCCTATGAGCACTCCATTTTTAAAAGATTCAGCATAGCCCGACAAACGTTGGTAGGGCTGAACGGAGTCAGCAAATACTTGGTGAAAGCCAAGTCCTTAATGCTCCTAATAATTTATGAATCTCGTTCTAAGCAAAGAAATGCCTTATAGGATACTTATATGTCTCGGCATGTCCGAGCCTTTCCTATACTATTAGGGATTCCTATGTCTCGGCAGGATCGAGCCTTCCCTATACTATTAGGGATTCCTGTCTCGGCAGGTCCAAGCCTTTCCTGTACTATTGGAGATTCATGTGTTTTGGTGAATTCGAGCCTTTCCTAAATCTTGGTCAAATCAAAGAATCTAGCATGCCTTAGCGTAATTTGTGCCTCAAAAGAAGCCGAAGGCATTGGTGCATCGAAATTACAAACTTTCAGTGAAAAAAATGAAACAAATGGCAAAAAGAGACAAATATTTGAAGGGAAAAGGTTTTTTTATTTCATTTCATTACAAATTACAGCCTAATGCAAGGCATTACAAGTGCTTTAAAGCATAGAAAAAATAAAAATATAAAAAGCTCCCAAATGAGGAAGGTCCAGCTACGAGCTTCGTACCAAACAATGGTTTCTGCTTCAGAAAGCGAACTCCATTGAATTGCAATCTCCAGAGCACATGGCAAAGATGCGAAAAAAAGAAATGGCCCGAAGAAGCTTACCTTAAGATTTTTATCCTTTGAGCAGCCACCTGATGGATCTTCAACTGATGATGAAGGCTACCATGGTTAATGGAATGACTGAGGAAACCGAGGCCCATAAAAACTTGCATTTTCAGTGTGGCCTCTATAGTTCAACAATGGATGGGCTGAGGTCAGGAAGCTCCCTTGTGCGCTTCTTGTAGGACCTCTATACATCCTCCCTTGCGCTCCTCGTATGACCTCCACAACTCCCCTCTCTTCTCCTTCTAATTCCTTATGCTTAGAAGATGAGGAGAAAGTCTTCAGACCATCTTTGATGACACCATGCCTGCGGATTCGCAGGCTCTGAAAAATGTGCTCCTTAGCCCCTTGAGGTTGGCTTGCCTTTCAACAACTTCTTCATCCAAACTGTCAAGCCAAAGCCAAAAGGCTGACCCTTTGGCCTCTGACTTTAACATGGGTTAAAACCCTTCACAAGCCTTTTCTCCCTAACACTCAGCAAGAGAAAGGTCCTTCGACTACATTCAATGCCTCCCCCTCTTCCCTTTTATAGCCATCGAAAGGAAGCAGTCGCCATTAATAAGGAGGAAAATCTGAGATTCAAAGAGCGCCGATAGTCATACCTCAGTCCCACTAGGGCCATGTGTCACCTATCTGCTCCTCTTTGAGAGGAATTCGAAGAGTTTCTCTTCGCCCAATGAGAAAAGCCTTCTCGGAGCCAATGGATCGACCACATGTCGCCATCCTGAATAACCTCACAGCAATCTCCTCTACCTCGACAAAGCCAAACAATTTCTTTACCTCAGTGAAACAAAGCCAATTTATCACTTTTGGCAAAATCAAGCCGCTAATTCGCTTCACCCAAGTCAAGTTGCTTTCGAACTTTGACGAAAGTGATTGAAAACTTTCTCCATGCAACTCGATGAAAGTAAGGTGCAAGCATCTGAGCTTAGAGGATTACAGAACATGTAAAAAGAACCATTAAGTAGACGACACTCAAATAATGGGAAACATCAGGAAAAATATGATTCCATTTATAAAGATTGGCATTACAAGGCAGGAATGTTTACAAAATCCTTCCAAATATTGAAAGAAAAAATACAAGGAAAATTCCTAAGTCTCAGGCTCGGCCTCAGCTGCAGCTTCGGGAATGATCAAAGGAGGCTGACTCGATTCGTCCACTTCAAAAGATGCTAGCAATGGAGCTTCGATTCCCTCGGTAGCGGGCTGAGACACTTCTCCCTCTTGAATGGTCACTGCTAGACCCTCGGTTACTTCTACAATGCCAGAAGGAAAACAAAAGGAAATGAAAGCATGAGAACTCGTCGAGCCATACCTCTTCGTCCCGTCAAGCCTTCTTCGCTTTCATTTGTCTGATTTGCTTGAAGGCTCTTGTTCTCTCCTTATCGTATCGATGCAACCTCGGCATGATCTCATCGATCTTCCACTGTCTGTCCTTGGCCTCCTTCTCAGCCCGAGTCAGATAAGCCACGAGCTTGGTAATATATTCTTGATGCCATCTCGACTTGTCATTTTCTTTGGCAAGCCGTTTATTCAAGCGGTTCCTTTCTTCGGTGAATCGCTTATTTAGGCCATTCTTCTCCTCAGCGAAACACTTATTTAAAGTTTCTATTTCTTTGGTGAACTCAGTTCGGCATTGCGACAGCTCTAACTGATCTTTATTGGCTAATTCACGAGCTTCCCTAAGCTCGTCATCTTAGCCCAAAGTTCTGATTTTTTTTAGGGGCATGTCTCCCTTTATCTGATTTCTCAAGCATTTCTTGGGCTAACACCAGAGCCCTAGAGGTCCCATTAGCTGACGCCACTCTCTCTTGGAAGATGGCGGCCTCTCTTTTAGCTTGGGCGCAAGCTCCC
Source organism: Calamus simplicifolius (assembly GCA_900491605.1). Classification (NCBI taxonomy): domain Eukaryota; kingdom Viridiplantae; phylum Streptophyta; class Magnoliopsida; order Arecales; family Arecaceae; genus Calamus; species Calamus simplicifolius. The sequence continues at coordinate 262,329 of UESW01001794.1, read as the reverse complement.
ATGACCAAGCTAAGGCGATAGTACAATGCCCTTATTAATATGAATTCTACAATAAAGCCTTGCTAATGAGTTTCGGCTAAACAAATCAACAAAAACAGGACATCTTGATGTTTCAACTCACCCAGGAGGCGTAGGTCATCGCGATCATGATGAGAGGATAATTGTCAATCTCGGGCAAAAGATTGATATCCCTCGGTACGCCAAGTTGCCCGAATGCTGCAGCAACAAGATCCTCTCCGATTGGTCCCATCACCGAAGAGCTCTCTCCCCCACTCAAGGTGGACCGCATTATAGCGGCCAGCATCTCCTCAGCATTAGGGTCAGGCACAAGCAAATGAAGGGCTAATGGCTTGATTTGAGGAACCTCGGTCCGAGGAACTTCAACTTGCCTAGCCTCCTCGACCAAAATCTTGACTTTAGCAACTTCGGCTTGATTGGCCCCTTTGGCTGATGCCTTAGCTTGAGGAACTTTAGCTTGGTCAGCCTCCTCACCTGAGGATTCTTCATGGCCCTCGGATATTTGTCCGACTTCCCTCGGCTTTTCTGAGGGGAATTCTTCAACAAGAGGCTCCTCCCATGCCTCGATATCTCCTTCGACCTTCCTCATCTTCTCAATAGAAGGTCTTTGAACCGGAAGTTCTCCTCCATGAGTTGGAGGCGTTACTAAGCTCTCGATCCTCTCAAAGGGAGGCTCCTTATCCTTAGATGAAGGAATCTCTTGATTTGGTGGTGGTGTCTCGTTAGAGTCATCCAACATCACCATTATTCGCGAGCTAAGAGCCTTATTAGTCTCCTCGCCCAAACTCATGTCAACCACCGGTCTTCCCTCTGGTGGGACCGACTTTTCATCCTCCCTCTCGATTGGCATCTCTACCTCTCCTTCCGTCGGTGTAGAGGACTGCCGACCAATCTTGGTTTTCTTCATCTCCTTTGAGCTCGATTTGAGGAGATGAAGTCTCTTTTCAGGCTTGCGCCTTTCCTTGGAACTAGGCTTCCTCGGATGCTTGCCCGATATATCCCCTAATTGGGTTCCGAATATCAATCTTTCGACTGCAAACACAACAGAAAAAATTAGTCAATCAAAGACCACTGAGATTTGATTAAACATGGGAAAGAAATGAAACTCACCTCGAGGGTCAAAAGGGCTAAGCCCGGCTTTGTATAGAGCATCATCGGTCAAGAGAGCACCAATAGGCAACACTTGACCGCTACAGAGAATGATGAGGTCTTCTTCCTCTCTTCTCATCAACTTTTGGCATTCATTCAGATCCTTGAGGTAGTCCACCCAGATCCGAGGGAAACTAGACCTGACATTTCCCTCAGCAATGAAAAATTAAGACTTCCATCCCTTTATGGAAGATGGATTCTCTGACATTATCTTAAATGATCTTCGAGGTCTGATGTAAGGCCACTCCAAATTCTTCCCAAAAACGAGGCTATAACATATCTGAAACATAGGGAAAGTCGTTGTTCCCCCAATGAGGGTACACATGGAGATGAACCCGATGATGTTGCACCAGCTATTCAGAGCTACCATTGTTGGGAAAATTCCGTAGAACCTCATTATCTCTCCCACCAATGGATGAATAGGGAACCTAAGACCCGCTCGCAAACTTTCTTCATAGAAGAAGACCCTAGACTCCAATTGCTCCGTGACCCTCTGCTTAGGCTCCGGAACTCGTAGTCGAACATCTTGAGGAATCCAATACTTCTAGCGAATCCTCTCCAAGTCTTTCATGGTCATCGTAGAAGCGAAGCCACTTGGGTGCTCCATATCCCCGGGATGACCAAGAGAAACTCTCACAAGGGGCGTAGGGTTTCTGAGAGGAGCTTCTGAAGGAAGAAACAAGAAGAAAGCGTAGCAGGAAAGGTGCCAACTAACTCCTTTTAAACCATCTGGACAGAGAGATGGAATATCGCCAGCGAGAATCCTCAAGCGTCCAAACTATCAGCCTAGACACTACAAGCGCGAGAGCTGGCTCGCCACGTGTCATTCCACCAACCGTCGTTCATAGAGAATGAAAAGTTCTGCCTCGTTTACCTAAAAGAAATGATGAAACGACGATATGACATTTATTAGGCCATCATGATGCGCCTCTACGAATTCAAATCCCTCCAACCGAGTTGAGCCATCTGGAACTCAACTCCCTATGCCTAAAACTACGGTTCGGATTAGGAGGTGGAGGGCATGTGATGCGGGGTAAAATCGTCACCGCATTGGTGTTAGCGTACACGATGAAGAAAGGTCATTTTAGACTTTTGACCCACTGACAGCCACATCTGAAGAAAGATAAAATATAATTGAGCCATCTCCATACCTCGATAGGATCGAGCCATCTTCATATCTTGGCAGGACCGAGCCATCTCCATACCTCAGTAGGATCGAGCCATCGCCATACCTCGATAGGGCCAAGCTGATTTCATACCTCGGCAAGTTCGAGGGACTCTTCTCTTTGGCTGAGGCACCCTTGTCGCCTCGAGCTACGCCAAGGATTGCGAAAATGAACCATCCTTATCACATGAACCTCATAATGATCTTCCTAGAATTGGAATGGGGAGCCAAATATGACCCTTCGACCACAATTAACGAAATTTTAAATCCCTAATCAGCTGGCGGGATTTCAATTGCATCGGCTCCCATCACCCCAAAAAAGAAACGGAAGCTAAAAATGGCCTAACACCCATGAATAACTGAATCATGGAGCACCAATCAGTTATCAACTTCCCTAACTGCCAAGATTCGAATCACAATGATCCCATAACTAATTAGATCCGAATCATACCGGCCCTTGGTTTCCTAAAATACGTCCAAGAAATCAGATGACAACCCATCGTCATTCCAACGGTCTATAAATACCCTGTCTTAAGATCCTCGTATGCTTACTTTGAACTAAAAAAGCTCAAACAGAGTTCTAAGCTCTCGAGAGACCATTCTTGAGGGAGGCTTATGCAAGAGCCTTCTCCTTACATCTGCTTGCTAAGAATTGTCACTGACTTTGGCATCGAAAGGTCTTTCGCAGGGGCCACCCCCAATAATTCCTATGTGGGACTGTTTTGTTGGTTCATCCGAATGGAATATCGACATCCGGATCTTGACGTGGGCCGTACTCAAGCCGAAAAGTGGAATTCCACAGCAACAATAATTTTTTCGTGTACTCATCGCTCTTGATGATTTTTTTAAGAAACGGTTTTCTTCTTCTTATTCATTAGAGCACTCTTGGAATGTTGAAATAATATTAGAAAGACATACTATAGTGTGGTTTAGTTCTACAAACCAACTTAATGTGGATATTAATCTGATCAAAACCAGGTCATCTGCCAATAATTAAATATTCATCGCAACATAAGTTATTGACCTAGAGTTTTCTCTCTAAAACCATTTAAATAAAGCATATTCGTTTTTACCCCAAAAGAAAGGGATATTCGTAGCCTGTGTCTGAGTTTCAATGAAGTGTTTCTGATATACTAGTTTAACAGACCAGCATGCTCATTTTGTTTAGGGAGTCAAGGTTATGTGAAAAAATACAAGCCTATGAAAGGTTAGAGATATGAGGGACTCAAGGTTATATGAAAAATCTTAGCCTATGAAATGTTTCATATTACCATTAGTATGAAACTAGTTGCAAAGTGATGACTTCTTTATCATCATCATCTTTTTTTACTTTTTTTAATAGGGTTGATTTTTTTCATCTCACAGTTTGGTGACGACTTCATCTTCTTCATCATCTTTCTTTCTTTCTTTTTTATAGAGTGGGTTGTTTTCATCTTACAGTTTGGTGATTTGAAGCCTCTCATAGCAAGCGAAGCCATTTGGAATTGAAAAGAAAACTATGGTATCAAACTGTTTGAAGCTTTCATTTTTGCTGGATAACAGGCTGTCCAGTTTTGCAATAATTGATGGGCACAGAGTATTTCAACAAATATAAGTAGGAAAAAACTGTTTTTGCTACAATTTGTTGGTGGTGTTGAGGCCTGATATGGTTGATGGAGCCACATGGATATTCATGGTAAAATCAATCAAGTGGTGCGGACGTGTCTGCCCTGGCTCTTCCGCGTCGGCCTCGTACGGCCCCGGCGGCCCTCTGTGGCCCTGGTCTCTCCGAGTCATCCGAGGTGGCCCCGACTTTTTCAAGTCGGCTCTGCATCTACCCCGGCTCTTCCACATTGGTCTCGTGCGGCCTCGGTCTCTCCAAGTCATCCAAGGTGGCCCCGACTTCTTCAAGTCGGCCCGCATCTGCTCCGGCTCCTCTGCATCGGCCTCGTGCGACCCCAGCGGCCCCGGTCTCCCCAAGTCAGCCGAGGCGGCCCTGACTTCTTCAAGTCGGCCCCGTGTCTGCCCCAACTCCTCCGCGTCAGCCTCGGCAGCCCTCTGCTGCCCTCTATGGCCCCGGCCTCTCCGAGTCGGCCGGGGCGACCCGATCTCCCTCAGTCGGTCGTGGCGGCCCCGACTTCTTCAAGTCGATCCCGGCCATCAAACCCGTCAACTTTCTGACTTGTGCAGCCTGACACAACCAGGCCCACCTACCGTCTGACCACGCCATCGATGGGACCAAGCCCACCTACCAACTGGCTCCACCGACCAAAGGGACCTAGCCTACCAACCGCCAGCTCTCCCTCTTCGATGGGACAAAGCCTACCGACCAGCTCAAATTCACGTAACTTCCACGTGTTCCGCAAACATTCCTCTCTCACAGAACTTCACGTGGCTAATCCCCATACGAATGTCAAATGCCTATAAAAGGTAAGTCAACTCGAGGCCCATGTATGTGAACACAAGAGCTCATCAACACTAAAATCCCAGAAAAACTCCAACTCTCGAAGCCTTTTCTGCCTCTAAGGAGTTCCCTTGAGCTCCCTTTCTGCTGTGACCTCGGTTACTGACTTGGGCATTGGAGGGTCCCTACCGAAGTTCCCTTCGATCTCGGGACTTCTTGCAGGTCATCCATCTTGGTGAGGACCTCATCAGCAAGCAGACACATCTTCCCTGGGCTTAAGTTCGGTGATCGAGTGTCATCAGATTGACGTGCCAGGAAGGGGGAGGAAAGCATAGAGAAAGAAAGACGAACCCTATAGCATCCACTCGCGAACGTTCCCCTCTCTGTCCACTGAGCAATGGTAGTGATACGGGCTCAAAACGCCTCCTTCAGCTACCCTGAGGGGCATCCCCCACCAGCTAGACAGCAGGAAGTCAACCTTTCTACCGCCGACTCTCCAGTCGTTCGCCCGCCACCAGATGTAGCTGCCCCAGTTGATCAGCTGGCGGCGTTTGATCAACAAGTCCAAGCCCTCACTGCCATGGTCCACGGGCTCTAAAAGCTACAGTCCGTGGCCACCCAACACCATACTACTCCCCCGCATGCTAGCCAGCAGTCTGCGAGGGGAAGATCCCCCCAGCGAGAGGCTGGCCATCGTCGAGCCTCTCCTAGGAGACCTCGTCGGGAGCCCCTTAAGAGGCCGCGTTCTCCCGACCGTGACCCGAGCAAGTTCTCCCTGGAACCTCGGCACCGGGAGGAACCAAAGCGGAGGTCTCACCTCCCGTATTCTTCTCCATCTTATTCTTCATCATCCTCTGAGCCATCCAGGAGGGTGCCAGCAATCAACCACAAGACGGAGGAGCGCCTGGATGAGTACCACCGACGGCTGGATGAACTCGCCAGAAAAATTAACAACCAGCTAGAGGAGAAATACGACACCCATCCTCCCTACACCCATCGAATATTGGAGGAGCTCGTTCCCTCCAGATTTTGCCTTCCTCAACTGGATTCGTACGACGGTACGACATATTCCCTTGATAACCTTGAAAGTTACAAAGCACTCATGCAAGTCCAAGGGGCTATGGACGCCCTCTTATGCAAGGCTTTCCCTTCCACCCTACGGAAAGCCGCCCAAGCCTGGCACTCCCGTCTGTCCCTCACAGCATTGATTCCTTCCAAGAGCTGGAAAGGGTATTCTTGGTGCACTTCAACACTTGCCGGAGGATCCCGAGGGTCGCAGACAGCCTCTTCTTCGTGTGCCAAAAGGAAGGAGAGTCACTTCAGGACTTCATAGCCCGATTCAAGACCACCGCCCTCGAAGTCTACCACATGGACAATGCGGTGGCAACATTGGCATTGAAGTGGGGGCTCCTCCCTTCCCGCTTCACCTTCTCCTTGGACAAGAAGCCTCCCATCTCCTCTCCGATCTCCTTCTCCGGGCACAGAAATACATCCGCGCGGATGAGGCCGACCTCACCCGCCGGGAGTCTGCGAGAGGATCTAGCTGAAAACCTACCCGTCCCGAGCCAAGCGGACCCTCTTGCCCCCGGAGGCCCGAGCCGCCTCGCCGATCAGACAACAGGCGTCGGAGCCTCGCCCCCCTAGAAAGCGAGCTCATGCCTCTCCTCGCCCCTCACTCTCATATCCTCATAGAGATTGAGGGCGAGCCCTACCTCCAGAGACCTCCTTCCATGAAGAAGGGCCTCACCCGCGACAATAGCCGCTATTGCCGCTTCCACCGGGACTACGGCCACAGTACCGATAACTATTATAGTTTGAAGCGCGCCATCAAGGAGCTCATCTAGCAGGGCTACCTCGGAAAGTATGTCCTGAAGGTGCCCCCACTGGTGTCGGCTATCATGGAACCTCCGCCTGCTCAGGCTGCTATCGACAATGCCCCAATGGAGCAAATGGTAGGAATGGTGTCCTGGAGGGCAGCCCCTTCATCCAAGCGGCCAAGGGGGGGAACGCCGGATAATATAATTCCCAGGGGGTCAACAATTGTAGAAAATGTAAACAATGAAGGCGTCATCTTCTTGATGACGATCGCCAAGCACCATGTAAAGAGGATCCTAGTTGATAGTGGCAGCTCAGCTAACATCCTTACTTACGATGCATTTGTTAGGATGGGCTTGTCTGTTGATTCTCTCCAGCCCGTAGCGGCTCCTCTAGTTGGATTCACCAGAGACTCGATGAGGGTCGAAGGTGAAATCTCTTTGCCCGTGACGGCCGGAGCGTCGCCATGCCAAAGCACGGTTATCATGAAGTTTCTAGTCATGCGAGTCCCCTTGGCGTATAATGCCATCCTTGGGCGACCAGGCCTCAATCTTCTTGATGTGGTCATCTCCACCAGGCGATTGATTGTGCAGTTCCCCACCAGTAGCGGGATCGGTGAGATGCGGGGTGAAGTCAACCCAGTCCTACCCTGCTACCATGCGGTTTGAGTCCTCAGGAGGCCGAGCCGGCTTCAGAAGCACCTGACCCCTGGGAGTCTAGCAAAGGAGGAGACCGGCCGAGCGGCTCTTGACTTTTCCACTAGGAGATGACCCAGTAAAGACTGTGCGTATCGGCAGACTTCTCCCTTCAGAGGACCGCAACCGCCTTTTGACTTTCCTGCAGGCCAACTCAGATATATTCGCCTGGTCGGCGTCCGACATGCCCGACATCCCTCCATAGGTAATCACCCATAAACTCAACATCGATTCAAAGAACCGCCCGATTCGCCAAAGGAAGAGAAGCTTCGCTCCTGAGAGACAAAAAGCCATCGATGAGGAGGTCAACAAGCACTTGGTGCTGGTCACATCCGAGAAGCACATTACCCCAGCTGACTAGCCAACATGGTCATGGTCCAAAAAGCAAATGGGGGAGCTGGAGGATCTGCATCGACTTCACCAACCTCAACAAGGCGTGCCCAAAAGACAGCTTCCCTTTGCCCCGGATCGACCAGCTGGTGGACTCGACTTCCGACCATGAGCTTCTCAGCTTCATGGATGCTTTTTTTGGGTACAACCAAATAAAGTTGAACCCAAGCGACGAGGAGTACACCTCCTTCATGATCGAGAAGGGCATTTATTGCTACAAGGTAATGCCTTTTGGCCTTAAGAACGCGGGGATGACCTATCAAAGGTTGATGAACAAAGTCTTCCAAGATCAACTGGGCCGGAACATGGAGGTCTATATGGACGACATGCTGACAAAGAGCGCCTGTGCCTCCGACCATGTTTCGATCTAGAGGAGACTTTCAATAACCTCCGCTGCTTTCAAGTTAAGTTGAACCCAAAAAAGTGTGCCTTCGGCGTCACGACAGGCAAGTTTTTAGGCTTCATGATAACCCAGCGAGGGATCAAGGCAAACCCAGAGAAGATTAGTGCCATCCTCGACATGAGGCCACCGACTAGCAAGAAGGAGGTGTAGCGGCTCACATGGAGGGTGGCGGCCCTAAGTCGTTTCCTTTCCAAACCAGTCGAGAGGTGCCTGCCCTTCTTTAAAGCCTTGCGGAAGGCCAATAGTTTCGAGTGGACAGACGACTGTCAAAAGGCCTTCGAGGGGTTGAAGGCATTCCTGTCCTCCACGCAGCTCCTATCAAAGCCAAAGGACGAGGAGAGTCTTTTCCTTTATCTCGCCGCCTCTTCAGAAGCTGTCAGTTCCGTGTTGGTGCACCTTGATGCCGATGGGACCCAGAAGCCTATCTATTATATAAGCAAAGTGCTCCACGATGCGGAAGTCAGGTACTCCAAGATAGAAAAGATCATCTTCGCCCTGATCGTCTACGCCCGGCATCTCTATCCATATTTCAGGTTCATCTCATTGTGGTGCTCATGGACCAGCCCCTCCGAGCCATTCTGGCTCATCCGGACACCTCAGGCCGACTCACCAAATGGGCCATCAAGCTGGGAGAGTTCGATCTCTCTTTCCAGGCAAGATCGGCTCTGAAGTCCCAGGTCCTAGCCGACTTCCTGGTCGAGTGCACCTGGGCAGAAGATCCAACCGAGGAGATCTCTGTAAAGCAACCTGATGCCGAGCCAGGCGACGGCAGAGAATCTTGGATCCTCCACGTGGATGGTGCCTTGAACTCCCATGAAAGCGGTGCCGGCCTCATCCTCACGGGCCCGAAAGAAGAAAGGGTGGAATGTGCCCTTCGATTTTGTTCAAAGCCATGAACAACCAGGCCGAGTACGAGGCTCTGTTGGCAGGGATGAGGCTGGCCCAGGAGTTTGGAGTAAGGCACCTCAGAGCTTTCACCGATTCCCAACTCGTCTCCGGGCAAATCAACGGGGAGTATGAGGCGCGGGACCCCACCATGGCCCAATACCTGGGCAAGGTTTGGCTTTTAGTCTCTCCACTAACTTACTTCAGCATCAGCTACATTCCTCGGAGCGAGAACACCAAAGCTGACACCCTTTCCCGCTTGGCCACCTCCACTGATGACATCATGAGGGATGCCTACATCGAGCACATGAAGAGGCCCAGCATTGAAGACAAAGAGGAGGTCCTCCCACTTACCCAAGAGCCAACTTGGATGGATGCCTACATCTGTTACCTCACGAACGGCACTCTCCCCACTAACCGTGACGAAGCTAGGTTGCTCAAATGGAGAGCCTCCAAGTTCACCCTCCTAGATGGGCGTCTGTACAGAAGGTCGTTCTCCTACCCCCTGCTCAAATGTATAGGACTTGCCGACGCCGACTACATCCTCAGGGAAATCCATGAAGGCATCTGCGGAAATCACTTGGGGGTAGGTATCTAGCTAAAAAGGCCCTTCGTCAAGGGTACTTCTGGCTCACCATGAGAGAAGACACCGCCAAGCTGGTTCAAAAGTGTGATGGCTGCCAGTGCCACGCATGTATCCAACATCAGCCATCTGCTCCTCTAAGCCCGCTTTCGGTCCCATGGCCCTTCGCTCAGTGGGGAATAAACATCCTCGGACCATTCCCCCTGGCCTCAGGTCAACAAAGATTTCTGCTTGTCGCCATCGACTACTTCACCAAATGGGTCGAAGTTGAAGCGCTAGCCAAAATCACTGAGAGCAAAGTCAAAGCCTTCTTCTGGAAGTCTATCATATGCCGCTTTGGCCTGCCTCACACTCACGTCACTGACAATGGCCGACAGTTTGACAATGCCACATTCAAAACTTTCTGCACCGAACTAAGCATCCGCCACCGATTCACCTCTATCGGCCACCCGCAGACTAACAGGGAGGCCGAGGTCATGAATCGCACCATTCTCAGAGGACTCAAAACTCGGTTGGACGGATCCAGGGGCCGGTGGGTGGAAGAGCTTCCTAGCATGCTATGGGCCTACCATACGACCCCAAGAGCTCCAACATGCGAGACCCCCTTTACTCTCGTCTTTGGGTCCAAGGCGGTCATTGAAGGGAGAAATAAACTCCAAGGCATGTATATTTAATAATTTTGATAACAATTATCAATGCGGAAACATAAAGATTACATATTAATCTATCTAACATGCATCAAGATCATATCTTTGCCTTATATATTGGATCGTTTCATCTAAAATATGCATATAAATAAAAACATCAAGATCATATCTTGATCTTCAAGATGAGAAGTCATACTACTTATCTTGAAGCATGCCTTAAGATCTAGGGATCAAATCACTTACCTTAAGAACAGTAGATAAATCCTTATTGCTCTCCAGCCGTTCAATCGTCCGGCCTCTAGTATCGTCCACGCGAAGTCCCGAATGATCGGATTCCCAGGAGTGCTAGCTCGCAAAAAAAATAACTTTGCTGATCTTGAATCCTCCCACTTGAATCTTCTTCCAAGATCCACCAAACTTTCGGTGACACCAGAATTACACCAGGATTTTCTATTCTAATTCTTCAGAAATTCAATCCATAACATTTCATTGTTGTAATCTGGTGAGGGATGTCCTCTAATTTATAGTCTCATTTTAGCCAACCTATTGAATTCTAACACTTAAAATTTCACCGTTCGGTGAAAAGCAAAGAGACGCAGCGTTTTGGTTAATTCCAACGTTCGGTGAAAACCAAAGAGATGCAGCATTTGGTTAATTCTGACGTTCGTGAAAACGAAAGGATGTGAATTCTAACACTTAGAATTCCATCGCTTGATTGATTCAAAGAGGCACATTTATTTCATATAAATTCTAACACTTTAGAATTCCAACGGAACCGTTTGGAGAAGATTAATGTTATACATTAAATTCTATATGTGAATTTAATCTCTCAGATTTTAGTTATCTCATCATGTGAGATACTTATGCGAGAGATTTGAGTTCGGGTTTTGGTTTAAGCTGATCCGAATTTATTGGACTGAACCTACATAGATCATGGTCCTAGCCCAAATTAAATTTGGCTAGTCCTAAATCTATTCAAATCCAAATCAAGTCTAATTTCAAATCAATATTTGAAATTGACTAGTCCTTCTAATAGACTTAAACCAAATTGAATCTTATTCACTTGTACTTAACCCAATTGAGATAATTCAATCAATCAAATTGATTAATTAAATCATATACGATTCTCAATCGTTGATCAGCAAATAGATCATCCTAGGAAACTTCTATGCGTGTGACTCTCTAGGTTCGAACCTAAACCGGTAGCATAGGAACAACATTCTATACTAATCGATGTGCCCATCTAGCAATGGAACCCGACGTCCGGATAGGTCGAAGAGTTGCCGACCAAACTCCAAGAACCTTAAGAAACAATTACCGTATAATTCATCTTTTTGACCACAAATGCTAAGGATGGCTTAAGAGCCTGTCAACTCTAAACAGAAAATCCATAAAGTGATTTCAACTTTAGTGATCATGTGACTTTCACATGAAGTGCCTTGGCCAAGGTCTTGCTAAATTGAAACACAAGCATTTCTCCTTTTAACTGGATAGGTCAAATTCCATCTTGATCCACAACTGACTACCACAAGTACTTGACTGCACCCAGTAACCTTTCGTAGCTGGATTAGAAATCCAGGTGGTCCGGCATCTAAGTACAATGAGTTGCTTGCAAGTCACTGGTTGTGATCTTCAGGTCTAAAGGATACTTATACCCATATCTTCTCGGATTAACTTTTGACAGCATAGTATACGGAAATGAGTCACGTTTGGTGAAATGTACTCCTACACTTTTACCTGTATGTCATACCAGTGTCTCTACACTCCTTGGTTAAGAGGACAACCAACAAATATGATATACAATATCCTATAATTGATAGTACTATGGTCCTTTCATAGTATATCATTTGATCGTGAACTCTTTTGAGGACCTTCAAAGATAAATCCTCCTTTATCATGAAAGAAGATCCTGAGGGCTTCATTACTATTAGGAGTTTTAAGAAGATGTTCTTGTAATGAATAAACTATCAAATAACTTTTATTAATATATCAATTTATATGTAATTTACATTAGCACAATCATCAAATGATTGGCTTTAGGATACAATTCCCAACAAATTCCCACTTAGCCTAAAGCCACTCATTACAGTATCTAATACCCATCTTCAACTTATAGTCGTCAAACTCCTTGATGCTGAGTGCTTTAGTAAATGGGTCGCCTAAGTTTTCCTTTCCGTCAATCTTCTGAAGATTTATATCACCTCGTTCTATAATCTCTTGAATAAGATGAAACCGGCGCAGTATGTGCTTGGTGCGCTGATGTGCTCGTAGTTCCTTTGCTTGAGCTATGGCACCAGTACTGTCATTGTACAACAGGATTGGTCCATCAATGGAAGGTGCCACTCCAAGCTCGGAGATAAACTTTTGCAGCCACACAGCTTCTTTCGCGGCATCTGATGTAGTGATGTACTCTGCCTCGCACACTGAATCTGCCACTGTATGTTGCTTTGAACTTTTCCAGCAAACAGCTCCACCATTTAGGATAAACATGAAACTCGACACACTTTTGTTATCATCATGATCTGATTGGAAACTGGAATCAGTATATCCAACAAGTTTTAAATCAGACTCTCCATAGACTAACCACTGGTCCTTAGTATTTCTCAAATACTTAAGGATTGTCTTAACAACTTGCCAGTATTTTTCTCCTAGATCAGATTGGTATCTACTCACTACTCCTAGTGAGTATGCCACATCTGATCTTGTACATGTTATGGTGTACATAATCGATCCCACTGCCGAAGCATATGAAATTCAACCCATACGTTCTCTTTCATTAGGTGTTGTCGAACAATCCTTCTTAGAAAGATGAATTCCATGGCCTATCGGAAGATAGCCTTTCTTGGAATTCTCCATGCTAAACATCTTTAGCACGGTGTCAATGTATGTAGATTGGGATAAAACTAAGCATCCTCTTAGATCTATCTCTATAGATCTTCATCCCTAGGATGTATGATACTTCTTCCAGGTCTTTCATGGAGAATTGTGATGATAACCATGTCTTTATTCCTTGTAATGCAGGGACATCATTTTCGATTAAGAGAATATCATCCACATATAATACAAGAAATACAATAACGGAACCGTTAGCCCATTTATAAATGCAAGGTTCTTCTTTTGTCTTAATAAAGCCATAAGATTTGATCACATTATCAAATCATATGTTCCAACTCCTATATGCTTGCTTAAGTCCATAAATGGACTTCTGTAGCCTGTACAATTTAGACTCGTCTTCAGATATAAAACCTTCAGGTTGTATCATATACACTTGTTCATCTAAATTACCATTTAGAAAAGCAGTTTTAACATCCATCTACCATATCTCATAATCGAAGTGTGCTGCTATAGCTAGCATAATCCGAATGGATTTTAGCATTGCCATAGGAGAAAACGTTTCGTCATAGTCAATACCATAACGTTGACGATACCCCTTGGCAACTAGACATGCTTTGTAGGTCTCTACCTTTCCGTCTGTGCCTCTTTTCCTCTTGAAAACCCACTTACACCCTATGGGTTTCTAATGTCCATACATTATTTTTCTTCATGGAATCAAGTTCAGATTTCATGGCTTCAAGCCATTTGTCAGAGTCAGTCCTTTGCATAGCATCCATATAGGTGATCGGATCCTCGTTGTTCTCATCAAGCTCAATAGGATCCTCATTCTGGACCAAGAAACCTAAGTATCTGTCTGGTTGATATGGTACTCTACCAGATCGCCTTAATGGTGCATCTAAAATGGGTTTTGAGTTTAATCTAATCAACTTAGATTCTAAGGGTTCACTGGTTTGTGCTGTTCCTTCTACTTGATGAACTTCCTCAAGTTCAATATTAGAGCTATTTGTTCCTTCACTAAGGAACTTCTTTTCAAGAAAAATTGCTCTATTACTAATGAACAACTTTTGTTCTTCAGTATTGTAGAAATAATATCCTTTGGTTTCTTTCGGATAGCTGATAAAAAAATATTTGTCAGATTTGGATTCAAGTTTGTCTGATTTTGCACGTTTCACATAAGCCGGACACCCCAGACTCTCAAATAGGTGATAACTGGTTTATGTCCATACCACATCTCATATGGAGTTTTAGAAACAGACTTACTTGGAACCTTATTGAGAATATGACAAGCTGATTCTAATGCATATCCCCAAAATGATATTGGCAAGCTTGCAAAACCCATCATGGACCGAACCATGTCTAACAGGGTTCGATTCCTTCTTTCCGACACACCGTTATGCTACGGTATTTCTAAAGGAGTCCATTTGGAGAGAATCTCATTCTCCCTTAAATATGTCACAAAGTCATTTGAAAGGTATTTGCCTCCTCGATCTGATCGAAGGGTCTTAATACATTTTTCTGTTTGTTTTTCTACTTCTTTATGTTATAGTTTGAACATTTCAAACGACTCATATTTATGTCTCATAAGATAGACATAACCGAACCTAAAAAGGTCGTCTGTAAAAGTAATGAAGTAGTAATATCCACCTTTGGCACAAGTGCTCATTGATCCACATACATCAGTATGTACTAGACTCAATAGCTCTTTAGCTCTTTCATCTTTTTCAGTAAACGATGACTTGGTCATTTTACCAAGAAGATAGGATTCACATGCAGTTAATGATTCACAATCATCAACTTGAAGGATGCCCTCCTGAGTTAACATGTTTAATCTGTTCTTGTTGATATGACCCAGCCATGGTGCCAAAGATAAATATCTGTGACATCAGTTATTATAGGGCGCTTACTTGATTTGTACACTACATTCACAGGTTGTGATAATATATAATGCCATTAGATAAATGCCCAATCATTACAGTGACTCCATTCATAATGATATTCAAAGTAACATCCTTTATTGAAATTTCATAATGACTTTTGGCCAGAAGGCCTATAGAATTTACATTCAACAAGAATGTTGGGCAACAATGATAATCATTAATTACAATGACATTTCTATTGAAAACTATTTCAAGAACTCCTAATGCCATAACCGGAACTAATCTTCCATCGCCGACATTAAGGAATCTTTCATTGTCCTCAATCTTCTAGTGACCTGTAGTCCCTGCAATGAATTGCAAATGTTAAAAGGACTCCCGGTATCCAATACCCAGGTTTGATTATCATATGCAGAAAAATTATAAGGTGTTATCATATAAATACCTTATCAAGCAACATCTTGCTCCTTTTTCTTCTTTGGCCTGTTTGGATCAAGTGTGGCAATGTAAAGAGGACAGTTCCTCTTCCAGTGCCCTGGCATCTTGCAATCATTCAGCTTGACTTTATCAACTTTCTTCTTCTGCATCTGACCTCTTATAGATGTCCTAGTATGTTGCACCTTTTTCTTATTCTTTTTCTTCTTCCCTTTCCCAAAAGGTTGATGCCCTACCTTAAAATATTAACCAAACCCTTAGAGAGCTGGTTGTCCTTCTCAAAGTTCTGTAACAATCCCAACAAACCGTGATAGTTGACTACAGGCTTTGTCATTCGAAAATGAGTAAGGAAAGGTCGGAAGGATGGAGGCAAGGAATTCATGATCGCATCTTTTCCCAACTGCTCATGTAGGGGAAAGCCGAGCTTGCTTAGAAGTTCTATCTTCTCGATCATATACAATACATGATCAGTGACAGGAGATTCATCCCTCATTCGAGCATTAAAAATAGCACAACTAGTCTTGTGCCTTTCAACGTCGTCAGGTGTGCCGAAGATTCATTCAACACTTGAATGATTTCTTCTGGCTGAGCCTTCTCGAACCGGCGATCGAATTCATCGTTCATTGCTGCTAGCATGATGCAACACATGCTAGTTCTATCACTGAGCCACTTCTGATACGTGTCTTTCTCAGAACTTTGGGTGTTTGCATCAGGTATCTTTGGTGCAGGATTATTCAGAATATATAGAATCTCTCATGCTCAAGGACGATCTTAAGTTTTCTAAACCAGCTATTGAAATTTAAACCATTCAACTTGTCACTATCCAATAGGGACCTTAATGATAAATTAGTGGTCATTTTCTGCATAAGGAAAAGCTAAAGTTTAGTAGTATATAAATTGATTCAGTCTAAAGATTTGGACTTTAGTCTAAAGATTCTCTCACTATTTTGTTCAAATTGGTAGCCTCTACACTCCAATTCGAAGAATATTCTTAATTCTTTAGTGGGCACTAAGATCTACAATGACTACATACAGGCCAAAGTGAAGCTTGGCCAACCCATATGCATCTAAGAGTAGGTTCAAAACCAATTGTTTCCCCAAACAATTTCTAGTGTTCAGTTTTGCCCCATGTACCTCTTCAGCAGGCATGGAGTGCATCCACTTAAAGTTCTGGTTAGGTCCAACCATTAAATGATATAATCAGTGTAACTTATCAATAGTGTTGGCCCAGATGGCAACCCAAGAGGGGGGGTGAATTGGGTTCTTTTAAAAAATTAGCCCTTTTTAAAATAGTTTGCTTGAGATTAATGAGGGCAAATGCAAGATAACTATAAAGTGCAGTGAGTAAGATAGAGATAGATAAAGAGACAATGAGACACTGCAAACACAAAGATTTTATAGTGGTTCGGTGTATTCAACACCTACGTCCACTCCCAAGATTCACTTGGGTCCACACTATAATCTCTCTAGATTACAGCCGAGTTGTTTTCCAAGCTCACAACTCAAACTTGTTGTTTTACCGGGTGCACAACGAACCCAGCTGGTTTTACTCGGGCTTACCAGCACAAAACCCTACACGTTGTTTTTCACGGGCTCACAACTAACCCAAGCTTAAACAAGCTTAACCCGAGGTAAAACTACCTCCTCTAGTTCAATCCCCCAGATTGAACTAGGCAAAAATAAGATAAGTATTGTGTGTGAATACAAAGCTCCTCAATGAGCAAATATACAAATTAATAACAAGGTTTAGAAAAGCCTGATTTGAAGATTGGTTGGCTTTTGAGCTTTTCTCCTTTTCTTCTTTTCTTCTTCTCCTTGCTGGATTGAATCAAGCCTCAGCTCCGATTCTTCACAGTTGAAGCAGTTGAGAAGGTTGAAAAGCAAGAAATGAATCTCCTTTCTTCAAGTTGGGAAATCCTCCAAGACTTTGATTTTGAACGCTTTGGATTCCTCTTGAGCTTTTGGAGTGGAGTGGATTTGAGCTAGAAGGTTTTCCTTTCAAGATTCAAGCTCACGGATTTTTGAAATGGGATTTGTCTATCTCAGATTTTCTTTTTTTTAGATTTTTTTTTCTTTCTTCTCTCTCTCTTTTTTTTGAACAATAGACTCCCCTTTTTATAGATTTCTTTTACACCTCTTTTGGAATAAAACTATCCGTTGGAGTGTACCTTCTATCAAAATATATCCGTTAGAAATGAGTAAAAATAGAAAAGTTACCGTTAGAGCTGATCTGGCAACTTCGTTTTTCGTTCCAGGTGGGTTGGAGTCGACTCTAACTTTTCTGGAGTCGGCTCTAGCTCGAGGCGTTTTAAAATGATATTCCGGAGTCGTCTCTGGCTTTTCTGGGGTCGACAAGAAACTTTTCCGGAGTCGACTCTAACTTACCCGGAGTCGACTCTAGGTTGGAGCCAGAAAAATCGACTTTCTGCTCGTCTGTGAGAGTCGACTCTAACAGTCTCGGAGTCGACTCTAATGACCGTGCCAGTTCCGGAGTCGGCTCTGTGATTCTCGGAGTCGACTCTAATGTCTGCAATTCTTACCTAGACATTAGATTCGATCCAGAACACATTGTAACCTTGATTTTGATCTTTCAATAGTCTTATAGGCTGAAACACTAAATCAAAATCATCAGAGCCTTCAAAAATTATACTCAAATAGTTTTGTTAATCATCAAAATCATCAATTGGGTCAACAATCTCCCCCTTTTTGATGATAACAAAAACTTTGAGTATATGCATTCAAAATTCAATCAAACTAAGGATTATAGTCATTTTAACTTTAAACCATTGAAATTAAGGTTTTGATGCCAATGTTCAATGTAAACTTTAAAATTGTACATGAGTTCAATATAATCCATCAATATTGAATTGTTAAACTTAATGTGCATAAGATTGTAAATGAGCTTTTTGTTAAGCTCCCCCTGCATTGAGTAGCTCCTCTTATATATAACATCAAATTGTAACTGATAATCATTTCAATTCATTTTGCATAAACAATTAATTCTCCCCCTTTCTTTCTTTCTTTATGCATATATATTCAATATTCTATTCAATCTTTCTTTCTTTGCATATACACAACTATCTCTCCCCCTTTTTTGTTATTAGCAATAAGGAGAGTAAAGAAAAATTTATAATCTCAATAAAGCATAGGAATCCAATCAATCAAAATTTGAAAAAAAAGTGAAATTGTATTTCATATGCAAGAACCATTACATCAGTTGATTCATTTACATTTCAAAATGAAATACATTGGATAATCAAAAACTTCCTAAGTACAAGCTATCAAACTCTAAAACAAGATCAAATGTGCTTGAATACAATTTTCTTTAGATGACCTATTATCTCCATTACATCATCTTTTTGTGCTTTCTTAAAATTTTCAAGGCAGGCTTCGATTTGAGAGACTGCAAGGTCAATATCCTTCTTCAATTGACCCGTTGCATGAACATACGATCCTGATCCATCGGCAATGCCTTCCATCCTTTCGAAGATCTTGTGAAGCTCAGCTCCAAAGGATTCTACAGAACTGCCTAAGGTAAAGGATAGCATGTCCAGTCTCGAATTTAATTCTTCTTTTAACTGATTAAAGTCTTCTTTCAATTGATTAATTTCATTTGATCTGTGACTGTCATACTCAGCAAGTAAGCTTCTTAACTGATCAAGTTGTTCATTAGAAAATCCTCCAGAATTTGTTATAGGCTGATGTGGAGGTGATGGAATAGAACTTGGTCCGGCCTCCGAAGGTCCAGCAGACGAAGGTCCCGCAAAAGATGAATCAGGGACTGATGGTCCCGCAGTAGATGGTCCCGGGATTTCTTCTAGTCTGGTTCCCTCTGCACCATCCCTATCTGTTCTTTCCTCTCTCCTCATCCAAACACCATTAACTTTCTTAAATCCCATTCTATGAATAGTAGAAATGCTGTAATAATCAGTGTGTCTCAGTTTTCTTAAAGGTTCATTTTCCATTATGAGCACACCCTGGCTTCTAAAAACTAGTGTCAGAATCATACCGTATGGCAGTGTTGATCTTTTCTTAGTAGCTGCCTCTGCCATGTAACCTATCATCATGCCAGCTAAATTGACTGGCCTTCCAGTTATAATGCAGTCCATCATCAGAACGTCTCGCTCCGAGACATACTCAAATCTCCCTATTTTTGGAAATAAGATTCTACCACATATATTATGCAATAATCTGAGTTCTAGGTTTAACTGATTTGCAAAGATCTCTTCGAACTCAGTCACATCTCTTCCTAGCATCCTTGATAGTGCACCACTTCTGTCATTAAGTTGACATTCCATTAAACCAACAGTGGGCATTTCTAATAGGGTTCCAAGAATCTCAGTTGTTACCGTAACCCTAGTTCCTCTCACTGTGCTAATCAATCCTCCTTCTCCTCTGCTTAATCCATTATAAAACTCCCTTACCAATGCTGGATATGTGGGTAAATCTAGTGAGCACACTTTCTCCCATCCCATATCCCTTAAATTTCTTCCAATAGAGAAACCCTCCGATTCAAATAAATCAAAATTAACTTTTCTCCCAGTGGTAATGGTCTTACCAGCTAATTGATCAACCTTAGGAGATGAGGGTGAAGGTGGAGAATCCTCTTGAGTGGCCGAAGAGGAAGAAGGCGATGGTTGCCTTCGAACCGTGCGTCTTCTCGTTGGAACGGATGCTCCAGCGACGAATCCGCGCCTCTTTGGAGCCATTGAGAGGATTGGAAGGTTAATCAGGGGTTTTGAGTGGATTTGGGGAAGTTGGAAAGTTTTGGAGTTCTTAGGAACGGTTTAGGAGACGATTGGAATGATTGGGGGTCGACTCCGCCTTTTTATTTTTGACCTAACTCGACTTAGAGTCGACTCCCGAAAACTGGGTGTCGGCTCCGAGCCAGAAAGTCTGTCAGCGCTCGTATTAGAGTCGGCTCCACAAAAGCCAGAGTCGGCTCTAATCACTTAGACAGAAAATCAAAAACTCAGGTGTCGACTCCGCAAACTGTCAGAGTCGACTCTAACAGTTTCAGAGATAAAAAATTAAGTTTCAAGATTTGAAACTATTCAAATTAATCATCAAATTATAGATTAAAGTTCTTTAGCAATTGGGGAAACAATGAATCAAGATCTAGATAGATTTCCTTATTGAAATATCAAGATTTTTCAAGAAAATGATGAAATCTAGATAGATGTCCTTAAGAGTTTCAGAAAACTATTCCAAAGGATCACAAACTCCTAATTCTCCTCTAAGATAACAAAATCTTTCTTCACTTAAGGGTTTTGTTAATATATCTGCAAGTTGTTCTTCAGTATTCACATAATCAAGACAAATTTCATTATTGGCTACATGTTCTCTTATAAAGTGATATCGTATTTCAATATGCTTTGTTCTTGAATGTTGAATTGGATTTTTAGTAAGATTTATTGCACTTGTATTATCACATCTTATGGGTGTCTTATCAAGTGTGATACCATAGTCTTCAAGTTGTCTCTTAATCCATAGGATTTGAGCACAGCAACTTCCAGCTGCAACATATTCTGCTTCCGCAGTAGATAATGCAACCGAATTTTGCTTTTTGCTAAACCATGAGATTAAGTTACTTCCTAAAAATTGGCATGCACCACTTGTGCTTTTTCTATCTAACTTGCATCCGGCATAATCAGAATCTGAGTATGCAATTAGATTTAATGTGGAGTCTCTAGAATACCATAAACCTACATTTTTTGTTCCACTTAAGTATCTTAGTATTCTTTTAACAGCTATTAAGTGTGATTCTTTAGGTTCTGATTGAAATCTAGCACATAAACATACAGAAAACATAATATCTGGTCTACTTGCTGTTAAATAAAGAAGGGATCCGATAATACCTCGATAATACTTCTGATCAACCTTTTTACCTTCTTCATCTTTGTCCAGCTTGCATGAAGGACTCATTGGTGTTCCGAGGGGTTTAATTGATTCCATACCAAATTTCTTTAGAATCTCTCTTGTGTACTTTGTTTGGTTGATAAAGATACCCTCTTTGCTTTGTTTGATTTGGAGTCCAAGGAAGAAGTTGAGTTCTCCCATCATGCTCATCTCGAATTCTCCCTGCATTAACTTGCAAATTCTTGACATAGAGAATCGTTAGTAGCACCAAAAACAATGTCATCAACATATATTTGTACTACAAGTAAATCTTTACTTTTTCTTTTCAAAAATAATGTTTTATCAACATTTCCTCTTGTGAAATCATTTTCAATTAAGAATTTACTTAACCTATCATACCAAGCTCTAGGTGCTTGTTTCAAACCATATAATGCTTTGTGCAATTTAAAAACGTGATTTGAAATTCGTGATCTATAAAACCTGGTGGTTGTTCTACATAACTTCTTCATTTATAAATCCATTTAAAAATGCACTTTTAACATCCATTTGAAATAAATTAATGTTCATGTGACATGCAAATGCTAGTAATAGCCTAATAGCTTCTAATCTAGCTACAGGTGCAAAAGTTTCATCAAAATCAATGCCTTCTTCTTGATTATATCCTTTTGCAACTAATCTAGCTTTGTTTCTAATTACTATGCCATTTTCATCAAGTTTATTTCTAAAAACCCATTTTGATCCTATTACTGAATGATTTTTAGGTCTTTCAACTAAAGTCCATACATTATTTCTTGTAAATTGATTTAATTCTTCTTGCATTGCTAACATCCAATTNTGATTTTTAGGTCTTTCAACTAAAGTTCATACATTATTTCTAGTAAATTGATTTAATTCTTCTTGCATTGCTAACATCCAATTATTATTTTTCAGCTTCTTCTATAGTTTTTGGTTCAATTTGCGATACAAATGCAAGATGATTACTATATTTCTCATGTATGATCTAGTTCTTATTCCTTGAGATGGATCACCTATAATCAATTCCTTGGGATGACTATGGGCATATCTCCAGTCTCTTGGAAGATCTATATCATTATGATCAATATTGACATCATCGTCCTTATGTGAATCATCATCTTTAGCTTCTTGCTCATGATCTGAAGATACTTCAATATTAAGTTTTTCAAGATCTTTTTCAATTATGTTTGTATCTTCCTCATCATCAAGCTTTTCAGATTAGATGCTAAAGACTCATCGAAAACTATATGAATGGATTCTTCAACTACTAATGTTTTCTTGTTAAAACTCTATAAGCTTTACTAGTTGTTGAATATCCTAAGAATATTCCTTCTTCAGATTTAGCATCAAATTTGCCTAAATGTTTTTTACCATTATTATGAATAAACATTTACATCCAAATGCATGAAAGTATTTTATATTGGGTTTTCTTTCATTCCATAATTCATAAGGTGTTTTCTTTAAGATTGGTCTTATTAATGCTCTATTTAAGATGTAACATGCTGTGTTAATTGCTTCCGCCCAAAAATACTTTGGTAAGTTGCTTTCGCATAGCATGGTACGGGCCATGTCTTCTAAGTTCTATTTTTTCTTTCAACTACACCATTTTGCTGTGGAGTCCTAGGGGCTAAAAAATTATGATTAATTCCATTTTCAGTGCAGAAACTTTCAAATAGGTGATTTTCAAATTCAGTTCCATGATCACTTCTTAGAGATACTATGGTAGTGTTTTTCTCATTTGTGACTTTCTTGAAGAATTTCAGGAATATCGAGAAAGTCTCATCTTTGTGAGCTAAAAACATTACCCAAGTATATCTAGAGTAATCATCTACAATCACTAGACCATATTTCTTTCCTCCTAGACTTGTGGTTCTAGTTGGTCCAAAAGGTCCATGTGAAGTAGCTCTAAAGCCTAGAAGTTGAAACAACATTTTTAGATTTGAAAGAACTTCTAGTTGTTTTCCAAATTGACATGCATCACATATTTTGTTATTTTCAAAATCTATTTAGGTAACCTTTAACTAAATCCATTTTAATTAGTTTTGAAATAAGGTGTGTGCTTGCATGACCTAATCTACGATGCCACAACCAACAATTTCATTCATATTAGCATTATCAGCAATTAAGCAATGATCACTCATAGATAATTTGTCTAGATCAACCAAGTAAACATTGCCATGTCTATAACCCGTAAAAACAATGCTATTATCAATGGGAATTAGTTACAGTGCATAAAGAAGATTCAAATGTAACTTTAAAACCTTTATCACATAATTGGCTTATACTAATTAAGTTATGCTTCAAACCATCAACATAAAGTACATTATCAATAAATGTGGATGGAGTTATTGAACTTTACCAAGGCCCATAATTTGACCTTTACCATTATCGCCAAACGTAACAACTCCACCTTTCTTTTCTTCTAGGGTGATGAATTCTTCTTTGTCACCCGTCATATGTCTTGAGCAGCCACTATCAAGATACCACTTTTTCTTTGATCTCTTGGCCACAAGACATTCCTGCAACATAATTCAAACTTTATGTTTAGGTACCCAAGCTTTCTTGGGTCCTTCATGGTTAGTAGCAACAAATATTGTTCCTTTCGGAACCCATATTTTCTTCCTTTAATATTTAATTTTTATTATTTTATTGTTTTACATTCAAAAGATTTATGTCCTTTTTGATTACATTTAAAACAAGTAATATTACTTTGGCCAGCACTTTTACAAAAATATTTTTAATGATTTTTGTTTTCTTAAATGTGTTATATCCTAATCCTGCTTTGTCAAAAACTGCTTTTTGACTATCTAAAATCATGTTTAGTTTAGTTGAACTTAAGTAAATTTCTCAACAATCTTTATACTTTTTAACATCTTTCTTTAGAAATCATTTTCAAGAGATTGATTCTTTTCTTTAATTAGATTTCATTTTCAGATTTTCAATCTTTGTTTCATTAAGAAGTTTTCATTTTATTTTAAATCTTTAACTCTTAATTCATTTTTCTCTTTAATTAAATTTAAGTTTTCAGTTTTCAAGATTTGTGTTTCTTTTTCAAAGCTTTGAAATCAATCAAATTCATTAAAGCTTCAAACATTTCATCAAAGTAAATTCATCATCAAGGGTTTCGGTACTTACCTCTTCGTTGTCGTCCGCCATGAAGCAAACATTGCAACTTCTTTTGTTCTTCTTCTTCGGAAGAAGATTCTTCACTGTCAGTCCAAGTTGCCATGTAGCCTTTTTCTTTTTCTTGTAGGCCTTCTTAAGTAAAGGACAGTCATATCTAAAATGCCCTGGCTTTTTACATTCATAACATACTAAGGGCTCTTTCTCTTTTCCTTTTCCTTTTTCTTATCCTTTTCTTTTTCTCCTTCCATTTTTGCTCCAAATTCTTTTTGTGGAAGGGCCTCTTTCTCCTCATAAATTTCTTGAATTTCCTTGCAAGAGGGCTGTCTCATCATCATCATCTCTTCATCATCGCTGCTGCTTCTTCCTTTTGCAGCTTTGAGGGCAATGGTCTCTTCTTTCTTGACTCTCCTCAACATGCTGCCTCATTGTCAGCTCATGGGTCATAGGATCCTAGAAGCTCTCTAAGGGTAGGTGTTGAGTCTTTGGCTTCTTGGATGCAGTCATTTTTGCTTCCCATGATCTTGGTAATGACCTAAGAATTTTGCGAACAAGTTCAGAGTTAGTATATTTTCCAAGACTTTTCAAACCATTCACAATATCAGTGAATCTAGTGAACATGCATGTGATGGTTTCAGATTGTTCCATGTAAACAATTCATATTTATGAACCAAAATATTATTTTTGATTCTTTTACTTGGTTTGTTCCTTCATGTGTAATTTCCAACCTATCCCAAATTTCTTTTGCGGAATTACATGTTGAGATTCGGTTGAATTCATTAGCATCTAAGGAACAATATAAAACATTAATGGCTTTAGCATTAAGCTGTGCCATTCTCCTATCATTATCATTCCAATCCCTTTCGGGCTTAGGAACAATAGTGCCATCTATTAAGTGTGTGGGTGTACTAGGTCCATTATTATTACTCCCCACAATTCATAATCAGAAGCTTGAATGAATATCCTCATTCTAGCTTTCCAATATGAATAGTTGGTTCCATTAAATAAAGGAGGTCTATTCGTAGAATGACCTTCAGCAAAAATGAACCACTTGTGTTGCCATAAGGATCTTTAGCTCTTGATCGTGAGATCAAATTCTAATGAGCACTAGCTCTGATACCAATTGTTGGCCCAGATGGCAACCCAAGAGGGGGGGGGTGAATTGGGTTCTTAAAAATTAAGCCTTTTTAATTTTTTATTAGTTGCAAGATGTGCAAGTGAAAGCTAAAATCAATAAGCAGTAATAAAGAGATAGAGAGAGACAATAGGCACGGCAAACACAAAATTTTTATAGTGGTTCGGTGTATCCAACACCTACGTCCACTCCCAAGATTCACTTGGGTCCACACTATAATCACCCTAGATTACAGCCGAGTTGTTTTACAAGCTCACAACTCAAACTTGTTGTTTTCCCGGGCGCACAACGAACCCAGCTGGTTTTCAGGGCTCACCAGCAAAAACCCAACAAACGGGTCAAACTAACCCCAAGCAGCTTGCAATGAGGTATACAACCTCCACTGATTCAATCCCTGATTGAATAAACAATAAAATATTCAGAGTTTAAGTTTGAAAGCTTTGAGATAACAAATTAAGTATTTAGAAAAGCCTGATTTGCAGTTGGTTGGCTTTGGCTTTTCTTCTTCTTCAACTCCTTTGAGGTGTAGAATCAGGCCTCAGCTTGGATTCTTCACGGAAATGTGTTGGAGTTGATTTGGGCTTTTCTCTTTTTTGAGTGTTGAAAATCTCTTGAGATCTCTTGAATAGCACTTGGATTTTCTTCAGAAGCTTCCTTGGATTGAGCTTGGACAGAGGAACTTCCTTTGATTTCACACTCTTTCTTTCACTCTATTTTGAATCTCGGATTTTTTCAACTGAAGCTCTATTTTTCCTCTTTTTTTTCTTTTTCTTTTAAATTTTCTATCGTCTCTCTTTGATTTGAAAACAGCTCTCTATTTATAGATTCTGCAAGAATATAGCCGTTAGAGACAAAGAAAAATAGCCGTTAATCAAAAAACTTACCGTTGGAGCTGAGTTGGCATCCGTAAAAATTTCGCCCAGATTTGCTGGAGTCGACTCATGCTTTTCCCGAGTCGGCTCGAGCTCGTCTTACTAAAAATAGAAATGTTTAGAAAGTCATGGGTCGACTCACCAAAAGTAAAGTGTCGACTCCTGAAAGTCGGGGGTCGACTCATGAAAGGTTGGGGTCGACTCGCGAAGTGCTCAGAAAAACACTCTTCTGGTGTCTGAGCGGAGTCGACTCGCACAGTCATGGAGTCGGCTCGACAAATCGGGGGTCGACTCGAAATTACGTGGGTCGACTCGAGACAGATAGACATTTCTGTCTCTGAGTGGAGTCGACTCTGAAACTCAGAGTCGGCTCCGGAACGTATCAAAAATCAGAAACTTTTCTGATTGACTTTAAAATCGTTCCAGATTCATTTTAATTCATTTTTTGACTTGAATTCAATAAAATTGACATTAAGAATTAATTCAAGAAGTATTCCAAAAACTCATTGATTAAAACATGAATTATAAAATTTCTTTTTGAAAGTTTAAACATTGAGCTTAAAGTTACTTTCAAAATGATTAAAGTCAAACTTTAACATTCTCATTGATTGTTCAAAATAAATTATTGCTCATTTAAATAAACTCATTATATCTTTTAATGAACTCAATGGCTTTTAGTAATCATCAAAATCAATAAAGTTGGGGCAATTATGTTTCAATACTTTCTCAATAGGTGCCATATGGATTATGTTTTGTTTTGTAGTTCCACTTCAAGCTAATAACTTCCTTATCACTTGGTTTCTTCACTAATTCCCAAGTTTTATTCTTCTCAAGCATATTAATTTTTTCTTGCATGCTTTATTCCATACTTCATGCATAGCATTTTCATAAGTTTCAGGCTCAATCATGCAAAAATTATAAGAAACATAAATGTCACTTAATCTTCTCATTTTATAGGAGTACAACTTGAAGATAGGCTTGAACTTGAGGTTGAAAATGGACTTACACTTGGAGAAGTTTGCGATGAACCTTCAACCTTATTTTCTTTATTTTGAACATCATAAATTTCTTCTTCAAGAGAAATAATATTTTCTTCAACTTTCTTTTGCTTCCAATCCCAAGCAACTTTCTTATTGAAAATAACATCTCTTCTTATGATCACTTGATTTTGCTTCAAGTTGAAAAGTCTGTTACCTTTTAATTTAGAACTACATCCCACAAAGATACATTTTTTACTTACTTTATCAAGTTTATGTCCCTTTTCCTTTGGAATATGTACATAGCTCACACATCCAAAGATTTTAAAATGCTTCACTGCAGGCTTTCTACTAGACTAGGCTTCAAATGATGTCATATTCTGAAGAGCTTTTGTTGGACATCTATTCATCAAGTATACTGTTGTATTCACTACTTCTGCCCAATAAGAATTTGAAAGGCCTTTGTCTTTGAGCATAGAACTGGACATCTCAATAATAGTATCATTCTTTCATTCTGCAACTCTATTTTGCTCTGGTGTATAGCCAACAGTCAATTGTCTTTGTACACCAATATCTTCACAAAGCTTCTCAAATTCATTTAAATTATATTCACAACCTCGATCACTTCTCAGCACCTTGGTATAATGCCTACTTTGTCTTTCCATAAGATTTTTAAAACTTCTTGAAGATAATAAATGCTTCTGATTTATATCTCATAAAATACACCCATGTCATCCTTAAATAGTCATCAATGAAAATAATAAAATAGATGTTACCTTCATGAGAAGAAGTTTTCATAGGTCCACATATATCATTATGAATAAGCTTCAATGGTGTTTTAGCTCTCCATATATGCTCTTTTGGAAATGCCTCTCTATGTTATTTTTCAAGTACACATCCTTCATAGGGTTCTTCATTGTCATGTATTGCTGGTAGGCTATACACCATATTCTTTTGATGTAAACTTCTCAAACTTTGAAAGTTCAAGTGCCCAAACCTTTTGTGCCATAATCATGACTCATCATTTTCTTCCATCTTCCATGCAACATCCTTTGCATAGTGCAAAATAAGAGGAAAACTTCTATTTTTCTTCATCTTAATATTTGACATAAGTTTCTTTTTTATCCCTCTGTCATATAACTTGCAAATATGATCTTCAAAGTGTATCATACCCATGCTTAATCAATTGCCCAACACTCAAGAGATTCTGCTTTAAGTTTGGAACAAGTAAAACATTATGAATGAACTTTCTTCCTTTCTTGGTATTGATTGCAATTGTGCCTTTGCCTCTTGCTTATACTAATGCACCATTTTTCATCTTCACTTATGAAATTGAAGAACTGTCAATATCCACAAAAATAGATTTGTCACCAGTCATATGATTGCTGCATCCACTATCAAGATACCACACATTATTCCTTTGCTCTTCTGCAGTTTGATATGCATATAGTGTGCTTTGTTGACCTTCATTTTCTAAGAAGTGTGCTTGCTCACTTGCTTTGTACCTGCAATCTTTTTGAACATGTCCAAACTGTTTGCAATTATAACATTGAGATTTTTCCTTAAATCATAATCTTTTTCAATATGAGAGGACCTTTTACATATATTGCACTTTGTTGAGTGCTCTCATCATATTGCCTTCTTGTAAAATTATTTCTTTGCATTTCTCTACTTCTTTCTTTCATATTTCTTTCTCTTCCTCTACTCTGATTTTCACCTTTAAATGACTCTCTTTTAACTAGAGCATGACTAGATGATTCTTTTTGAAAATTTTTATCAATCACTTTGAGTTTAGATTGAAAGGCACTTTCAATTGATGATTCTTTATGCCTAAACAATCTTTGCTCATGAGCTTCAAGAGATCCCATCAATTCATGAACACTAAATTTAGAAAGATCTTTAGATTCTTCAATAATTGTAACTATGTATCAAATTTTGAAGATAAGCTAGCCAAAATTTTCTTACATATTCTTTGCTCGGTGATGGTTTCACCATAGCTCTTCATTTAATTAATAGTTTTCATAATTTTGAAGAAGTGATCCTTCAATTTTTTATTTTCTTGCATTCTCAAATTATCTAACTCCCTTCTTAAAGTTTGAAGTTTGATAGCTCTCATCTTGATGTTGCCTTGAAATTCTTTCTGCAAAATGTCTCATGCCTTCTTTGATTTGGTGGCTCTAATGATTCTGAAAAAAAGTTTCTCAGGCACAGCTTGTTGGATGAAAAATAGGGCTTTGGCATCATTTCTTTTGTAGTCTTTTAGTTTCTCCTTTTGATGATTTGTTGGATTAACTGGCTCTTTGTATCCGTTCTTTACTAGATCCCATGCTTCTTGTAAAATAAAAAGGGTCTTCATCTTGATGCTCCAATAATCATAATTTTCTTCATGAAAAATAGGGATAGAAGGTTGATTGATATTCATACCAATATTGTTTGAGATTACCATGAATTACATCAGTAATTTTTTTTTATAAGCTTTCCTCTTCTACTTTTTCACCAAATACCCACTTGTTGCCGAAAGGGCTTTGAGAAAGATACATGAAATAGGCTGCTGATGGAATCTAGTGGAGTGGAAAGTCAACCCCCAGGCTTTCTTGCTTTGGAGGAGGAAAGTGGAGGAATCTGGTAGGTGTCCCTGCTTCAAGTCCACGTACTAGGGACACATCTTCCAAGATCTTTGGCTTGAGAACGGAGCGATGACTGAGCCAAGAGGAGATGAAAAACGGAGTTAGGCCATTTGAACATGGGAGCGATTGACTTCTCGCGATGCGTCGGAACTTCTTTGAGGCGATCGACTAGGAGGACAAAACAAGGAACTCCTACGATGCAAAACCGCCATGATTTTTTTTGTTAATGATGGGATGGATGTTGATAACCTGAAAAACTTCAGCATACGATCAAGATCGCCGTCGATGGTAAAAATAGGGATGAGCAAGGAAGAAAGAAGCTTGGAAGGTCGTGAATCCTTTGTTTGAATTTTTTCGTGACTTTGTTTTGGATCTGGTAGAATCGGAGACCAGGCTCTGATACCAATTTTTGTTGGGATTATTTCAAACAAAGATTATTTTAGAAAAAAAATTAAGATAAAAGAAGGTTTTCTCTCAAGAAGAAAAATAGATCTATCGTTTCATTAAGCACATCATCATATAAATATTGTTTCTTGGTTCTACAGATAAACATAATGTCTCTTATAATTTTATCCATTTGAGGCTACCATACCAAAGCATAATAAAATAGACTCATTATATAAAAGCCCAACAAAAACTAAAATAAAATAAAAAATAATTAACAACCAATATATTTTAACACTTTTCAGCCAATAAAAAAAAGTCAAAGGATATGTTCAAACATACTTCACTGACAAGAAATCATCTCTCCTTATAAAAGAAGTGCCTAGACCAAAAAGAATCAAAGGAAGGCAAAAAGAAGCAAAGGTATGAGCTTGAGCTACAAAGGTTGAGTAGAGCACCATGATAAGAAAGTAAGTACACTTGGCTTTAATACCCTAAGATGGTAAATCCAGATGGAGATTCACAATAAACCCTTCCCCTTATGGCATAAATTAGTGAGGTAAAAGCCAAAATATAGGGACGGAAGCAAATATTACTATCTCCACTCAGACCATGAGCATGATACAAAGAAATAATGATACCTAAAGGATGAGGCCAAAAGTTTCATCTAAAGAGGTTACCTTGAAAAATACATCTGATGTATTAGAAGCACCTCTAAAAGGCCAGAAAATTGAGGTGAACAAAAGGTGTTGAAAAAGCATAAGGAGAATCAACCTATGGTAGAAGTGATCCATGTCATCTCTAAAGGATTAATTAATGGAGAAGTGATCTACGATGATGACCTATAAGAAGTTCAGTTCCTTTACGATAACTTATTGGTTATCTCAAGTGAAGAGAATTCTAATCGATAATAACAATTCGATTGATATCCTTTACTTTGATTCCATTTTAAAAAAGGGGATTAATAGAGACCACTATAGCCTTTTAGCACTCCATTAATTGGCTTCTCTAAAGAGTCAGTCCCTTGTATAGACCTACTCGAAAAAACTTTGAGAGAAAGAAGGTTAGTTCACTTTGCTTAAGAGTTGACTCACGTGAAAGTGCCTCCAAAGCCTATCTACTTTGCTGAAGAGTTAGCTGATCTAGAAGAAATTTTCAAGGCTCATCCACTTTGCTAAAGAGCTAACTCGCTTAAAGAAATTTTCAAGACCCATTCACTCTATCAAAGAGTCGATCTTCTAAAACAACCCTTTATGATATATGTATTCTATCAAAAAGTTTGACCTATTTATAAGAACCCTCTAAGGTCTATCTACTCTACCAGAGAGGCAACCTTCTTAAAAGAATCTCCAAAGTCCGTCCATTGTGATAGAGAACCAACCCAACTAGAAGAAATTTTCAAGGCTTGTCCACTTCGCTGGAGAGTCAACTTGCTTAGAAGAACTTTTTGAGACTCATTTGCTTTGCTAAAGAACCAACTTGATTAGAAAAACTCTCTAAGGCCTGTTTGCTCCACTAGAGAGCTAACCAATCTAAAAGAACCTTTTAAGACCTATTTATTCCATTGGAGAGCTGACCTATTTATTCCATTGGAGAGCTAACCTATTTGTAAGAATCTTCGAGGCTTATCCACCCTGTTAGAGAGTCAACCCATCTAAAAAGCCCTTCAAGGTTCATTTGTTCTATTAGGGAATCGATCCACCTAGAAGAATCCTCTAAGTTTCATCCCCTTTGCAAAGGAACACGCCCAATTAAAAAAAATATTCAAGGACCATTCGCTCAATTAAAGAGCTGATCCACCTATAAGAACCCTCAAAGGCTCTTATAGAAAGATGACTCATTTGGAAGAATCCTTCAAGGCCCATCCATTCTACTAAAGAGCTAATTCATTTAAAGAATCCTAAGGCTTGACCACTTTGCAAAGAGCCAATTCATTTGTAAGAACCCTTTATAGGGCTAAAAACGGATCGAATATAAATCGGATAGTAGTATATCCATATTTGTATCCATATTTTTCAACGGATATG
The DNA here is from genome assembly GCA_900491605.1 of Calamus simplicifolius. NCBI lineage: Eukaryota > Viridiplantae > Streptophyta > Magnoliopsida > Arecales > Arecaceae > Calamus > Calamus simplicifolius. Next base: position 230,033 of record UESW01001794.1, on the reverse strand, counting down.
AATACGGATACGGATGCTAAACGGATATTAAAATTTATTTCCATATTTGTTCTAAACGGATTCGGATACAAATTGGATATCAAGTATATCTATATTTATTATATACGGATACATATACAAATCGGATATCAAGCATATCCATATTTGTTATATACAGATATGGATACACAAACCTGAGTCTCTTTTTGACCTAGGCTTCCTGAAATCCTCACTGCACATGCTTGCACTGTTAGGAAATGTGTCCTACAGCCAATCGTCTAGCTTGTAGACGGTTATGAGTTGATGTATATGAACATGATTTATTCAATAAATAAAAGTAAATTTTGGCCATACAACATATAGTTTACATCTTCCAGTAGAATTCCAATATGTTGTAGTCCTTAGAGTTACATGTATTCGACAATGGAGGAATTGTTGAGTAACTCTTAAATAAGTTCGCAGCCAAATGATACGTCGTTACCGAGGACGACGACGTAATCAAGTGTAGGTCGTTGTATGTCATATGGGTTGGTTTGTTCTCTTAAACCAAGGAGTGTATAACACTGGTATGACATGCGGGTGAGTGTAGGAGTACATTCACTGAACAGTGACTCATCTCTGTTGAGTGCTCAACTGCCTGGAGCAACTCACAGAAAGGCAATGGGTATAAGTGTCCCTTTGACATGAGACTATCATGTTGACTTGATAAGCAACTCACTGTACTTAGGCACTGGACCACCCGGATTTCTAATCCGGTGACGGAAGGTTGCTGGGTGCAGTCAAGTACTTATTGGGTCAGTGATGAGTCAAGATGGGATTGTCCACTCTAAGTGTTAGAGAGAGTGCTCGAACTATGTTTCAATTTAGCAAAACCTTGGCCAAGGTAATCTTTGCGAGGTGTCACAAGATTCATTGCATTGAAACATACTTGGGTGATTTACTCGGAGTTGGCAGTTAACTCCGTATTCGCCCAGAGTACTAGGACAAGGGGATGAATTATGCGGCAACCATAGCCTGGGTTCCAGAATGTTGCCTTGTGCAAATTCGATCTATCCGGACGTCGGGAACCATGGCTAGATGGTCACATCGATTAGTATAGGAAGCGTTCCTGTGCTACCGGCTTAGGTTTGAACCTATGGAGTCACGCACATAGTCGGATGACTTGTACGCAGGCGTGATCACTGATTTGAGTGGGACTCAATCAGATGGGTCATACGGGGTTCGTTCTGGCTATGTCTAGCTAGCTCTAGACATTAGCGGCAGCACCTACTTCGAGGGTGATTTGAGTTAGTCAGTAACTCAAATAGAATTTTGGGACACGATATGAATCTGGAATAAAGTTAATTTGAACCATGGACCAATGGTTGGTCTGATAACATAGTGGTTTGGATCCGGGTTCGAAGTGGTTCGATCCGGATATCCAATAGAGCCTCTGAAAGTTTATTTATGAATTTTGAATTCATAAATCACTTCGGATTGGAGCTCGGCAAGGCACAATATGAAGTATGGTTCAAGAGCTACGAGTAGCTTCTTTCGGATTTGAATTTGGACTTCAAACGGAATTGATTGGATCAATTCTGTTAACAAAAAAATTTTAATTGATAATATCTTTCATTCGTCATCATCCACTTGTTATAACAGCCTGGGAACGGAGTTATTGATTATGTTACGGGAGGATGCTCAAAGGTCCCGTCACTCTACGTTTCCTTTAGGCTCGCCGTTTGAGGGGCATTGATGAGGTGACTGCGGACTTAATGCCATGATGGATTCATGTAATGGCATTTTAAAGAGCTCTTTCATTTTTTTTTTGATTGCGGAATTTTTCATCGGATATAAAAGGTTACGATGTGAATAAAAAAGGTGAAAGGTAAGAAGAAAAAAAATGAAGAGACTTTTCCGTGAAAGCTGATCTTCTGCAATCACAGAAAGTCTGCAAGAAGTCCAATTGGAGATTGTCTCTTCTTGGGAGAAGAGTTCTCCTTCCATTGTTCAAGAATTCCACCTCCTGTCTGCATTCATCAGGCGTGCGTGTGATATAGAGGAGCGGCGCGTGCGGCTCTTGCAAGGCACGAAGGGGAACTTCTCTTGCAGATCAGATCTGCTACCTTCGTTATCAACAGCTTCCGCAACGAGAGGTACTATTTTAAACTTAAATAAATAATCTTAAATTTTAGATCTGTTAATTTGCTTTAATTAATATTCAATGTGAATATTAAAACCGATTTACATGCTTTCCACCTTGAGATCCTGTGCATAAAAAAAACTATTTTTTCCCCTCATGCACATCATCCAGTCACTTCTCTCTCAATGTACTTAATTGGAACAAAAACATTGAAATCCACTTTGATATGGTTACTAGGGTAAAAATGAAAGTAAATAATGAAGATATAATTTTTTTATTAGATATCCGAATCTACAACCGTATCCGTATTCGATTCATTTTTTGATTAGATATCTGAATCCGTATCCATATCTAATTAATTTTTTGATTAGATATATGAATCTGTATCCGTATTTGATTAATTTTTTTATTAAATATCCGAATCCATATCCGTATCCGATTAATTTTTTGATTAGATATTTGAATCCGTATTCAAATCTGATTGGACTAAAAAATAAATATCCGAATCTGATATAATTCGAATATGGATACGGATGCGATCGGAGTTTATCCAATCCATTTTCAACCCTAACCCTCTAAAGCCCAATCGCTTCACTAGAGAGATGGCCTATTTGAAAGAACCCTCTAAGGCTCATCCATTCCACTAGAAAGTTGACCTACTTAGAAGAACCCTCAATGATTTATTTACTCTTCTAGGAAAGATAATCTAATCTAATTAGAAGAACTTTTTAGGAGAAAAATAGCTGATCTATTATGCCGACCTCATTCAAACCAACTAAGCTCAAAAGCTTCTCTCAACTTGACCAAATAACTCACATGCCGACCTCCTAAATCAGCCACACAATTTAAATACTAACCTCTCTACTCAATAGGACTTAAAGTAGCTTAAAAACCGTCTCCCAATTAGCCAAATAGCTCGAATACCAACCTCTCAATTCAACCAAATAGCTTAGATCTCTTGGCTAGTTAGGATACCAACCTTCTAGTTTGGGAGATCCATATGCTAACCTTCCTACTTGGCAAGGCAGTTTGGATGCTGGTTTGACCTAAGAAAAGCTTGATCCATCCTGGTCAATCTTGAAAGCTCTCTGTTTGGGGCTTTTATGCTTTACCTTAGATTTGAGCCAACCAGCATTCAACTTAAGATAGTTAGCAACTCGAACGAACTCTCTTTCATAGAAGAAAAAAGGGCTCGCAACTCAAAAGACCTCCCCGCCCAATAATAAGAAGCTAACAAAGCTTAAATCTTTCATCATAGAATGAGAGAAGCTTACAAGTTCAGAAGAACTTACCTCGACCAAAAGGAGACCATATGTGCTAAAGAAATTGATGTTGAAAAACTATTCAACTACTTCCTCACCCAAGCCATCCACCTTGGCCTTGGGCATGCAATGAAACAGAATTCTTCAATCTTTAACTAAAAGCTAAGTGAAAACTTGGAGCACATCAACACCACCAACAACATAATTGGCAGAACAATTGATAGGACTATTCGAAAGCATAGGATGATAAATGATGCACGCTTGATAAGACAAAATGCATATGTTTCTAAATAGATTAAGAGATATAATTGCCTACATGCAAATTAAGAATATAGCCTGTGACACCTGAGGCAATCACATCCTGAAATGAAAGATTATCATGGCGAGGAACATAGCTCACTCAGCAAAATAATATGATCCTATCACCTTGTTGAAGCCTGATCACCGTGAGCTAACATCCTTGAATGTCAGTGGATCGTACTGCTAGTGGGATGAAGACACTTTACTGTGGTGCTGAGATCTGCAAGAAGTCTCGAGGGCCAGATATTCTGGCAAGAACCCTCCAACGCTCAAGTTAGTGATCGAAATCACAGCTATGAGCTTGAAGAAGCTCGAGATAAGGATAGTTAGAAGAAGAGGATAAAACTTCTAAGTGCTTTGGTATTCATACCTCGGCTAGGGGTTCTTCTTACCTGTTTTATAGATACAAATAGCTCTCTTCCTTTCTCGTGGAAGAACGAGCCATGCAGCACTCCATGATAGACTACGCATGGGGTTCTGAGAAGCTTGCTTGAGAAGTCTTAGAATCTTATGATGAGCCCTGACTTTTTGAATGGGATATCAGAATTAGCAGAGATCTGTCTTGTCTAAATTGGGTGATTGATACTTTTTTTGGCTGATGATGACTTTCTGGGCTTATATGATCCATATCATTAAAACCTCATGATGAATGATGACTTTTAAGACTTATGTCAAGATTATAGAACTTGTCTTATTAGACATATATAAAGCAGTGATGATTGATGGATCCGGCCTGGATAAAAACAAAGGCTTACATGAAAAGCTGAAGATTATTCTAGAAGTGGGGCGGCCTAGAAGCCGAAGCCACATGAAAGTGGGGCTACCTAGAACCGGGGCCACCTGGAGCCGGGGCTGCCTATAAGTGAGGCCACCTGGAGCCAGGGCCATATGGAGCCGGAGCGCCTGAAAGTGGGGCTGTCTGGAGCCAGGCCGTCTAGAAGTGGGACTGCTTGAAGCCGGGGCCACCTAGAAGTGGGGATGCCTGGAGCCGGAGCCAGAAGCTAGGGCCGCTTGGAAGTGGGGCCGCCTGGAACTGGGGCAGCTTGGAAGTGGGGCCACCTGGAGCTGGGGCCACTTGGATAACTTTTGGCCGTTAACTTTACACGTGGCGCTTATCAGCCACATCATATATGCCCCCTCGCTCTGTGTCTTAATATTCGCATGCACAGCACTTGCCAAGAGAAAGAAGCATAAAATTTCTTGTTTTGTGTAAGGTTTTGGGCACCATAATTTAGCAAAGGCGGGCACGTGCCTATGAGGCGGTGGAGTTTCTTCGAAGTCTTTTCATCATTTAAGAGGCAGCGTTAGAGGCGATGCGGCTCAGAGGAAAATCGAGGAGAATACCCTTTTCAAACGTCATCGAGACGTTATGCCTTTCCTTGAGGAGTTATGGGCGGCCGGATAATTAGCTCCAATCAAGGGTCCCCACATGCCATCGTTGTAGGCTGGACATTTTCAAACATAATGTATAAAAGGTCATCTTATCTATCCTTTCTGATTTCTCCCACCTCCATTGCTTTCCTTGTGCCTCCTGAGCCCCGAGTTCTTGTGTTTGCTTCCCTGGTCCTCAGGTTAGTTCTCTTTTCTTTTTTCTTATCCTTTCTTTCCTTCTCATGGAGTCTAGTCAGGATATAAAAGGTAAGGGTCACATGGGTGAACCTTTCTGGGATGAGATCCTACAGGCACGATGCCGGGCCCTTGGTGGTATATCTATCTTAGTGGTCCAGCGACTGTGACTCAGGGACGCCGACCCAAAATCCCTTCTTCACCACTTAGGGATCAATCTCTTTCTCTTTCCCCTAGGGCTTCTCCTTCATCATCTAACTGCAAGGGATCGCCCCCGACTACCTCTTATGAGTCAGCCGGCCCAACAAGGTTGGCCTTAACCATGATCGCCCAAGGACTGAAGAATCTTAAGGCCTGGTATAAGATACCTAATAGTATTTGCCTTGTCCTACCCTGTCCTGAGGACAGGGTGACCTCCATTCGGCCGAGTAGGGTTGCCTTATATGATGAGTTTTTTAAGAGCAGGCTCTGTCTCCCTCTTCATCCTTTTTTTCTTGTAGTTTTGAAGAGGTATGATCTTATCCCAGCCCAATTATCTTTGAATTTCATTTGAATTATTTACTCCTTTTTGGTACTCTGCCATTATCATGGCATTTTCTCCCGAGTCTCTTTGTTTAGGGCCCTGTATAGACTCCGCAGTCCCAATAAGTCTGGGTGGTGGAGTTTTGCCTCCAGGCCCAAAAGAAGCCTAAAACTCAACCTCCCTTCCAAAGTTAAAGATTGAAAATCACTATTCTTCTATGCCTATGTAGATGGGGTAGGGACAAGTTGGGGCACTTCCGACACTAGCCCCAATAGGAATTCATCGATTGAAGAGAGGGACCGAGAGTTCTTTACAGTCTTGATATCTACCATCATTCCTTCCAGTAAAGAACTACTATCAGAGGATAACCTCCGTGAGATCGCCTCAATGCCGGTGTCGTTGCCATCGGCACCCGGTGAGCATTATGCTATCAACCCCCCCCCCCCCCCCCAACCTTTTTTTACTAACTCTTGTCTCTATGTGCAGTCATAAAGTTCTCTCCTGACTTCCTAGTGGCGGGTCTTCGAAAAGGTTGGGGGCTGCCGACAATGCAGTGGGAGCGACGCCCAAGAAACCTTATCTGGGGAAGCCGAGTAGGTCGACCCAGTCCCCACTTGATCTCCTTGTGGCCATGCTGATAGAAGAGCCAAGGAGGGGGAGTCCTTCTATCGAGATGCCCGTCATAGAGCCCTCTGCCGAGGTACTAGCCACAGAGATCCCTTCCACTAGGGTACCAGCCACGAAGATCCCTCCTGTTAAGGCCCGAAAGGGGTCAGTTAGAGGTGAATCCCCCGCTGCTCTTGAGCATACGGGTGAGTCAGTTCCAGAGGTGAGAGCCGAGGCATCCTCGGAAGTTGAGAAGATTTCCCTGTCGGCTCCTCAGTCGACCCCTCAATTGATGCCAAAAGAAATACATCCCATCAACGCCCCGAGGAGCCAACTGTCTGAATCCATCTTGAGACTCACCATTCTTCCCAAATTTCAGGCAATGCTCCACCACCTAAAAACCGAAGAGTCATTTGATACTCTCTTTACCACCGCTGTCCAAGTAAGATTACTGTCTTAATTCCTTTTTGCTTTGGTTATGACTTAAAGTCTAACTAGTCGATTGATACAGCTGTCCAATGGCCTGTTTGTCATCTGGGATGATTTGGCCACCACGAAGACCTGGGCGGAGGACCTGGCCAAAGAGTTGGCTGAGGTCCAAACCCGAGAGTTGAAGACGGCTGGCAAACTCTGGGCCACCCAGAAGGAAAGCCGTGCAGCACAGGAGCAGGTGGAGGAAGCTGAAAGGAGGGCCCGAGTTGCCAAGGCCAAGCTGATAGATGTCATGTCGAGGTTATGGTTGACTGAAGAAAAATTGGCAGAGGCTCTCCATAAAATGGAACATGCCGAGGATAGATCCAATAGTGCACAATCCAAAGCCCGGGCCATCATGGATAGGATGACTGTTGCCGAGGCACAAGTTCGAGACGTCATAGAAGAGCTAAATGCCGCTGAGGAATAGGCTGATGAAAGGATAGCCGCTGCTGAGGCTTGGGCTAAGGAGGAAATAGCCATCGCCGAGGCTCGGGCGAAAGAGGGGATAGCTATCACCCGAGGCTCAGGCTATTGGGAATTGTATCCTAAAGTCGATCATTTGATGATTATGCTAATGCAAATTACATATAAATTAATATATTAATAAAAGTTATTTGGCAGTTTATTCATTACAAGAACATCTTCTTAAAACTCCTAATAGTAATGAAGCCCTCAGGATCTTCCTTCATGATAAAGAAGGATTTATCTTTGAAGGTCCTCAAAAGAGTTCGCGACCAAATGATATACTATGAAAGGGCCATAGTACTATCAATTATAGGACGTTGTATATCATATTTGTTGGTTGTCCTCTTAACCAAGGAGTGTAGAGACACTGGTATGACATACAGGTGAAAGTGTAGGAGTACATTTTCATCGAACGTGACTCATTTCCGGATACTCTGCTGTCAAGAGTTAATCCGAGAAGATATGGGTATAAGTATCCTTTAGACCTGAAGATCACAACCGGTGACTTGCAAGCAACTCACTGTACTTAGGTGCCGGACCACCTGGATTTCTAATCCAGCTACGAAAGGTTACTCGGTGCAGTCAAGTACTTATGGTAGTCAGTTGTGGATCAAGATGGAATTTGACTATCCCGTTAAAAGGAGAAATGCTTGTGTTTCAATTTAGCAAGACCTTGGCCGAGGCACTTCATGTGAAGGTCACATGATCACTAAAGTTGAAATCACTTTATAGATTTGTTGTTTAGAGTTGACAGGCTCTTAAGCCATCCTTTGCATTTATGGTCAAGAGGATGAATTATACGTAACTGTTTCTTAGGGTTCTTAGAGTTTGCTCGGTAACTCTTCGACCTATCCGGACGTCGGGTTCCATTGCTAGATGGGCACATCAATTAGTATAGAAAGTTATTTCTATGCTACTGCTTAGGTTCGAACCTAGAGAGTCACATGCATAGAAGTTTCCTAGGATGATCTATTTGCTGATCAACGATTGAGAATCGTAAATGATTTAATTAATCAATTTGATTGATTGAATTATCTCAATTGGGTTAAGTACAAGTGAATAAGATTCAATTTGGTTTAAGTCTATTAGAAGGATTAATCAATTTCAAATATTGATTTGAAATTAGACTTGATTTGGATTTAAATAGATTCAGGACTAGCCAAATTTGATTTGGGCTGGACCATGATCTATGTAGGTTCAATCCAATAAATTCAAATTAGCTTAAACCAAAACCCAAAACTAATCCCATGTGTGAAAATAGTTTTCTCGCATAAGGATCTCACGAGAGATTAAATCTCATGCAGAATTTAATGTATAACATTAATCTTCTCCAAACAGTTCCGTTGGAATTCTAAAGTGTTAGAATTTTATGGAATAAATGTGCCCTTTGAATCAACAACTCGATGGAATTCCAAGTGTAGAATTCACATCTCTTTGGTCTTCACCGAACGTCGAAATTAATCAAATGCCCGTCTCTTTGTTTTTATCCGAACGTCGGAATTAACCAAAGGTTGCGTCTCACCGAACGTCGGAATTAAAAAAAAAGGTTGTGCCTCTTTGGTTTTAACCGAACAGCAGAATTCTAAGTGTTAGAATTGAGCCTATAAATTGGAGGACATTCTCACTAGAAAAGAACACAATACACGATATATCGTGGATTGAAATTCTAAAGAGTTAGAACATAAAATCCTGGTGCGGTTCTGGTGTTAGCAAAAGTTTGATGATCTTGGAGGAAGAATTCAAGTGGGAGGATTCAAGATCAGCAAAGTTGTTTTTCTGCGAGCTAGCACTCCCGGGAATCTGATCATTCGGGGCTTCGTGTGGACGATACTAGAGGATGGACGATTGAACGGCTGCAGAGCAATAAGGATTTACCTACTGTTCTTAAGGTAAGTAATTTGATCCCTAGATCTTAAGGCAGGCTTCAAGATAAGTAGTATGACTTCTCATCTTGAAGATCAAGATATGATCTTGATGTTTTTATTTATATGCATATTTTAGATCAAACGATCCAATATATAGGCAAAGATATGATCTTGATGCATGTTAGATAGATTAATATGTAATTTTAATTTCCGCATTAATAATTGTTATCAAATTTTAAAATATGCATGCCTCAAATATTTCTTCCTACAAATGGTATCAGAGCCATGGTTTCGTCTTGATCTAATTTATTGCATGTAAATTAATGCTCCTATTAATTATGTAATCAAAGCTAAAAAATCACAAGGCTATTCGTCACAAATGGATTAAAATTAAATTACCCATTCAACGAGGTATTCTGTGACATATTTCCATGCCTTTTATTATTGATGCTTAATCAAAAGATAAATTAAATTGATCTTTGGCATCAAAACATAGATTACACACACTCTCAAAAGATATTTATATTTGATACATATTGATGTTGTATAAAAGCATGATATTTGCATGTTTAGTATAAAAACATAGATATGAATATGATGGCATGATATCTATGTTATGAAACATACAAATATTTATGAGAGTCTTATTTGAATGTCAAATATTTATTCATAATCTTTTTAGATATGATCTAAATATAGGAATTATGAGTAGTTGTATAATACAAGTGATGCTTGATTCGAAATATATGACATGTAAACATGAAATATATTTAATTTTTGGGTTAGCTAAATCGGGTCCATAAAGGGTTAGACCCTAAGGTTTAAATCAAATGGACTATAAGAGTATTTGATCAAATCTAATTAGATTAGGTTAAGAATGCTCTAAATCAAACAATAGTTGTAGTTGATCATGTCCTTCTCTTTGATTAAACCAAATGGAAGTAGATTAGGCTCCGTGGTTGAGCATGAATCTCTTAGATGGTCAAATCAGAATTGGTTAACCATATGATGTCAAGGTGGTTGGCAAGTTGCTCTAGGATCAACGATCGAATGGTTTTTAATTGGGAGCTACTCGTATTGATGCGTCTTTAACGAGTTAATGGCATATCCCTCCCATCGATCTCACTCACCTGGTCAATGTGGTGAACCATTTATGATTCAGATCATTTACCTAATTTGGGTTGACCCATGCCTGTAAGGAAATCAGTCTGACTGATTTAGGTGCCACTTAACCTGACTTAATCTTGTTTCATTCTACCGATTTCATAGATTCAGTGGGAGAACTTGATTAGTCAATTTATCTTCATATTATTAAATCCTCTAAAATTATTAGGTCCTTAAAATGAAATAGTTATATGATAACTAGATCATAGCCTCCCATTAAGGTGGGTGATAATGAGTCCGATGTCTTGATAATCATTGGAGGCACTCCATGCCTGGTGCTTGTCAACCATCATTATATTATCAGCGTAACTATTAAATAACAGTCAGGTGAGCCGAGCTTCACTCGGGCTTGGTTGTCTATTGATAGGTTACACTGATTATATCATTTAATGGTTAGACCTAACCAGAACTTTCAGTGGAGGCACTTCATGCCTGCTGAAGAGGTACATGGGCAAAACTGAACACTAAGAATTGTTTGGGAAACAATTGGTTTTGAACCTACTCTTAGATGCATATGGGTTAGCCAAGCTTAACTTGGGCCTGTATGTAGTCTATGTAGATCTTAGTGCCCGCTAAAGAATTAAGAATAATTCTTCGAATTGGGGTGTAGAGGCTGCCAATTTGAACAAAATAGTGGAAGAATCTTTAGACTAAAGTCCAAGTCTTTAGACTGAATCAATTTATATACTAATAAACTTTAGTTTTTCCTTATGCAGAAAATGGCCACTAATTTATCATTAAGGTCCCTATTGGATAGTGACAAGTTGAATGGTTCAAATTTCAATAGCTGGTTTAGAAAACTTAAGATCGTCCTTGAGCATGAGAGGATTCTATATATTCTGAATAATCCTGCACCAGAGCCTGATGCAAACACCAAAGTTCTGAGAGAGACACTTATCAGAAGTGGCTCAATGATAGAACTAGCGTGCGTTGTATCATGCTAGCAGCAATGAACGATGAATTCGGTCGCCGGTTCGAGAATGCTCAGCCAGAAGAAATCATTCAAGCGTTGAATGAATCTTTCGGCACACCCGACGATGTTGAAAGGCACAAGACTAGTTGTGCTATTTTCAATGCTCGAATGAGGGATGGATCTCCTATCACTGATCATGTATTGTACATGATCGAGAAGATAGAACTCCTAAGCAAGCTCGGCTTTCCTTACATGAGCAGTTGGGAAAAGATGCGATCCTGAATTCCTTGCCTCCATCCTTCCGACCTTTCCTTACTCATTTTCGAATGACAAAGCCTGCAGTCAACTACCATGGTTTGTTGGGGTTGTTACAGAACTTTGAGAAGGATAACCAGCTCTCTAAGGGTTTGGTTAATGTGGTTGAAGGATCTAAGGTAGGGCGTAAACCCTTTGGGAAAGGGAAGAAGAAAAGAATAATAAAAAGGTGCAACATGCTAGGACATCTATAAGGGGTCAGATGCAGAAGAAGAAAGTTGATAAAAGTCAAGCTGAATGCTTTCACTGCAAGATGCAAGGGCACTGGAAGAGGAACTGTCCTCTTTACATTGCCACACTTGATCCAAATAGGCCAAGAAGAAAAAGGAGCAAGATGTTGCTCAACAAGGTATTTATATGATAACACCTTGTAATTTTTTTGTATATGATAATCAGACCTGGGTATTGGATACCGGGAGTCCTTTTAACATTTGCAATTCATTGCAGGGACTACAGGTCACCAGAAGATTTGAGGACAATGAAAGATTCCTAAATGTCGGCGATGGAAGATTAGTTCCAGTTCTGGCATTAGGAGTTCTTGAAATAGTTTTCAATAGAAATGTCATTATACTAAATGATTGTCATTTTTGCCCAACGTTCTTATTGAACATAATTTCTGTAGGCCTTCTGGCCAAAAGATTATGAAATTTCAATAAAGGATGTTACTTTGAATATCATTATGAATGGAGTCACTGTAATGACTGGGCATTTATCTAATGGCATTTATATATTATCACAGCCTGTGAATGTAGTGTACAAATCAAGTAAGCGCCCTAGAACAACTGATGTCACAGATATTTATCTTTGGCACCATCGGCTGGGTCATATCAACAAGAACAGATTAAACAGGTTAACTCAGGAGGGCATCCTTCGAGTTGATGATTGTGAATCATTAACTACCTGTGAATCATGTCTTCTTGGTAAAATGACCAAGTCATCTTTTACTGAAAAGGTGAAAGAGCCAAAGAGCTATTGGTCTATACATACTGATGTATGTGGACCAATGAGCACTTGTGCCAAAGGTGGATATTACTACTTCATTACTTTTACAGACGACCTTTCTAGGTTCGGTTATGTCTATCTTATGAGACATAAATCTGAATCGTTTGAAATGTTCAAACTATATCATAAAGAAGTAGAAAAACAAACAGAAAAATGTATTAAGACCCTTCGATCAGATCGAGGAGGCGAATACCTTTCAATGATTTGTGATATATTTAAAGGAGAATGAGATTCTCCCAATGGACTCCTCCTGGAACACCGCAGCATAACGGTGTGTCGGAAAGAAGGAATCGAACTCTGTTAGACATGGTTCGGTCCATGATGGGTTTTGCAAGCTTGCCAATATCATTTTGGGGATATGCATTAGAATCAGCTTGTCATATTCTTAATAAGGTTCCAAGTAAGTCTGTTTCTAAAACTCCACATGAGATATGTGGTATGGACATAAACCGGTTATTACCTATCTGAGAGTCTGGGGGTGTCCGGCTTATGTGAAACGTGCAAAATCAGACAAACTTGAACCAAATCTGACAAATATTTTTTCATGGCTATCCGAAAGAAACCAAAGGATATTACTTCTACAATACTGAAGAACAAAAGTTGTTCATTAGTAATAGAGCAGTTTTTCTTGAAAAGGAGTTCCTTAGTGAAGGAACAAATAGCTCTAATGTTGAACTTGAGGAAGTTCATCAAGTAGAAGGAACAACACAAACCAGTGAACCCTTAGAATCTGAGTTGATTAGATCAAACTCAAAACCCATTTAGATGCACCATTAAGGAGATCTGGTAGAGTACCACATCAATCGGACAGATACTTAGGTTTCTTGGTCCAGAACGATGATCCTGTTGAACTCGATGAGAACAACGAGGATCCGATCACCTATATGGATGCTATGCAAAGGACTGACTCTAATAAATGGCTTATGCCATGAAATCCGAACTTGATTCCATGAAGGACAATAATGTATGGACATTAGTTGACCACCGAAGGGATAAAACCCATAGGGTGTAAGTGGGTTTTCAAGAGGAAAAGAGGCACAGATAGAAAGGTGGAGACCTATAAAGCACGTCTGGTTGCCAAAGGGTATCGTCAACGTTATGGTATTGACTATGACGAAACGTTTTCTCCTGTGGCAATGCTGAAATCCATTCGGATTATGCTGCTATAGCAGCACACTTCGATTATGAGATTTGGCAGATGGATGTTAAAACCGCTTTTCTAAATGGTGATTTAGAAGAACAGGTGTATATGATACAGCCTGAAGGGTTTATATCTGAAGACGAGTCTAAAGTGTGCAGGCTACAGAAGTCCATTTATGGACTTAAGCAAGCATCTAGGAGTTGGAATATACGATTTGATAAATGTGATCAAATCTTATGGCTTTATTAAGAATAAAGAAGAACCTTGCATTTATAAATGGGCTAACGGTTCTGTTATTGTATTTCTTGTATTATATGTGGATGATATTCTCTTAATCGGGAATGACATCCCTGCATTACAAGGAATAAAGACATGGTTATCATCAATTCTCCATGAAAGATCTGGGAGAAGCATCATACATCCTAGGGATGAAGATCTATAGAGATAGATCTAAGAGGATGCTTGGTTTATCCCAATCTACGTACATTGACACTGTGCTAAAGAGGTTTAGCATGGAGAATTTTAAGAAAGGCTATCTTCCGATAGGCCATGGAATTCATCTTTCTAAGAAGGATTGTACGACAACTCCTAATGAAAGAGAATGTATGAGTCGAATTCCATATGCTTCGGCAGTGGGATCGATTATGTACACCATGACATGTACAAGACCAGATGTGGCATACTCACTAGGAGTAGTGAGTAGATACCAATCTGATCCAGGAGAAAATACTGGCAAGTTGTTAAGACAATCCTTAAGTATTTGAGAAATACTAAGGACCAGTGGTTAGTCTATGGAGAGTATGATTTAAAACTTGTTGGATATACTGATTCCAGTTTCAATCAGATCATGATGATAGCAAAAGTGTATCGGTTTCGTGTTTATCCTAAATGGTGGAGCTGTTTGCTGAAAAGTTTCAAGCAACATACAGTGGCAGATTTAGTGTGTGAGGCAGAATACATCGCTGCATCAGATGCCGCGAAAGAAGCTGTATGGCTGCGAAAGTTCATCTCGAGCTTGAGTGGCACCTTCCATAGATGGACCAGTCCTGTTGTACAGTGACAGCACTGGTGCCATAGCTCCAAGCAAAGGAACCAAGCACATCAGCGCACCAAGCACATACTGCGCCGGTTTCATCTATTCGAGAGATTGTAGAATGAGGTGACATAAATCTTCAGAAGATTGATGGAAAGGAAAACCTAGATGACCCATTTACTAAAGCACTCAGCATCAAGGAGTTTGACAACTATAAGTTGAAGATGGGTATTAGATACTGTAATGAGTGGCTTTAGGCTAAGTGGGAGTTTGTTGGGAATTGTATCCTAAAGCCGATCATTTGATGATTGTGCTAATGCAAATTACATATAAATTGATATATTAATAAAAGTTATTTGGTAGTTTATTCATTACAAGAACATCTTCTTAAAACTCCTAATAGTAATGAAGCCCTCAGGATCTTCCTTCATGATAAAGGAGGATTTATCTTTGAAGGTCCTAAAAGAGTTCGCGACCAAATGATATACTATGAAAGGGTCATAGTACTATCAATTATAGGACGTTGTATATCATATTTGTTGGTTGTCCTCTTAACCAAGGAGTGTAGAGACACTGGTATGACATACAGGTGAAAGTGTAGGAGTACATTTCACCGAACGTGACTCATTTTGGATACTCTGCTGTTAAGAGTTAATCCGAGAAGATATGGGTATAAGTATCCTTTAGACCTGAAGATCACAACTGGTGACTTGCAAGCAACTCACTGTACTTAGGTGCCGGACCACCTGGATTTCTAATCCAGCTACGAAAGGTTACTCGTGCAGTCAAGTACTTGTGGTAGTCAGTTGTGGATCAAGATGGAATTTGACCTATCCCGTTAAAAGGAGAAATGCTTGTGTTTCAATTTAGCAAGACCTTGGCCAAGGCACTTCATGTGAAGGTCACATGATCACTAAAGTTGAAATCACTTTATGGATTTGCTGTTTAGAGTTGACATGCTCTTAAGCCATCCTTAGCATTTATGGTCAAAAGGATGAATTATACGGTAACTTTTCTTAGGGTTCTTGGAGTTTGCTCGGCAACTCTTCGATCTATCCGGACGTCAGGTTCCATTGCTAGATGGGCACATCGATTAGTATAGAAAGTTGTTTCTATGCTACCGGCTTAGGTTCGAACCTAGAGAGTCACACGCATAGAAGTTTCCTAGGATGATCTATTTGCTTATCAATGATTGAGAATCGTATATGATTTAATTAATCAATTTGATTGATTGAATTATCTCAATTGGATTAAGTACAAGTGAATAAGATTCAATTTGGTTTAAGTCTATTAGAAGGATTAATCAATTTCAAATATTGATTTGAAATTAGACTTGATTTGGATTTAAATAGATTCAGGACTAGCCAAATTTGATTTGGGCTAAAACCATGATCTATGTAGGTTCAATCCAATAAATTCAAATTAGCTTAAACCAAAATCCAAAACTAAATCCCATGTGTGAAAATAGTTTTCTCGCATAAGGATCTCACGAGAGATTAAATTCTCATGCAGAATTTAATGTATAACATTAATCTTCCAAACATTTCTAAAGTGTTAGATAGAATGTGCCTCCTTGAATGCCTAATAGAATTATTTCACCGAACGTCGGAATTAACCAAACGTCTCTTTGGTTTTCACTGAACGTCGGAATTAACCTGCGTCTCTTTGGTTTTCACCGAACGTCGGAATTAAACAAAAGGTTGGTCTCTTTGGTTTTAACCGAACGGAAAATTCTAATGTTAGAATTGAGCCTATAAATTGGAGGACATTCCCTCACCAGAAAAGAACACAACACACGATATGTCGTGTAACTAAAATTCTAAAAAGTTAGAATAGAAAATCCTGGTGATTCTGGTGTTAGCAAAAGTTTGGTGGATCTTGGAGGAAGATTCAAGTGGAAGGATTCAAGATCAGCAAAGCTATTTTTCCGCGAGCTAGCACTCCGGGAATCCGATCATTCGGGGCTTCGCGTGGACGATACTAGAGGCCGGACGATTGAACGGCTGCAGAGCAATAAGGATTTACCTACTGTTCTTAAGGTAAGTGATTTGATCCCTAGATCTTAAGGCAGGCTTCAAGATAAGCAGTATGACTTCTCATCTTGAAGGTCAAGATATGATCTTGATGTTTTTATTTATATGCATATTTTAGATCAAACGATCCAATATATAAGGCAAAGATATGATCTTGATGCATGTTAGATTAATATATAATCTTTAAGTTTCTGCATTAATAATTATTATTAAATTTTAAAATATGCATGCCTCGGAGATTGTTTCTCCCTACACAGGCTGCAAAGAAGATAGCTGCCACCAAAACTCAGACCGTAGAAAGGTGGCTGCCGCAGAGCTGCAAGTTTAAGAGGCTGTGGAGCGCTATAAAGAGTTCTCTAGATTTTTCCTCAAAATTTAGTGAGGCGGCCATCGATGCTTTTGCTCAAGGCTTCAAGCGGTGCAAAAGGAGGCTGGCCTGGGCCTTCAAATTAAGCAACCTTGAGCCCTTCCAGCCTGAAGATGAGGAGGAGGGCCCCGAGAACGATGATGCCAAAGGTACACCGGGACCCGCCGAGTTATAGAGTATATGTCTCCTTTCCTTTGCTTACTTACATTTCGTAACCCGACTAGTGTCGGCCTTTTGTAAGACATTGTCATCATTTTTTAATGGAAAGAGTAATCTTATCGACACTAGTATACTTATCTATTTGTAGTATTTTGATCTTTTGACAACCAAGTCTCGGCTTTAGCCTTTTGATTTGATAAGATACCATCTTGGTTTTTCTGAATATATTTGGAGAGTCAGCACTTAGATGCGCAGACCTAGTAGGATCGTCCATACTTATCCTTGCTTTTTGGTCCTTACTGAAGTGTCCTTTAAACATTGATGTCAAGCATTATCTTGAAACATCGCTCCGAGAATTCCTCGGCCACTTAGATGTTTGACTCAGGGTCACTTAGGATTGGGACCACCTAGGATTGGGGCCACCTAAGATTGGCATAGGACTTAAACCGCCCCGGAGACCTCTTGGCTAGCCTAGGGATGTCTACATGATCATGAAGATGCCGAGGGCCTTTGAAATTGCCTCGGGGGTTTCTCGTCTGGCCTGGGAGTTTGACTCAGGGTCGTCGAATGTCATAGGACTTGAACCACCTCGGGGTTCTCGGCCAGCCTGAGGGTGTCCGTATGATCACGGGCTGCCAAGAGCCTTTGAAAACTGCCTCAGAGGTCTCTCGTTCGGCCCAGGAGTTTGACTCAGGGTTGTCGGATTGTCATAGGACCTAAACCACCTCGAGGGTTTCTCGGTCGGTCTGGGGGTGTCCATATGATCGCAGGGCTGTTGAGAGCCTTTAAAAACTGTCTCGGAGGTTTCTTGTATGGCCCAAGAGTTTGACTTGGGGCCGTCGGATTGTCATAGGATTTGAACCACCTTAGGGGTTTCTTCTTTAGCCCAGGAGTTTGACTCAGGGCTGCCGGATTGTCATAGGACTTGAACTGCCTCGGAGGTTTCTCAATCGGCCTGGGGGTGTTCATATGGCCGCTGAGGGCCTTTAAAAACTGCCTCAGGGGTTTCTCGTCTAGCCCGAGAGCTTAACTCGGGGCCATCGGATTATCATAGGACTTGAACTGTCTCGGGGGTTTCTCGATCGGCCTGGGGGTGTTCATATGATCGCGAGGCCACCGAGGGCCTTTGAAAACTGCCTCGGGAGTTTCTCGTCCAGCCCGAGAGTTTAACTCGGGACCGCCAGATTGTCATAAGACTTGAACCATCTCGGAAGTTTCTTAGCCGGCTCAAGGGTGTCCATATGATCACGGGGCTGCCGAGGGCCTTTGAAAACTGCGTCGGGGGTTTCTCGTCTGGCCCGAGAGTTTGACTCAGGGCTACCATATTGTCATAGGACTTGAATCGCCTTGGAGGTTTCTCAACCGGTCCGGGGGTATCCATACGATTGCAGGGCCGCCGAGAGCCTTTTTTATTGCAGAATCTTCCAACTTTAAAGTAGAGGAATGGAAGAAATGTATTTGACATTTTTATTTATTGACTGACTACACTCACTACTGATAGTATTGATGGAGGTTCTCTGCATTCAAGTGCATGAAATCAGCCATCCGTCGAGCTCCTCGATCCGGTATGCTCCATAGCGAAGCACTTCAGTGACTCGGTAGGATCCTTTCCAATTTGGAGATAGCTTACCTCCTCGGTTGGCTTTGACACCACAACCTTTCTAAGGATCAGATCTCCAGATCGAAAGGTCTTGAAGTGGACTCGGGCATCATAATACTTGCTGCTCTCTGGTCAAAAATAGCCATTTTGAGTCGCGCTCGGTCTCTGGCCTCATCAATGAAGTTGAGACTGGCTCTTAGGCAATGAAGATTGTCTTCTTCATTATATGACTCCACTCGGGGACTTGCAAGGCCGATCTTCATAGGGATAACAGCCTCAGATCCGATGATAAGACTGAAAGGTGTCTCCCTTGTTGGGATCCTTGGGTCGTATGGTAGGCCCAAAGTACACTTGGGAGCTCCTCCACCCACCTACCTTTGGATTCATCAAGCCAAGTTCTGAGCCTCTGAAGGATGGTTCGGTTCATAACTTCTGCCTCTCCATTAGTTTGTGGGTGCCCAATAGAAATAAACCGGTGGTTAATATCCAGCTCGGTGCAAAAGGTTTTGAAGGCGGTATTATCAAATTGTCGGCCATTGTCGGTAATAAGAGTATGAGGTAGACCAAATCGATAGATAATGAACTTCTAGAAGAGCGCCCTCACCTTATTCTCAGTAATTTTGGCTAATGCCTCAACCTCAACCCATTTGGTAAAATAATCAATGGCAACAAGTAACAACCTTTGTTGGCCTGAAGCTGGGGAAAATGGTCCAAGGATATCCATTCCTCATTGGGCGAAAGGCTATGGAGCAGAGAGAGGACTCAGCTGAGAAGCCGATTGCCGTTGGATATGAGCGTATCATTGGCAATTGTCACACTTCTGCACTAATTTGGCCGCATTCTTTTGCATGGTGAGCCAATAATAGCCTTAATGGAGAGCCTTGTGTGCTAATGACCTGCCTCCTAGATGATTTCCACATATACCTTCATGGATTTCTCTAAGAACATAATTGGCATCCGTACGACCGACACATTTGAGGAAAGGATAAAAGAAAGATTTCTTGTATAGTCATCCATTTAACAACACAAATTTGGAGGCTCTCCACTTAAGCAGCCTGGTTTCTGTACGATCGGTGGGAAGAGTTCTGTCGATGAGATAATAGATGTAGCATCCATCCATGTTGCTTCTTGCATGGCCGGTAGGACTTCCTCCATTGTTTTGATGCTTGGAGTTTTCAGGTGCTCAATATATGTTCTTTCCATAGTGTTATCTGCCGAGGTAGCCAGTCATGACAAGATATCGGCCCTAGCATTCTCACCTCTAGGGATATAACTAATGATGAAATAAGCCAATGAGAAGGTTAGTAACCTAACTTTATTTAAATATTGAGATATAATAGGGTTTGAGCCTCATACTCCTCGGTTATTTGCCCAAAAATGAGCTGAGAGTTGGTGAAAGCTCTAAGATGCTTTATTCCAAGGTCCTATGCAAGTTTGATGATGGCCAGCAAGGCCTCGTACTCGACTTGATTATTTATGGCTTTGAAGAGGAAACGAAAGGCGTATTCCAGCACTACACCCTTCGAACTAGCAAGAATAAGGCCTGCTCCGCTTTTTTTGGGAATTAGAGGCACCGTCAATATGGAGGATCCAGACCTCCTTCGTGTCCTCCCCAGCGCTTGAACAGGTCGCCAGGCGATCTTCGAGCTGCTCTTTGGGTCAGGTACATTCTTTCAAGAAACTCTCCCAGCTTGATCACCCACTTGGCTAACCGATCAGAAGTATCAGGACGAGTCAGAATAGATCGAAGAGGTTGGTCCATGAGTATTACAATCGGATGAGCTTGAAAATATAGCCTGAGATGTCGAGCAAAAACGATTAGAGCAAAAATATTTTTTTTTTGTTCAGGAATACCTGACCTCCGCGTCATGAAGTACTTTACTACTATAATAAATAGGTCTTTGAATACCATTGGCATCGAGGCATACTAAAACAGAGCTCGCTGCCTCTGAGGAAGCGGCGAGATAAAGAAAAAGCTTCTCTCCCTCCTCTAGCTTTGATAATAATGGCGGGGTGGCCATGAATTCTTTGAGCTCTGCAAAGGCCTTCTGGCAGTCTTCCATCCACTCGAACCTGCTCGCCCTTCATAGGATTTTGAAAAAAGGTAAGCATCTCTCCGCTGACCTTGACAGGAAATGGCTGAGAGCTGCTATTCGTTCAGTGAGTTGTTACACCTCTTTCTTGTTGATCGGCCATCTCATGTTAAGAATGGCTCGGATCTTCTCTAGGTTTGCCTCGATCTCTCGCCGGGTCACCAAGAATCCTAGGAACTTTCTAGCCGTAACTCCAAACGCACATTTGCGTGGGTTGAGTTTCATATGATAGCGTTGGAGGTTATTGAATGGCTCCTCTAAGTCGGTGACATGTTTAGATGTGTAGGTGCTTTTAGTTAACATGTCATCCACATACACCTTTATGTTGTGCCCAATCTGATCCCTTATTGGCCCAGATGACAACCCAAGAGGGGGGGGTGAATTGGGTTCTTTAAAAAATTAGCCTTTTAAATTATTTAGCTTGAGATGAATGAAGGCAAATGCAAAGTAAATATAAATTGCAGTGAATAAAACAGAGATAGAGAAGAGACAATAGACACGGCAAACACAAAGGATTTTATAGTGGTTCGGTGTATCCAACACCTACGTCCACTCCCAAGATTCACTTGGGTCCACACTATAATCACCCTAGATTACAGCAGAGTTGTTTTACAAGCTCACAACTCGAACTTGTTTTTCCCGGGCGCACAACGAACCCAGCTGGTTTTCAAGGGCTCACCAGCACAAAAACCCTTAAACCCAAGCTTAACCAAGCTTGAACTGAGGTAAGACTACCTCCTCTAGTTCAATCCCCAGATTGAGCTAGACACAAAGAATAGAAATATGTTTGTTTAGTTACAAGGCTCCTTAATGAGCAGATAAACAAATGTAAGAATAGAGTTTAGATAAGCCTGATTTGCAGTTGGTTGGCTTTGAGCTTTTCTTCTTTTCTTCAACTCCTTGGAGTGTAGAACCAGGCCTCAGCTTGGATTCTTCACGGAAGATGTGTTGGAGTTGATTTGGGCTTTCCCTCTTTTCTTTGAGTGTTGAAAATCTCTTGAGATACTCTTGAATAGCACTTGGATTTTCTTCAGAAGCTTCCTTGGATTTGAGCTTGAACACAGAAGGAACTTCCTTTGATTTCACACTCTTTCTTTCACTCTATTTTGAATCTCGGATTTTTTCAACTGAAGCTCTGTTTTTCCGATTTTTCTCTTCTTTTTCTTTGAAATAAATTTCTCTCTATTCGTCTCTCTTTGATTTGAAAACAGCTTCTCTATTTATAGATTCTGCAAGAATATAGCCGTTAGAGACAAAGAAAAATAGCCGTTAATCAAAAACTTACCGTTGGAGCTGAGTTGGCATCCGTAAAAATTTCGCCCAGATTTGCTGGAGTCGACTCATGCTTTTCCCGAGTCGGCTCGAGCTCGTGATACTAAAAATAGAAATGTTTAGAAAGTCATGGGTCGACTCACCAAAAGTAAAGTGTCGACTCCTGAAAGTCGGGGGTCGACTCATGAAAAGTTGGGGTCGACTCGCGAAGTGCTCAGAAAAACACTCTTCTGGTGTCTGAGCGGAGTCGACTCGCACAGTCATGGAGTCGGCTCGACAAAATCGGGGGTCGACTCGTGAAATTACGTGGGTCGACTCGAGACAGATAGACATTTCTGTTCTCTGAGGGGAGTCGACTCTGAAACTCAAGAGTCGGCTCCGGAACGTATCAAAAATCAGAAACTTTTCTGATTGACTTTAAAATCGTTCCAGATTCATTTTAATTCATTTTGACTTGAATTCAATAAAATTGACATTAAGAATTAATTCAAGAAGTATTCCAAAAACTCATTGATTAATCTATGAATTATAAAATTTCTTTTTGAAAGCTTAAACATTGAGCTTAAAGTTACTTTCAAAATGATTAATGTCAAACTTTAACATTCTCATTGATTGTTCAAAATAAATTCATTGCACATGTAAATAAACTCATTGCATCTTTTATCATACTCATGGCTTTTAGTAATCATCAAAATCAAAAGGATTGGGGCATATATTTTTCAATAATCTTCCAACAATCTCCCCCTTTTTGATGATGACAAAAACATTGAGTTTATGCATGATTGATTTGTGAATTTATTTTGATTTCATAAATAGGCTTAGGCTCC
Organism: Calamus simplicifolius; assembly: GCA_900491605.1. Taxonomy (NCBI): domain Eukaryota; kingdom Viridiplantae; phylum Streptophyta; class Magnoliopsida; order Arecales; family Arecaceae; genus Calamus; species Calamus simplicifolius. The sequence goes on along the minus strand of UESW01001794.1, from coordinate 206,952 downwards.
CCCTGAATGAGGTAGCTCCCCCTATGAAACTTAATCATTCAATTAATTATCTCATTGATTAATTTGATTTTCTCATATGCATATTCAATCATAAAACTATAAAACTCTCCCCCTTTTTTGTTATCAACAAAAAGGTAGAGAAGCATAAACATTCATTCATTCATTGATAGAAAGAAATACATTGAGTAATCAAAATTGACATTTCATTTCATCAAAGAGTCTAATACATCAAAATGTCTAATACATTGATATCAAAAAGTAAACATTACATAATTTCAATACATAGCAAGGATTGAAATCTAATACATTAGAAATGAGTTCTAACAATCCTAGTCAAATGATCAACTATGTTCTTCATTCCATCTGATTGGATTTTTACATAGTCTTTTAGCCTTTCATCTACAAAAGTGCAAGCAGTCAAAATCTTGTCTTGAAGCTCCGCATTGCATCTAGAGTAGGTCTCGCCATCTCCGCAAATATCTTTAAGTTCTTCAAAAATGTTCTTGAGATCTCCACTTAAAGACTTTGAAGAGTGCTGAGAGTAGACTCAATTTTAGTGATTCTTCATCCAATGAATATAGAGTCTCCTTTAGGTTCATGAACTTATTTCAAACTCAGACTTTAATTTTCTGACTGATCATCAAAAGTCCTTTGAGTTGCTTTAATTGTAGATCTGAGAAGCCAGCAGAAGAGGATGAAGCTTGATCAAATAACTGAGCAGTAGGAGCAGGTGCTGAAGTAGGAGGGCTCGGAGGTGCAGGTGAGGATGTCTAACTGATGGACCTGGTGCATCAACATCCGTAGCTCTCTCTTCTACTAATCCTTTCCTCTCCCATTCCATTTTCTTAATAAAACCCATCCGATGAATGGTGGCCAAGCTATAAAAGTCTGTATGTCTCAGGTTCCTCATTGGCTCACTGTCAGATATAACAATTCCTTGACTCTGAAAGATCTTGGTGAGAATCATACCATAGGGCAGGCTAGACTTTCTTTTTCCTCCACAGTCAGCAATGTACCAAAGAATCATACTGGGAAGGTTTATAGGTTTGCCCGTAACAATGGCATCCATCACAAAATGTCCCTTTCAGATACATAATCAAATCTTCCTATCTTTGGAAAAAGTATCCTACTGCAAATGTTATGAAGTAATCTCAGTTCTAATGAAAGTTGGTTGGCAAAAACCTCTTCAAATCCGACAACATCCCGGTTTAATAATCTAGCAAGAGCAGGACTTCGGTCTTCAGAAGAAAATGTGGCAGTCCTGATAAGGGTAGATCCAATAGTCTAGACAGAAGCTCTACAGTCACAGAGATCCTATTTCCTCTCACTGTGCTTATGAGACCATGATCTCCTCTAGACAAATTCTTATAAAACTCCTTTACTAGAGAGGGATAAGTAGGGCAATCCAGTGAACATATCTTCTCCCATCCCATCTCTATCAATTGTCTCCCTAATAAAAATCCCTCTGCCTCAAAAAGTTCAAAATCCACTTTCTACCCGTGGTATGATTCTATCTGCTAAACGATCTACCTGAAGTAGTAGTGGCTGGAGAAGCATTGGGGGTTGAAGATGATGAAGTGGAATCCGTGCTTGGAGAAGGCTCACGCACCGGACGCCTCACCGTCTTCCTCACGGCTCTCTTCCTCTTCACACCGGCCGCAGCAAGATTGGAACCTCTAGTTTTGGGTGCCATTGGTCGATTGGAAGGATTAATCAGTGATTTTGGGAATTTGGAAGGTCTGGAGATATTTGGAGAGAGTATTTTGAGAGATTGGAAAGTTTGAAATGAACGGCGAGTCGACTCTGCCCTAGATAAATCAACCTGGGACCACTTCGAGTCGGCTCGCGCAAAGCCAGGGGTCGACTCCGGACAGTCACAGAAAACCATCCCGACTTGGAGTCGACTCGCGCCGAGAAGGGGTCGACCCGAGAGTTTCAGTCGAAACCAGGAGTCGACTCCGATACGCACCGAGTCGGCTCCGAGACCATTTCAGAGCAAAAACATGAAATTTCTGAAATGTGTCCGGAATTTGATCATGAAAATTGATAAAATAATCATTGAATATGAATGGATCAATTAGATATGAATTCTAGATAAGATTTCCTTAAAGATCAAGGATTTGAAAGAATCTTAGATAAAATTTCCTTAGGGGTTTCAAATTCATTCTAATGGATCACAAATCCCTAACTCTCCTCTAAGATAACAGAATCTTTCTTCACTTAAAGGTTTTGTAAATATGTCTGCTAATTGTTCTTCAGTGTTAACATAATCAAGACATATTTCATTATTTGCTACATGTTCTCTTATAAAATGATATCTAATTTCTATGTGTTTAGTTCTTGAATGTTGAATTGGATTCTTTGTTAGATTAATTGCACTTGTGTTATCACATCTTATAGGTGTTTTATCAAGTGTGATACCATAGTCTTCAAGTTGTCGCTTAATCCATAGGATTTGAGCACAGCAACTTCCAGCTGCTACATATTCAGCTTCAGTAGTTGATAATGCAACTGAATTTTGCTTTTTGCTAAACCATGAGATTAAGTTACTTCCTAAGAATTGGCATGCACCACTTGTGCTTTTTCTATCTAACTTACATCCAGCATAATCAGAATCAGTGTATGCAATCAGATTTAATGTGGAGTCTCTAGAATACCATAAACCTACATTTTTTGTTCCACTTACATATCTTAGTATTCTTTTAACAGCAATTAAATGTGATTCTTTAGGTTCTGACTGAAATCTAGCACATAAGCAAACAGCAAACATTATGTCTGGTCTACTTGCAGTTAAGTAAAGTAGGGATCCGATTATACCTCGATAATATTTTGATCAATCTTCTTACCTTCTTCATCTTTGTCCAGCTTGCATGAAGGACTCATTGGTGTTCCGAGGGGTTTAATTGATTCCATACCAAACTTCTTTAGGATTTCTCTTGTGTATTTTGTTTGGTTGATAAAGATTCCCTCTTTGCTTTGTTTGATTTGGAGTCCAAGGAAGAAGTTGAGTTCTCCCATCATGCTCATTTCAAATTCTCCCTGCATTAACTTGGCAAAATCTTGACATAGAATATTGTTAGTAGCACCAAAAATAATATCATCAACATATATTTGAACTACTAATAAATCTTTACCTTTTCTTTTCAAAAACAAAGTTTTATCAACATTTCCTCTTATAAAATCATTTTCAATTAAGAATTTACTTAATCTATCATACCAAGCTCTAGGTGCTTGTTTCAAACCATATAATGCTTTGTGCAATTTAAAAACGTGATTTGAAAATTCGTGATCTTCAAAACCTGGTGGTTGTTCTACATACTTCTTCATTTATAAATCCATTTAAAAATGCACTTTTTACATCCATTTGAAATAAGTTAAAATTCATATGACATGCAAATGCAAGTAATAGTCTAATGGCTTCTAATCTAGCTACAGGTGCAAAGGTTTCATCAAAATCAATGCCTTCTTCTTGATTATATCCTTTTGCAACTAATCTAGCTTTGTTTCTAATTACTATGCCATTTTCATCTAGTTTATTTCTATATATCCATTTTGATCCTATAACCGAATGATTTTTAGGTCTTTCAACTAAGGTCCATACATTATTTCTTGTAAATTGATTTAATTCTTCTTGCATTGCTAACATCCAATTATTATCTTTTTCAGCTTCTTCAATAGTTTTAGGTTCAATTTGTGATACAAATGCAAGATGATTACTAATGTTTCTCATGGATGATCTAGTTCTTATTCCTTGAGATGGATCACCTATAATCAATTCCTTAGGATGACTATAAGCATATCTCCAATCCCTAGGTAGATCTACATCATTATGATTAGCGTTAGTATCATCATCCTTAGGTGAATCATTATCTTTAGCTCTTGTTCTTGATCTAAAGATACATCAATATTTAATTTTTCAAGATCTTTTCAATTATGTTTGTATCTTCATCATCATCAAATTTTTCAGAACGAGTTGCTAAAGATTCATCAAAAACTACATGAATTGATTCTTCAACAACTAAAGTTTTCTTGTTAAATACTCTATATGCTTTACTAGTTATTGAGTATCCTAAGAATATTCCTTCATCAGATTTAGCATCAAATTTGCCTAAATTGTTTTTACCATTATTGTGAACAAAACATTTACAACCAAATGCATGAAATATTTTATATTGGGTTTTCTATCATGCCATAATTCATAAGGTGTTTTCTTTAAAATAGGTCTTATTAAAGCTCTATTTAAGATGTAACATGCTGTGTTAATAGCTTCCGCCCAAAAGTATTTCGGGAGTTTACTTTCACATAGCATGGTACGGGCCATGTCTTCTAGAGTCCTATTTTTCCTTTCAACTACACCATTTTGTTGTGGGGTCCTAGGTGCTGAAAAATTATGATTAATACCATTTTCATTGCAAAAACTTTCAAATAAGTGATTTTCAAATTCAGTTCCATGATCACTTCTTAGAGACACTATGGTAGTGTTTTTCTCATTTGTTACTTTCTTGAAGAATTTCATGAATATCGAGAAAGTCTCATCTTTGTGAGCTAAAAACATTACCCAAGTGAATCTAGAGTAATCATCTACTATCACAAGACCATATTTCTTTCCTCCTAGACTTGTGGTTCTAGTTGGTCCAAAAAGGTCCATGTGAAGTAGCTCTAAAGGCCTAGAAGTTGAAACAATATTTTTAGATTTGAAAGAACTTCTGTTTGTTTTCCAAACTGACATGCATCACATATTTTGTTTATTTTCAAAATCTAATTTAGGTAAACCTTTTACTAAATCCATTTTAATTAGTTTTGAAATCAAGGTGTGTGCTTGCGTGACCTAATCTTCGATGCCACAACCAACCAGTCTCATTCATATTAGCATTATTTGCAACTAAGCAATGATTATTTGTAGACAATTTGTCTAAATCAATCATATATACATTGCCATTTCTATTTCCAATAAAAACAATGCTATTATCAATGGGATTAGCTACAGTGCATAAAGAAGATTCAAATGAACTTTAAAACCTTTTCACATAATTGACTTATACTAATTAAGTTATGTTTTAAACCATCAACATAAAGTACATTTCAATAAATGGAGGGAGTTATTTGAATGTTACCAAACCCCAAGATTTGGCCTTTGCCATTGTCGCCAAATGTAACAACTCCTCCTTTCTTTTCTTCTAGGGTGATGAATTCTTCTTTGTCACCCGTCATATGTCTTGAGCAGCCACTATCAAGATACCACTTTCTCTTTGATCTCTTGGCCACAAGACATTCCTGCAATAAAATCAGACTTTATGTTTAGGTACCCAAGCTTTCTTGGGTCCTTCATGGTTAGTACCAACAAATATTGTTCCTTTCGGAACCCATATTTTCTTTCCTTTAACATTTAAGTTTTTTAGGTTTTAGAATTTTACATTCATAAGATTTATGTCCTTTTGATTACATTTAAAGCATGTAAAATTACTTTGGCCAGCACTTACAAAAATATTTTTAAGTGATTTTTGTTTTCTTAAAGTGTTATATCCTAATCCGGCTTTGTCAAAAACTGCTTTTTGACTATTTAATAACATGTCTAATTTAATTGAACTTAATGTAAACTTATCAACTATGTTTTTTGTTTTTCAACCTCATTCTTTAGTTTATCTTTTTCATTTGAGATTGATTCCTTTTCATTCATTAAAATTTCATTTTCAGATTTAAGTTTCTTAATTTCATTGTTAAGATTTTCTTTTCTTGAATGAAAGTTAAGTTTTCATTTTTCAAAATTTTGTATTTCTTTTTCAAAACTTTGAAATCATAACAAGTTCATTAAAGCATCAAAAAGTTCATCAAAGCAAATTCATCGCAAGGGTTGTCGGAACTTACCTCATCGTTGTCGTCCGCCATAAAGCATACGTTTGCGACTTCCTTTTGTTCTTCTTCTTCGGAAGAAGATTCCTCGCTGTCACTCCAAGTCGCCATATAAGCCTTCTTTTTCTTTTTGTAGGCTTTCTTCAATCTTGGACATTCATTTCTAAAGTGCCCCGGTTTATTACATTCATAGCACGTCAAGGGGTCTTTCTCTTTTTCCTTGTCCTTGTCCTTATCTTATCCTTTTCTCCTTCCCACTTAGCTCCAAATTTTTTCTTGTGGAAGGGTTTCTTTCTCCTCATAAATCTCTTAAATTTCTTTGCTAAGAGAGCAGTCTCTCATCATTATCATCATCATCATCACTGCTGCTCTCTTCTTCTTTTGCAGCTTTGAGGGCAATTACTTCTTTTTCTTTGAATCCTCCTCAACATGCTGCCTCATAGTCAGCTCATGGGTCATAAGGGATCCTAGAAGCTCCTCTAAGGGTAAAGTGTTGAGGTCCTTAGCTTCTTGGATTGCAGTCATTTTTGCTTCCCATGATCTTGGTAAGACCTAAGAATTTTCCGAACAAGTTCAGAGTTAGTATATGTCTTACCAAGACTTTTCAAACCATTTACAATATCAGTGAATCTAGTGTACATGCATGCAATGGTTTCAGATTGTTCCATGCTAAACAATTCATATTTGTGAACAAGAATATTATTTTAGATTCTTTTACTTGATTGGTACCCTCATGGGTAACCTCTAATCTATCCCAAATCTCCTTTGCGGAATTACATGTGGAGATTCTATTGAATTCATTAGCATCTAAGGAGCAATATAAAACATTCATGGCCTTAGCATTAAGCTGTGCCATTTTCCTATCATTATCATTCCAGTCCCTTTCGGGCTTAGGAACAATAGTGCCATCTATAACATGTGTGGGTGTACTAGGTCCATTGATTATAACACCCCATAGCTCATAATCAGAAGCTTGAATGAATATCCTCATTCTAGCTTTCCAATAAGAATAGTTTGAGCCATTAAAAAGTGGAGGTCTATTCGTAGAATGACCTTCAGCAAAAGAACCAACTTGTGTTGCCATTTGGAACTTTAGCTCTTGATCGTGTGATCAAAATCTAATGAGCACTAGCTCTGATACCAATTGTTGGCCCAGATGACAACCCAAGAGGGGGGGGTGAATTGGGTTCTTTAAAAAATTAGCCTTTTAAATTATTTAGCTTGAGATGAATGAAGACAAATGCAAAGCAAAGATAAATTGCAGTGAATAAAACAAGATCACTACAAGAAATTTAAAATATTGCGACGCCAAAATGCGTCGCAATTGCGTCGCTATACCCTGTTTAGCGACTCAATTGCGACGCAATGATGGCGTCGCTCAACTCCCCGTCGCAATACACTTTTGTCGCAATTGCGTCGCAAAATTGCGACGCATTTGCGACGCTCTGCGACGCATATAAATGCGTCGCTAAATTTAAAATTAAATTATAAAAAAAAAAATTATTAATAAATATTGCGACGCATAAAATTGCGTCGCAATATTTATAATTAATTTTTAAAAAGTAAAAATTTATTAATAAATATTGCGACGCATATAATTGCGTCGCAATATTTAAAATTAAATTTTAAAACAAAAAAATTTATTATTAAATATTGCGACCCAATTAATGCGTCGCAATATTTAATAATAATTTATTTGTTTTAAAAATTATTTTTATTTTTGCGACGCAATTATATGCGTCGCAATATTTATTAATAAATTTATAATTTTTAAAATTAATTATAAATATTGCGACGCAATTTTATGCGTCGCAATATTTATTAATAAATTTTTAATTTTATATATTAATTTTAAATATTGCGACGCAATATTGCGTCGCAAAATTTTTTAATAATTTTTTTTTTTATAATTTAATTTTATGCGTCAGAACGTCGAAAATTTTTTTAAAAAATATTTAAATAATTAAAAATTAAAACGGTTAATAAAATTTCGCTAAATCTAAATATTGATACAAACATTTTTCACTCAATCCAAACAATAATAAATTTCAAAAAATATTTTATATATTAAAATTTAAAAGTTTTTACAACATAAAAAAAAAAATACATCAAGAATCTGAATGATCACGTGAAGGCTGTGGAGGCTGTGGAGGCTGAAGACTCTGCGACAAGCGTCTAACCATATCCCGCAAATACTGCATCTCACCTCGCATGTCAGCAACCTCCTGATCCCGGCCTCGCATACGATCCTCAAAATCCTGCTCGTAATCCTGGCGAAGCTCCTCTGCAATAGATCTGCGAAGCTCCTCTAAACGCTCGGGAGGAAGATCAACAGGAACTCGCGAGCTGGAGGCCTGATGGGGAAAAAATGTAGAAGCTCTAGTGCCCATACCATAGACCCTGCGGTCTCGTGGCTGGGCACCAACAGCCTCCAAAAACACACGTCGACTCTCATCTGCTGAGAGTTCGACGGGCGTCTCCCCATCAGTAGAGTCGACCTGTGATGCCTGGGATCGAAGCTCGTCGACTCGTGCCTTGAAATTATGAAATCAATAATAAATGAGTTAATAAATTTCTAGAAATAAAATTTTAAAAATTAAACAGATACTACATAAATCTAATTTCTTACCGCAACCTCCCGTGATCGTATCGACCCGAGGAGCCGTCATCCTCCTGGTGTGTGTCGCCCTAAGAGACGAAACTCACCACGGATCTCCGCCCTCCTGCTCAGTGGCCGGCTACGTAACGTAATAAAAAAATGACATGATTAATAAAAATAGTTTGTAAAGAACTAAAATAGTAAGTTAAAATATGGTTATGTTTTGCTGGAGATACCATACGCCGTCTGTGCTCCTGAAATCGAAATGGAGCCCGATGTATGACATGTGGATCCGAGACCCGTGCCACGACCGCCACTTCTCAGATCGGCGGTCCTCGTGCACTGGCTGATGACTTGGACTCTCCTCTAATACGAACCACGGCCCACCAATCGTTGGCAAACTTGGATATCCGCAGGCGCTGCTGCCATCTTCGTCGATGGTTCACTTCAACCAAATTATAGTCGTTATGAACCCTCGGATGGAAACAATACGTTTTGCGGGCATCCTGGACGCTGACCCTTGAAGCTGCTAATCGTTCCTGAAATTTGTACCCATTTACGCCAGTGAACGGTCTTCAATGGCCATTGCGATAGGAGGTTGTATGGACCGTTGGCGATCGCGTAAAACCAGTAAGCAAACTCCGTTTCTAATTTCTGCCCAATTGCAACCTGATGTCGGGAATCTGTCGTTGTCTATCACAAAACATCCAATACATGGGCATTGAAGTATACACTTACTCAATATATGGATCGACTTCTCGACAGTTCATTAGGATGTAATAATGTGCTGCATTATACTCCATATCGCTAAGATTTCTTGACTTTGAAATATAATATTCTACCGTCATTAGCTTCTGCTTCGTCCACACATACGTCATCGTTACGACCATGATTTCGGCTCCTCGTGTGGACGTGACCCTCAAAGTTGCGAGGCAAAAGCTGAAACTTCTTCGACCAAATTGCATATAGAACCTTCAGCCTTATTACGCACATTATTTTTTAACTTCTTAAGATACCTATATTAAAGTTGCAACAAAAAATTAACGAATTTTTCAAGCAATGAAATAATATTTCAAATGTCAACATATCTTAATGATGATATTTACCTCTCGAATGGATACATCCAGCGATACTAAAGCTACTCGCTTCGTATGGCAAGTGAACCGGTAAATGCTCCATTGAGCTGGGAGGAAATATTCGCTCAAGCTTGCATAAAATAATTGGAATTTCCTCCTCAAGCCTTGCCATTGATGCAGAAGTAATGACTGCGGCAGATAACTCCCTGAGCTGGCAGACATCTAAGCACGCCTCTAAAAAGCGGCGCTGATGTGGCTGGAGTGACATGATGTCCCTGCTCTGATTAAACTTTGCAGTAATCGTGTATAATGAAAATGCAAGTTTATAAGGTATATCCAGACTTTATAAATTTATATCTGCAATGCAATATCTATAGTAATTATAATATACTTACATCCGCCTGGAGCATCAAGTCTGCAATGTAAAAGTGCAAGGCCGAGCAGGCTGGCATAGAACTCATCGCAGAGGTCAGTGTGCCTGATCGCAGGTATTTGATGGTAATACTGCATGAGAGGGTCGACAGGGCGCCTTCATTGCGGAGATCTTCCAAACTCTGCCCATTTCATCCTCGACATGCATATCAGCAGCTGTTGCCTGATCTGTAATGCATCCTCTTGAAGGCATCCAACTCGTCTCTCTTCACCCCTCATACTGAAAATTAACTATGCGATTCATTATCACAATTGTTGATTAACTCAGCTACGAATGATAATCGATTTGAACATTAGCTGTAAGAACTTGATAACAATTCTTGATTACTAAATAAAAATGTTCTTCCATAAATGTATTCTATTGAAAACCCCATTTAACCATGTTCATATGTGTTTAAATTCACAAATGGTTCTTCTACGGGAATTGACTCTTGTTCGCCTATAACAACTGCTGGAATATCCTCTGGTTCACCATGACAGTACCAAACATAGTAATCAGGCACAAAACCCTTCTTACACAAATGCACCTTAACAGTTTCCACATCTCTGTAGGCTTTATTCTGACACCTGTGGAAGTTGCATGGGCACCTAATCCTAGGCCCATCCATCCATTCAGGTTGGCTACATGCAAATGCGATAAACTCTTCCAATCCATTCAGAAAATCTGGATTCAGCAAGCCATCTTTTATCCTTGCATACATCCATGAGCGAGTCCCGCTCATTTTTGTCCGACTTATACAAAGTCTGGTAAAGCATTAATTAAAACCAAAAAATAAAACTATATTAGTATAATACATATATATCTAAATTATTTCTTGGCACAACTAATTAAGGTTAATTACAACCAATTAAATCATTTATAAGTACGCAAATAATTTAGATATATTTATGTACTAATATAATTACAACCAATTGCTAGGAAGGACCGATGCATAGGTTAATGGCTAAGAGAGGGCTTGAGTTTGTGTCGGGCCATAAGGCGATGCGTTTAGTCATTAGACTTCACAAGAATTCAAGTGTCTTAAATAAT
>UESW01001794.1:171945-188846 GCA_900491605.1 Calamus simplicifolius | reverse complement strand
TGGAGCCGGGGCTGCCTATAAGTGAGGCCACCTGGAGCCAGGGCCACCTGGAGCCGGAGCGCCTGAAAGTGGGGCTGTCTGGAGCCAGGGCCGTCTAGAAGTGGGACTGCTTGAAGCCGGGGCCACCTAGAAGTGGGGATGCCTGGAGCCGGAGCAGCCAGAAGCTAGTGCCACTTGGAAGTGGGGCCGCCTGGAACTGGGGTAGCTTGGAAGTGGGGCCACCTGGAGCTGGGGCCACTTGGATAACTTTTGACCGTTAACTTTACACGTGGCGCTTATCAGCCACATCATATATGCCCCCTCGCCCCTGTGTCTTAGTACTTCGCATGCACAGCACTTGCCAAGAGAAAGAAGCATAAAATTTCTTGTTTTGTGTAAGGTTTTGGGCACCATAATTTAGTAAAGGCGGGCACGTGCCTATGAGGCGATGGAGTTTCTTCGAAGTCTTTTCATCATTTAAGAGGCAGCGTTAGAGGTGATGAGGCTCAAAGGAAAATCGAGGAGAATACCCTTTTCAAACGTCATCGAGACGTTATGCCTTTCCTTGAGAGTTATGGGCGGCCGGATAATTAGCTCCAGTCAAGGGTCCCCACGTGCCATCGTTGTAGGCTGGACATTTTCAAACATAATGTATAAAAGGTCATCTTATCTATCCTTTCTGATTTCTCCCACCTCCATTGCTTTCCTTGTGCCTCCTGAGCCCCGAGTTCTTGTGTTTGCTCCCCTGGTCCTCAGGTTAGTTCTCTTTTCTTTTTCCTTATCCTTTCTTTCCTTCTCATGGAGTCTAGTCAGGATATAAAAGGTAAGGGTCACATGGGTGAACCTTTCGAGGATGAGATCCTACAGGCACGATGCCGGGCCCTTGGTGGTATATCTATCTGCAGTGGTCCGGTGACTGTGACTCAGGGACACCAGCCCAAAATCCCTTCTTCACCACTTAGGGATCAATCTCCTTCTCTTTCCCTAGGGCTTCTCCTTCATCATCTAACTGCAAGGGATCGCCCCCGACTACCTCTTATGAGTCAGCCGGCCCGACGAGGTTGGCCTTAACCATGATCGCCCAAGGACTGAAGAATCTTAAGGCCTGGTATAAGATACCTAATAGTATTCGCCTTGTCCTACCCTGTCCTGAGGACAGGGTGACCTCCATTCGGCCGAGTAGGGTTGCCTTATATGAGGAGTTTTTTAAGAGCAGGCTCCGCCTCCCTCTTCATCCTTTTTTTCTTGTAGTTTTGAAGAGGTATGATCTTATCCCAGCCCAATTATCTTTGAATTTCATTTGAATTATTTACTCCTTTTTGGTACTATGCCATTATCATGGCATTTTGCCTGAGTCTCTTTGTTTAGGGCCCTGTATAGACTCCGCAGTCCTAATAAGTCTGGATGGTAGAGTTTTGCCTCCAGGCCCAAAAGAACCCTAAAACTCAACCTCCCTTCCAAAGTTAAAGATTGAAAATCACTATTCTTCTATGCCTATGTAGATGGGGTAGGGACGAGTTGGGGCACTTCCGACACTAGCCCTAATAGGAATTCATCGATTGAAGAGAGGGACCGAGAGTTCTTTACGGTCTTGATGTCTACCATCATTCCTTCCAGTAAAGAACTACTATCGGAGGATAACCTCCATGAGATTGCCTCAATGCCGGTGTCGTTGCCATCGGCACCCAGTGAGCATTATGCTATCAAACCCCCCCCCCCCCCCCCACCACCTTTTTTTACTGACTCTTGTCTCTATGTGCAGTCATAAAGTTCTCTCCTGACTTCCTAGTGGTGGGTCTTCGGAAAAGGTTAGGGGCTGCCAACAATGCAGTGGGAGCGACGCCCAAGAAACCTTATCTGGGGGAGCCGGGTAGGTCGACCCAGTCCCCACTTGATCTCCTTGTGGCCATGCTGATAGAAGAGCCAAGGAGGGGGAGTCCTTCTATCGAGATGCCATCATAGAGCCCTCTCTACCGAGGTACTAGCCACAGAGATCCCTTCCGCTAGGGTACCAGCCACGGAGATCTCTCCCGTTAAGGCCCGAAAGGGGTCGGTCAGAGGTGAATCCGCCGCTGCTCTTGAGCAGACGGATGAGTCAGTTCCAGAGGTGAGAGCCAAGGCATCCTCGGAAGTTGAGAAGATTTCCCAACCGGCTTCTCAGTCGACCCCTCAATTGATGCCGAAAGAAATACATCCCAACAACGCCCCGAGGAGCCAACTGTCTGAATCCATCTTGAGACTCGCCATTCTTCCCAAATTTCAGGCAATGCTCCACCACCTAAAAACCGAAGAGTCGTTTGATACTCTCTTTACCACTGCTGTCCAAGTAAGATTACTGTCTTAATTCCTTTTTGCTTTGGTTATGACTTAAGGTCTAACTAGTCGATTGATGTAGCTGTCCAATGGCCTATTTGTCATCCGGGACGATTTGGCGACCATGAAGACCTGGGCGGAGGACCTGGCCAAAGAGTTGGCTGAGGTCCAAACCCGAGAGTTGAAGACGGCTGGCAAACTCTGGGCCACCCAGAAGGAAAGCTGTGCAGCGCAGGAGTAGGTGGAGGAAGCTGAAAGGAGGGCCCGAGTTGCCAAGGCCAAGCTGATAGATGTCATGTCGAGGCTAGGTCGACTGAAGAAAAATTGGCAGAGGCTCTCCATAAAATGGAACATGCCGAGGATAGATCCAATAGTGCACAATCCAAATCCCGGGCCACCATGGATAGGATGACTGTTGCCGAGGCACAAGTTCGAGACGTCATAGAAGAACTGAATGCCGCTAAGGAATAGGCTGATGAAAGGGTAGCCGCCGCTGAGGTTTGGGCTAAGGAGGAAATAGCCATCGCCGAGGCTCGGGCGAAAGAGGGGATAGCTATTGCCCGAGGCTCAGGCTGTTGGGAATTGTATCCTAAAGCCGATCATTTGATGATTATGCTAATACAAATTACATATAAATTAATATATTAATAAAATTTATTTAGCAGTTTATTTATTACAAGAACATCTTCTTAAAACTCCTAATAGTAATGAAGCCCTCAGGATCTTCCTTCATGATAAAGAAGGATTTATCTTTGAAGGTCCTCAAAAGAGTTCGCGACCAAATGATATACTATGAAAGGGCCATAGTACTATCAATTATAGGACGTTATATATCATATTTATTGGTTGTCCTCTTAACCAAGGAGTGTAGAGACACTGGTATGACATACAGGTGAAAGTGTAGGAGTACATTTCATCAAACGTGACTCATTTCTGGATACTTTGCTGTCAAGAGTTAATCCGAGAAGATATGGGTATAAGTATCCTTTAGACCTGAAGATCACAACCGGTGACTTGCCAGCAACTCACTGTACTTAGGTACCAGACCACCTGGATTTCTAATCTAGCTACGAAAGGTTACTGGGTGCAGTCAAGTACTTGTGGTAGTTAGTTGTGGATCAAGATGAAATTTGACCTATCCCGTTAAAAGGAGAAATGCTTGTGTTTCATTTAGCAAGACCTATCCCATTAAAAGTTTGGTGGATCTGGAGGAAGAATTCAAGTGGAAGGATTCAAGATCAGCAAAGTTGTTTTTCCGCGAGCTAGCACTCCCGGAAATCCGATCATTTGGGGCTTTGCGTGGACGATACTAGAGGCCAGACAATTGAACGGCTACATAGCAATAAGGATTTACCTACTGTTCTTAAGGTAAGTGATTTGATCCCTAAATCTTAAGGCAGGATTCAAGATAAGTAGTATGACTTCTCATCTTGAAGGTCAAGATATGATCTTGATGTTTTTATTTATATGCATATTTTAGATCAAACGATCTAATATATAAGGCAAAGATATGATCTTGATGCATGTTAGATAGATTAATATGTAATCTTTAAGTTTCCGCATTAATAATTATTATTAAATTTTAAAATATACATGCCTCGAAGATTGTTTCTCCCTACACAGGCTGCAAAGAAGATAGCTGCCACCGAAACCCAGACCGTAGAAAAGGTGGTTGCCGCAGAGCTGCAAGTTCAAGAGGCTGTGGAGCGTTATAAGAGTTCTCTAGATTTTTCCTCAAAATTTAGTGAGGCGGCCATCGATGCTTTTGCTCAAGGCTTCAAGCAGTGCAAAAGGAGGCTGGCCCGGGCCTTCAAATTAAGCAACCTTGAGCCCTTCCAGCCTGAAGATGAGGAGGAGGGCCCAGAGAATGATGATGCCAAAGGTATACCGGGACCCGTCGAGTTATAGAGTATATGTCTCCTTTTCTTTGCTTTACTTACATTTCGTAACCCGACTAGTGTCGGCCTTTTGTAAGACATTGTCATCATTTTTTAATGGAAAGAGTAATCTTATCGACACTAGTATACTTATTTGTTTGTAGTATTTTGATCTTTTGACAACCAAGTCCCGGCTTTAGCCTTTTGATTTGATAAGATACCATCTTGGTTTTCTGAATATTTTTGGAGAGTCAGCACTTAGACGCGCAGACCTAGTAGGATCGTCCATACTTATCCTTGCTTTTTGGTCCTTACTGAAGTTGCCTTTAAACATCGATGTCAAGCATTATCTTGAAACATCGCTCCAAGAATTCCTCGGCCACTTAGATGTTTGACTCAGGGTCGCTTAGGATTGGGGCCACCTAGGATTGGGGCCACCTAAGATTGGCATAGGACTTAAACCGCCCCGGAGACCTCTTGGCTAGCCTAGGGATATCTGCATGATCGTGAAGCTGCCGAGGGCCTTTGAAAATTGCCTCGGGGGTTTCTCGTCTGGCCCGGGAGTTTGACTCAGGGCCATCGAATGTCATAGGACTTGAACCGCCTCGGGGTTTCTCGGCCAGCCCGAGGGTGTCCATATGATCACGGGCTGCCAAGAGCCTTTGAAAACTGCCTCGGAGGTCTCTCGTTCGGCCCAGGAGTTTGACATAGGGTTATCGGATTATCATAGGACCTGAACCACCTCGAGGGTTTCTCGGTCGGTCTGGGGGTATCCATACGATCGCAGGGCTGTTGAGAGCCTTTGAAAACTATCTCGGGGGTTTCTTGTATGGCCCAAGAGTTTGACTTGGGGCCGTCGGATTGTCATAGGATTTGAACCACCTCAGGGGTTTCTTCTCTAGCACAGGAGTTTGACTCAGGGCTGCCGGATTGTCATAGGACTTGAACTGCCTCGGAGGTTTCTCAATCGGTCTGGGGGTATTCATATGATCGCGAGGCCGCTGAGGGCCTTTAAAAACTGCCTTAGGGGTTTCTCGTCTAGCCCGAGAGCTTGACTCGGGCCGTCGGATTATTAGGACTTGAACCACCTCGGGGGTTTCTCGACCGGCCTGGGGGTGTTCATATGATCGCGAGGCCATCGAGGGCCTTTGAAAACTGCCTTAGGAGTTTCTCATCCAGCCCGAGAGTTTGACTCAGGGCCACCAGATTGTCATAAGACTTGAACCATCTCGGAAGTTTCTTAGCCGGCTCAAGCGTGTCCATATGATCACGGGGCCGCCGAGGGCCTTTGAAAACTGCGTCGGGAGTTTCTCGTCTGGCCCGAGAGTTTGACTCAGGGCTGCCATATTGTCATAGGACTCGAATCGCCTTGGAGGTTTCTCAACCGGTCCGGGGGTATCCATATGATTGCAGCCGCTGAGAGCCTTTTTTATTGTAGAATCTTCCAACTTTAAAGTAGAGGAATGGAAGAAATGTATTTGACATTTTTATTTATTGATTGAGTACACTCACTACTGATAGTATTGATGGAGGTTCTCTGTATTTCAAGTGCGTGAAATTAGCCATCCATCGAGCTCCTCGATCTGGTATGCTCCATAGCAAGCACTTCAGTGACTCGGTAAGATCCTTTCCAATTTGGATATAGCTTACCTCCCTCGGTTGGCTTTGACACCACAGCCTTTCTAAGGATCAGATCTCCGGATCGAAAGGTCTTGAAGTGGACTCGGGCATCATAATACTTTGCTGCTCTTTGGTCAAAAACAGCCATTTTGAGTCGCGCTCGGTCTCTGGCCTCATCAATGAAGTTGAGACTGGCTCTTAGGCAATGAAGATTGTCTTCTTCATTATATGACTCCACTCGGGGACTTGAAGGCCGATCTCCATAGGGATAACAGCCTCAGATCCGATGATAAGACTGAAAGGTGTCTCCCCTGTTGGGATCCTTGGGGTCGTATGGTAGGCCCAAAGTACACTTGGGAGCTCCTTCACCCACCTACCTTTGGATTCATCAAGCCAAGTTCTGAGCCCCCGAAGGATGGTTCGGTTCATAACTTCTGCCTCTCCATTAGTTTGTGGGTGCCCAACAGAAATAAACCGGTGGTTAATATCCAGCTCGGTGCAAAAGGTTTTGAAGGCGGTATTATCAAATTGTCGGCCATTGTCGGTAATAAGAGTATGAGGTAGACCAAATCGATAGATAATGAACTTCTAGAAGAGTGCCCTCACCTTATTCTTAGTAATTTTGGCTAATGCCTCAACCTCAACCCATTCGGTAAAATAATCAATGGCAACAAGTAAGAACCTTCGTTGGCCTGAAGCTGGGGAAAATGGTATGAGGATATCCATTCCTCATTGGGCGAAAGGCTATGGAGTAGAGAGGACTCAGCTGAGAAGCCGATTGCCGTTGGATATGAGCGTATCATGGCAGTTGTCGCACTTCTGCACTAATTCAGCCGCATTCTTTTGCATGGTGAGCCAATAATAGCCTTAATGGAGAGCCTTGTGTACTAATGACCTACCTCCTAGATGATTTCCACATATACCTTCATGGATTTCTCTGAGAACATAATTGGCATCCGCAGGAATGACACATTTGAGGAAGGATAAGAGAAAGATTTCTTGTATAGTCGTCCATTTAACAACACAAATTTGGAGGCTCTCCACTTAAGCAGCCTGCTTCTGTATGATCAGCGGAAAGAGTGTTGTCGATGAGATAATAGATGTAGCATCCATCCATGTTGCTTCTTGCATGGCCGGTAGGACTTCCTCCATTGTTTTGATGCTTGGAGTTTTCAGGTGCTCAATATATGTTCTTTCCATAGTGTTGTCTGCCGAGGTAGCCATCATGACAAGATATCGGCCCTAGCATTCTCACCTCTAGGGATATAACTAACGATGAAATAAGCCAATGAGAAGGTTAGTAACCTAACTTTATTTAAATATTGAGACATAATAGGGTTTCGAGCCTCATACTCTTCGGTTATTTGTCCGAAAATAAGCTGAGAGTCGGTGAAAGCTCTAAGATGCTTTATTCCAAGGTCCTATGCAAGTTGATGCTGGCCAGCAAGGCCTCATACTCGGATTCATTATTTATGGCTTAGAAGAGGAAACGAAAGGCGTATTCCAGCACTACACCCTTCGAACTAGCAAGAATAAGGCCTGCTCCGCTTTCTTAGGAATTAGAGGCACCATCAACATGGAGGATCCAGACCTCCTTCGCGTCCTCCCCAGCGCCTGAACAGGTCGCCAGGCGATCTTCGAGCTGCTCTTTGGGTCAAGTACATTCTTTCAAGAAACTCTCCCAGCTTGATCACCCACTTGGCTAACCGATCAGAAGTATCAGGATGAGTCAGAATAGATCGAAGAGGTTGGTCCATGAGTATTACAATCGGATGAGCTTGAAAATATGGCCTGAGATATCAAGCAGAAACGATTAGAGCAAAAATAATTTTTTTTGTTCAGGAATACCTGACCTCTGTCATGAAGTACTTTACTAGTATAATAAATAGGTCTTTGAATACCACTGGCGTCGAGGCATACTAAAACAGACCTCACTGCCTCTAAGGAAGCGGCGAGATAAAGAAAAAAGCTTCTCTCCCTCCTCTAGCTTTGATAATAATGGCGGGGTGGCCAGGAATTCTTTGAGCTCTTCAAAGGCCTTCTAGTCTTCCGTCCACTCGAACCTGCTCGCCCTTCGTAGGATTTTGAAAAAAGGTAAGCATCTCTATGCTGACCTTGACAGGAAATGGCTGAGAGCTGCTATTCGTTTAGTAAGTTGCTGCACCTCTTTCTTGTTGATCGACCGTCTCATGTTAAGAATGGCCCGGATCTTCTCTGGGTTTGCTCGATCTCTCGCCGGGTCACCAAGAATCCTAGGAACTTTCTAGCCGTAACTCCAAATGCACATTTGCGTGGGTTGAGTTTCATATGATAGCGTTGGAGGTTATTGAATGGCTCCTCTAAGTCGGTGACATGTTTAGAGGTGCAGGTGCTTTTAGTTAACATGTCATCCATACACCTTCATGTTGCACCCAATCTGGTCCCTGACGACCTTATTCATCAACCTCTGATAAGTAGCCCCTGCATTCTTCAATCCAAAGGGCATTATCTTATAACAGTAGATGCCCTCTCAGTGATAAAAGAGGTGTGCTCCTTATCAGTGGGGTCCATTTTAATCTGATTATACCCGAAAAAGGCATCCATAAAACTAAGAAGCTCATAGTCGGATGTAGAGTCCACCAATTGATCGATTCATGGTAGTGGAAAGCTATTTTTGGGGCATGCCTTATTAGATCAGTGAAATCAATGCAGATTCTCCAGCTCCTACTTGCCTTTTGAACCATCACTACATTAGATAGCCAATCCAGGTATTGTGCTTCCCGGATGTGGTCGGCAGCGAGTAATTTATCACTTCTTCGTCAATGGCCCTTTGTCGCTCGGGGTAAGGTTCTTTTTTTTTACGGACTGGCCAACATTCCAAATTGAATATAAGTTTATGAGTGATCATCTCTGAAGGAATGCCGAGCATGTCTGATACTAACCAGGCGAAGACGTCTGAATTTGCTCGTAAGAAGGTAGGCAGTTGTTCTTCATCTCCAAAGGAAGGAGTTCCCCAATCTGCACAGTCCTCGTCGGATCGTCTCCTAGCAGGTAGGTTAACAAGTGCTCGGTGGGCTCTCCTCTTCTTTTAGACTCTTGGGATCAAGTAATCTTGAGACCAGTGGTACCACCATCTCTTGAAGGATGGGAGCTCTGTGATAGCACAACTAGACTGGATTTGATTCCCTACGCATCTCACCTACTCCTTGATTGGTGGGAATCTTACAAGCAGATGCTTAGTAGATATCACTACGTTCAAGAGATTCAAGCCAGGTCGGCCGAGTATGACATTGTAGGTCAGAGGTACTTGGGCCACCAAGAATTTCATCATGACCGTGCTTTGGCATGAGGGTGATTCTACTGTCACTGGTAAGATAATTTCACCTTTTACCCTCACAGAATCTCCTATGAACCGACTAAGAGTGTCATCACCGGTCGGAGAGAATTAGGAGATAGATTTATCCAAACAAAGTATCGTAAATAAGGATATCAGCGGAGCTTCCACTATCAATCAAATCCTCTTTACAGGATGCTTAGCGATCATCATGGAGACAACGATGCTATCATCATTTAGGTTGTTCTCCCCCACTAACTCCCCTTTAGAAAAGGGGATTACATTTTCTACACTCTCCTCTCCCCTCAGCCTCTTAGAAGATGAAGTCGCTCCCCTTGAAATCATGCCTATCGTCCGCTCTATTGGGATATTATCAACATTAGCTTGAACGGTGGAAGCCCCATTAGTACTGGGATAGCAGGAGGTCCCTCTTCTGGACAACTGCCTGAGGTAACCCTTTTGAATGAGTTCCTCGATTGCGTACTTCAAGTTATGACATTCTTCTGTATCATGGCCGTAATCTCAATGGAAGTGGAAATAGCGACTCTTATCGCGTGCAACATCCTTCTTTAGTGGGGGAGGGCACCACATAAGGCTCGTTCTCGATCTCTAGGAGGATGTGTGCTCTAAGAGCGAGGAGTGGTATAAGATGGTCTTCTTTGCGAGAAAAATCCTTGCGTTGGCCATTGGGTCGGTGCGAGGATTCAGGCTTCTTAGGGGGAGGTCCACTTGGCTCCGTGCAGACAGGTCTCTTACCAGTCCTTCCCTTAGTACCCTTCGAGTAGAATCAGCCTCATTGGCATGGATATACTTTTGTACTCGACTCAGAAGGTCAGCATAAGAACTGGGGGGCTTCTTATCAAGTTAATAAGTAAAGCGAGAGGGACGGATCCCTCACTTCAAGGCCAAAGTGGCCACAGCATTATCAAGGTGGTATACCTCAAGTGCTGCCACCTTAAATCGGATCACAAAATCCTTCAAGGATTCTTCTTCCTTCTGTTGGACGGAGAATAAGCTATCCGCTACCCAAGAAATCTTCAGACAGGCATCAAAGTGCACCAAAAAATATTTCTCCAGTTATCGAAAAGTCGATGCTGCATAGAGGTAAGTGAGAATACCATATGTGAGCAGCTTTCTGAAGGATAGCAGGGAAATCCATATATAGGAGGGCATCAGTTGCCTCCTGGACTTGCATGAGAGCCTTATAACTCTTCAGGTGGTCCAATGGATCCGTAGTGCCATCATAAGGATCCAACTGAGGAAGATGAAATCTGTCGGAGATAGGCTCCTCTATAATTCGATGAGTAAGGGATGGACGAGTATCATAATCCACCCTTGGCTGGTGGTTAAGCCTTTAGCTGAGCTCTTCCAGCCGCTGGTCTTGCTCTTCCAGTCGCCTCTTCCCCTGGTCATTGAGGTCCTCACTTATTGATTTAGAGGATGAGGAAGGAAAGCGGTGATGCTGTCGGCGATGCGCTCCTTGGGGCTTCTTTCCCTGCCGCCGCTTGGGAGAGGGATCATTTGAGAGGCAATCAGGAGACCACGACCCCTCAGTGGTATCCTGGCCTTGGAATCTGGCCAGAGCATAGCGATAGCTATGCTTCTCTAGAGGAGGTCCCCGATGGGTGGAGTGTTGGCTAGTTGGTGCAGCCGCCATAAGCGATATGGGATGTCCAGGTTGCTGTCAAACTTTTCTTGGATGTTGTGCCTGCAGCTCTTGAACTAACCCCAACAAGAGCTTGGACTTGTTGTGTAAGGGTAGCCAATTATTCTTGAGGAGTGACAAGGACTGGTGGTGATGAGGGAGCAGGGAGTCTAGCCTCCAACTGCTCAGTATGATGGGGATGCCCCTCAGCATGGCTGGAGGAACTCTCCTGGGCTTGTATCACCACCATGAGTGTCTAAAGAATAGGCTACTTGCTACTGAAAGTTGTGAACTTATCCCTTCCCTCAGTGTCGCCACTGCCCCCTACCTGGCGCACCAATTTGTTGAAGCCCAATCACCGTGAGCTAACGTCCTTGAACGTCAGTTGATCGTATCGCTAGTGGGATGAAGATACTTCACTGCGGCGCCGAGATCTGCAAGAAGTCCCGAGGGTCGGATATTTCAGCAGGGACCCTCCGACGCTCAAGTTAGTAATCGGAATCACAACCGTGAGCTTGAAGAAGCTCGAGATAAGGATAGTTAGGAAGAAGAGAATAAAACTTCTAAGTGCTTTGGTGTTCATACATCGGCTAGGGGTTCTTCTTACCTGTTTTATAGATCGATACACATAGCTCTTTTCCTTTCTCGTGGAAGAACGAGCCATGTAGCACTCCATGATAGACTACGCATGGGGTTCTAAGAAGTTTGCTTGAGAAGTCCTGGAATCTTATGATGAGCTCTGACTTTTTGAATGGGATATCAAAATTAACAAAGACCTGTCTTGTCTGAACTGGGTTATTGGTATTTTTTTCGGCTGATGATGACTTTCTAGGGAGATCTTTCTTGTCTGAACTGGGTGATTGGTATTTTTTTCGGCTGATGATGACTTCTAGGGCTCATCTGATCTATATCATTAAAACCTAATGATGAATGATGACTTTTAAGACTTGTGTCAGGGTCATATAAATTGTCTTATTAGACATATATGAAGCAGTGATGGTTGATGGGTTCAGCATGGATAGAAACAAAGCATGCCTGAGAAGCTGAAGATTATTCTGGAAGTAAGGCCGCCTAAAAGTTGAGGCCGCCTAAAAGCGGACTGCTTAGAATCGAGGCCGCCTGGAGTTGGGGCCGCCAGAAGCCAGAGCCGCCTCTAAGTGGAGCCTCCTGGAGATGGGGTTGCCTGAAATCGGAACCATTTTAACTTTACATGCGGTGCTTATCAGTCACATCACACCTTATAAAAGATCGGTCCATAGATGATAGAAGAAACGCGCGCACAAGCTCAACCTTAGTAAGAGGATCTTTTCATTCTGCATTTCTCCATGTTTTATCTTCTACCTTTAGCAAGATGGTACCTTGCTTTCTTTATCTTATTTTTCTTTATGAATCGAAAGACTATAAGATCAGTCCTCGATCATCCGTGCCCATTTCTTTATCGATTTGGGCATGAGAGGGTAGAAACTCTCGGCGCCTTTCATTTTCTTCTGCTCTTTTTGCAGGCTTGTGAGGGATGCCTCAGCTCAGCTCCTAGCGTCGAATTTGTTGATGATTTTTTTTTTCCAGATCATTTTAATTATCTACCCTGATTCGTGATGGTTTGTGTGGGGTTCGCCGTCGCATTCGGGAATCATCGATAAGGTTTTGCGCATTTTCCCCGTAGAGGATTGCATAGAAGGAGCGGCGCCCAGATCAATGACCAGCCGGTATTATTATATTATTTACTTCCCATTAATGCTGAACTCTTCGCAGTAAACCGCCGATGCCCATGCCATCGTCGCTATAAATACCCCACTGAACCTCCTCTCTTTCTCGGGAACCCAAACCATGAAGTCCAGAGCCCTTCTATCGCTCCTCACTCCTGTCCAACTCTTCCAAGCCATCTTCTTCCTCCTCTTAGCCCTCACTATAACCCTCAGCACTCTCCTCTCCTCCACTTCCGCTCTCCTCCTCAACCAAAAGCTCCTGCTCGTCCTCTCTACGCGTCGAGCCCTCCTCTTTCCTCTTCTTTGGTGCACTTTGGTTGCCCTCCTCGCCTACCTCTTGACGAGGCCTCGCCCGGTCCTCCTCCTCGACTACGTATGCTTCCAGCCGGATTCCGATCGCAAGTGTAGTTATGAAGTCTGCGAGTACTTCGTTCGGCGCAGCCGCCGCTTCTCGACAACCAGCGAGGAATTCATGCGCGGCATCTACCTCAAGTCCGGCCTCGGCGACGAGACCTACGGGCCGCCGTTCATCTTCCAGACTGACTACGAGGCCAAGCTCCGCTCCGCCGTGCAAGAGGCCAAGGAGGGCATGATCGCCGCCGTCGACGCCGTCCTGTCCAAATCCCACGTCCACGCTTCTGCCATCGACCTGCTTATCGTCACCTGCGGTATGTTCACCCCTTGCCCTCCCTCGCCTCCATACTCGTCAACCACTACCGCCTCCCCGACACCGTCGCCTCCTATAACCTCAGCAGCATGGGGTGCAGCTCCGGCGTCTCCGCCATAGACCTCGCCGGAAGGATCCTCTCGGGCAGCCGGCGGGTCCGCTACGCCCTCGTCGTCGTCACCGAGAGCATAAGCCTCAACTGGTACTTTGGCGACAACCGTTCGATGCTGGTCACCAACTGCCTCTTCCGCGTGGGCACGGCGGCGGCGCTGCTGACCAACGACGGGGCTCGTCGGAGCGCCGCCAAGATGGAGCTCGTCCACGCCCTGCGGACACACCACGGCGCCAACGACGCCTCTTACCGTGCCGCCTACCAGGAGGAGGACGACGCCGGCAACCTCGGCATCGCCTTGAAGAAGGACCTCATCCGCGTCGCCGGCGAGGGGCTCTGGGCCCACATCAGGATCCTGGCTCCCAGGGTTCTGCCGTGGTCCCAGCTGGTGCAGTACGCTTACCGGGAGGTGACCAGATGGATGAAGCGGGGTGACCAAAAGCCGCACGTGCCGGACTTCACCACGGCGTTCGAGCACATGTGCATCCACACGGGCGGGAAGGCGGTGATCGAGTCGGTGGCCCAGCTCCTGCGGCTCGATGACCGGGTCACTGAACCGGCCCGGATGTGCCTTCACCGGTTCGGCAACACCTCCAGTAGTCTGGTGCTCTACGAGTTGGCCTATTTTGAGGCTAAGGGGAGGATAAAGAGTGGGGACCGGCTTTGGATGCTGGCTTTTGGAACCGGCTTTAAGGTTTGTAGCCTGGTCTGGAAGGCGTTGAAGGATTCGGGTTTGGATGCTGATAACCCGTGGAAGGACTGCATCCATCGGTACCGCTTAAGGCTTGGTAGTTCAGGACTGGTTGAAAAAATAACAAAGTGAAAAAAACAAAAACAGAGCTAAGTTGGAAGGTTTAGAACTTTGTAAGAGTGAAACAGAGTGAAATGCCAGAAAAAGCTGCTCTGATAATAATATATTTTCGAATAATATATTTTCGATGCAGATCAGATGTATCGGTCGAAAATCATACCAACGCCAACACAAAACTATAGAAATAGTAAAGATATAAAAAAAATAAAGAGAAAAAAATACATATTAAAAATAACACAAAGTCAAACACCTATTCTTTACTATTTCCTCTTTCGCTCTCAGCTCTTTTTCATGCATGTACTCTGAGCCCATCTATATACTTCCCAAATCCATCACCACTTTCCTTTAGCTTTCTAACAATATATATGCTCATATAAAAAAGAGAACAGAATATTTTACACACTTAGAATTCATATTTCTGATGTATTAAGAAGCATATTGAGTTTGTTATTGATCTATCCTGACCAGATGCATAACAAAGGCTTGCCATAAAATTTATCAAGATTAAAAGTCAATTCTTATTTTAGAGAGTTGACAGTAACTTCTAACTAAAAGGGGCGGAACAAAGACAATATTTAAAGTAATTCCTGATGGGGCTAGTTGACCCCATGAAAAATAAAGATAATAATTTTTGGACGGCCCACCTTGACAACGGCGTCGGTCTCAACATTGACCGCGTTCCACCTCAAACTTGGCGTCGACCGCGCCCACTTCGACCTCGGCGTCCGCAACGGTCCACCTCGGCCTCAGCGTCGGCCTGGCTCATCTCGTCCTTGGCCCCTCTCCGCCTCGGCATCATTCTGTCTCGGCTTCCATGGCCACATCATGTCTCTCGCACAAAGGCATTTATGGCCTCATAAAGGTCCCGTGCTCGGCCACCTTGGCCCCGGCCATAAACAGTGTCATGCAAGCACTCTATAATCAACACTTTGCAAGGGACAGCTGGCTTCAACTCCCAACTCTTTCATCTTAAACGGATGTGTGGCTCGTGATGGTGATAAGACTTCATCACCTTTTATCTCTCTTCCCTGCAACGGTCAAACCAGCTTATCTCTCTTCCCTGCAGCGGTCAAACCAGCTGCAGCCACCTACTCTGATGGGACTGACCTGCAGTCCTGACATATCAAAGAAGGAAGCAAGCTCTGCCATTGCTGCCATCACCTTAAATGCTCTTACAAGTGGCAGCACCCCAAGCCTCATAGACATCAACTCTGACACTTCACCCACCAAAGTCGTCATTAGAGGCCTCAACCACTCAAATCAGATAGACTCCATACATCTATAAAATGGGTAAGATGGACCCCCGACCAGGTAACGAAGAACTGAACTAAGAACTGATAACCACAACAATACTCTTAAACGCTCATTTTTGCTCATAGAGAGCTCTTCTCCGAGCCTCTCTCTCTTTCTCTTTCGAGCTTTCTCAAGCTCACAGCTGTTGCTCAGAGCACTGACTTGAGCATCGGAGGGTCCCCGTCAGAATCTTCGGCCCTCGGGACTTTTTGTAGGCTTCCAGACGCGAGAAGCTCGCCGGAAGATTTCGGGCTCGCTGGAGAAGGCGATCGGACGCTCGCGAACGTTCGAGGGGGTGATCTGGCAGCATCAATTCCCTTGCACCTTTTTATTAGTACTTATTGCTTACAATGGTTATTCTATAAATTGCACCTGTGCTGCTCTGTTTGATCCCTGAAGAGGAATTTGAATGTATTTATGCACGGCAGCTCGCAATCAAGTTAAATTTTGCTCAGTTCCAAACAGGTTATACGACTTGCCTGCATGATTGATAGAGGTCATCACATAGGGCACGCCTGATGAGAGGCTTGTATAAGTGCTTCTCAAAGTCTGATGAGTAGTTGAAATGTTTATTCTCAAGAACCGTAGCACTTCGAGCTGGTCAAGTGTGGTATTAATGTAGCAGAGCCAAGACAGAGACAATGGATACCCTGTTACCCATTGATGTGGTACTCAAAGGAAGAAACATGAGAAAATAAGGCTGGGGACAATGGAAGCACCTTGAATTTTAGCCAATCTCCATTCTGCCGTTACCCTGGGGCAATGCACTGGAACGTGACTCATCGACTCTTAACGACAGTAGCAATGTCATGGGATGTGACGGCTTCTTCAATGAAGGGATGCTCCCTTGTTTGCTTGTGAACGGGGTGGGTTAGCACCGCTTTGCTCAGATCTAAAGCAACAACGACAGCAAAAGTTGGTGTTAAAAATTTTAAATGTAACGAAATATGTTACTGTTTAAAATCTTTGAAATTCTAATTCAGCATTCAACCAATTTGAATCGGATTGATAGGATTCCTAGTTGGGTCGTTAATATTCGAGTAAATAATTTGATCTTAGACTTGGCAGCTCAATTAAGCTTGGTGCTTGTTATTCATTCTTCCAGATTTTGAGATCAATTAATTATATATTTTAATTATTATGGTATCCCCACATCTAAATTATGCTTTTAGAAATCACCGTTATAAAATATTTGACATCTATATTATATCTAAATTTATATAATTATTGATGTGGCTGATCAAACCTCGTTAAGATTGACGGAGAAAGCAACTGATGGAACCCCTACCTCGGTCTTTGGGTCCTCTTCGGCTTCGGCCTCCGAGGCCCCCTCGACCGCTGAAGCCCTCTCGGCCTTCGAGATTCCTTCGGACCTGGTGCCTCCTCGGCTTCGAACCCGACGTTTCCTCGGCCTCGGATCTATCGTCCCCTCGGTTTCGGACCCGGCATCCCCTCGGCCTTGGACCTGACGTCCCCTTGGCCTCGGACCTGACCTCCCCTCGGCTTCGGACCTAGCGTTCCCTTGGCTTCGGACCTAGCGTTCCTTCGGCTTCGAACCTGACGTC
>UESW01001794.1:137120-163783 GCA_900491605.1 Calamus simplicifolius | reverse complement strand
TTTTTCATCCCTAATGATCATAACCTAAGCTCTGATACTATATTTTAACGACCTGGACCCCAAGCCCGTTCCGTTACAAGAAAGCAAGACGGACAAGGCCCACACCAACTTGGGCTACCACAGCCCAAAAGGGATCCAATTGGTGCCTTGTCCTTCTTGCTTTACTACATATAAACCACTAAACCAACTCCCAATTTTTCGATGTGGGACTATTGGGAGGGGCATCACAATTGTAGCGATCCGGCCCTCAGGCCCACAGCATCCACGAGCCGGTTTCGTTACAAGAAAGCAAGATGAACAAGGCCCACTCCAACTTGGGCCACCACAGCCCAAAAAGGATCCAATTAGTACTTATTCATCTTACTTAACTGGTTATAAACTGATATGGCTAATAAAAGCCACGGGGGTAATCATGGCAAAATCAACCACGTGACGTGGACCTTCATGACGGGGCGGCCTCGGCTTCTCCAGTCATGCTGAGGCGGCACCGACCTTCTCAGGTCGGCCCCATCGGCCCCGGCCTCTCTAGTCATGCTGAGGCGGGACCTTCTCAGGTCGGCCCCGTTGGCCCCGGCTTCTTCGGTCATGCCGAGGTGGCCCCGACCTTCTCAGGTTGGCCTTGGCTTCTCCAGTCATGCCAAGGCGGCCCCGACCTTCTCAAGTCGGCCTCGTCAACCCTGGCTTCTCCAGTCATGCCGAGGCGGCCTCGACCTTCTCAGGTCGGCCCCATCGACCCCAGCTTCTCCAGCCATGCCGAGGCAGCCCCGACCTTCTAAAGTCGGCCCCGTCGGCCCTGGCTTCTCTAGCCATGCCGAGGCAGCCCCGACCTTCTCAGGTCAGCCCCGGCTTCTCCAGTCAGGCCGAGGCAGCCCCGACCTTCTCAGGTCGGCCCCGGCTTCTCCAGCCATGTCGAGGTGGCACCGACCTTCTCAGGTTGGCCCTGTCGTCCCCGACTTCTCCAGTCATGCTGGGGCGGCCCCGACCTTCTCAGATCGGCCCCGACAGCCCTGGCTTCTCCAGTCATGCCGAGGCGGCCTCGACCTTCTCAGGTCGGCCCCGTCGGCCCCAGCTTCTCCAGTCATGCCGAGGCAGCCCCGACCTTCTCAGGTCGGCCCCATTGACCCTGGCTTCTCCAATTAGGCCGAAGCGGCCCCAACCTTCTAGAACGGCCCTGCACCTGTCAAAACCACCAACCTTCTGATCTGCTCAGACTGGCACCTCCTGACCACGCCTTTGATGGGACCAGGCCCACCTACCGGCTAATTCCATCGATTGATGGGACTTGGCCCACCAACCGCCGGCTTTCCCTCTCCGATAGGACAGGACCCACCAATCAGCCCAAATTCATGTAATCCCCACGTGTCCTGCAGACATTCCTCCCTCACGGAATGTCACGCGGCTAACCTCCATGCGGGCTTCAACTGCCTATAAAAGGGTAAGTCCACGAAAGATTCAGGTATGCGAAAATAAGCACCCTCTCACTCTACTATCTAGGGAAGCTCTATCTCTCAAGAGATTTCTCTAACCCAAAGAGCTCTATGTAGCTCTTCCTTAGCTGTGACCTCGATCACTGACATGGGCGTCGAAGGGTCCCTACAGGAGAACCCCTCCGATCCCGGGACTTCTTGCAGGTTGTTCATCTAGGCGAGGATTTCATCGGCAACCAAACCAATTTTCCCAGTGCTCAACTCGAGTGATTGGGCGTCATCAGATTGGTGCGCCAAGAAGGGGGTGCGAAAGTTAGAAAGACACGAACCCAGCAGCAGTCTTCATTCTCCCTCTATCAGCAATGGTGATGATGCGGGCTCAGGATGCTTCTATCAGTTGCCCTGGGGGGCATCTCCTAGCTAGGCAGCAGGATGCCATCCTTCCT
Source organism: Calamus simplicifolius (assembly GCA_900491605.1). NCBI lineage: Eukaryota > Viridiplantae > Streptophyta > Magnoliopsida > Arecales > Arecaceae > Calamus > Calamus simplicifolius. The sequence goes on along the minus strand of UESW01001794.1, from coordinate 161,910 downwards.
GTTGTCGATCTTCCCATCGCTTGCTCACCACCAGACACAATTACCCCAGCAGATCAGCTGGCGGCCCTTACTCAACAAGTCCAAACTCTCACCGCCATGGTCCACAGACTTCGGCAGCAGCAGTCCGTGGCCACCCAGCATCAGACCGCTCCCCCTGCTAGTCAACAGTCTGCAAGGGAAGGCTCTCCCCAGAGAGAGGCCGGTCGTCGCTGGGCTCTCCCTAGGAGGCCCTGTCGTGAGCCCCTCAAGCGGCCACGATCCCCCGACTATGGCCCGAGCAAGTTTCCACCGGAGCCGCGATGCCAGGAGGAGCCAAAGCAGAAGTCTCATCCTCCTCATCCTTCCCCATCCTCTTCTTCTTCCTCGTCCTTCGAGTCACTCAGGAGGACCCCTACAATCAATCGCCAGGCAAAGGATCGCTTGGACGAATACCGTCGGCGATTGGACGAGCTTACCAGGAGAATCAACAACCAACCGAAGGAAGAGTATGACACTCGTCTTCCCTACACCCACCAGATACTGGAGGAGCCCGTACCCTCCAGATTCCATTTTCCTCAAATAGATCCGTATGATGGTACGATGGATCTTCTCGATCATCTCGAGAGCTACAAGGCCATGATGTAGGTTCAGGGCGCTACAGACGCTCTTCTATGCAAGGCTTTCCCCGCTACTCTGCGGAAAGCTGCCCATGCCTGGCACTCGCGCCTGTCCCCTCACAGCATCGATTCCTTTCGAGAGCTGGAAAGGGCCTTTTGGCGCATTTTGATGCTTACCGATGGATCCCGAAGGTCGCCGACAGTCTCTTCTCCGTACGTCAGAAGGAGGGGGAGTCACTGCGGGATTCCGTGGCCCGGTTCAAGACCGCCGCCCTCAAAGTCTATCACCTGGACGATGCAGTGGCAACGTTAGCCTTGAAGCGGGGGCTCCTCCCATCCCGCTTCACCTTCTCTCTGGATAAAAAGCCTCCGGGCTTCTACTCCAACCTCCTTCTCCGAGCTCAGAAGTACATTCGTGCGGATGAGGCCGACCTCACCCGCCGTGAGTCCTCGAGGGGATCCAGCCGCAAGCCTGCCCGTCCGAAGCCGAGCAGACCGCCTCGCCCCCGGCGGCCCGAGCCGTCTCACCGATCGGACCGCGAACGTCAAAGCCTCGGAAGGGTGAGCTGATGCCTTTTCTTGCTCCTCACTCTCATATCCTTATGGAGATTGAGGGCGAGCCTTACCTTCAATGACCTCCTCCCATGAAGAAGGGCACCCCCCGGGACAAAAGCCGCTATTGTTGCTTCCACCGGGACTACGGCCATGACACTGACAGTTGCTACAATTTGAAGCGTACTATCGATGAGCTCATTCAATGAGGCTACCTTGGAAAGTATGTCCAGAAGGTACCACCGCCACTGCCGGCCCTCATGGGGCCCCCGCCTGCTCAGGCTGCTGTCGACAATGCCCCCACGGAGCGGACGGTCAGGATGGTATCTTGGGGGACAACTCCTTTGTCCAAGCGGCCGAGAGGGGAGGAGCCAGACAATGTAATTCCTTGGGGGGGTCAGCGGTTGTTGAAAATGTAAACAATAAAGGCGTTGTCGTCTCCATAACGATCGCCTAGCACCCTGTAAAAGGATATTAGTTGATAGTGGCAGCTCAGCTGACATCCTTACCTACGACGTATTTGTTCAGATGGGATTGTCTCTTGACTCTCTCCATCCCATGGCAGCCCCTCTAGTCGGGTTTACCAGGGATTCAGTAAGGGTCGAGGGCGAAATATCCTTGCCTGTGACGGCCGAAATACCGCCATGCCGAAGCACGGTCATCATGAAGTTTTTTATTGTACGGGTTCCTCTGGCGTACAATGCCATTCTCGGATGACCAGGCCTAAATTTGTTGGATGCAGTCATATCCACCCGACGTTTGCTCGCGCAGTTCCCTACTAGTGGAGGCATCGGAGAGATGCGAGGTGAAATCAACTTGGTCATGCCTTGCTATCACGCAGCGTCAAGTCCCCAAGAGGTCGAGTCGGCCTCGGAAGCTCCTGACCCTAGAGAATCTGGCAAAGGAGGAGAGAAGGCTGAGCGGATCCTCACTTTTCCCCTCGGAGATGACCCGATGAAGACTGTGCGTATCGGCAGGCTCCTCCCTTCAGAGGATCGCGATCGTCTCCTGACCTTCATGCGGACCAACTCGGATATATTTGCCTGGTCAGCATCTGACATGCCCGGCATCCCTCTAGAGGTGATCACCCATAAGCTCAACATTGACCCAAAGTGCCGTCCGGTCCGCCAAAGGAAGAGAAGTTTCGCTCTCGAATGACAAAAGGCCATTGACAAAGAAGTCAACAAGCTACTCCGCGCCGGTCATATCCGGGAAGCTCATTACCCCAGCTGGTTGGCCAATGTGGTCATGGTGCGAAAGGCCAATATAAGCTGGAGGATCTGCATTGATTTCACCGACCTGAACAAGGCGTGCCCAAAGGATAGTTTTCCTTTGCCCCGGATCGACCAGCTAGTAGATTCCACCTCCGGCCATGAACTCCTCAGCTTCATGGATGCCTTCTCCGGATATAATCAAATAAAGATGGACCCTGACGATGAGGAGCACACATCCTTTGTGACGGAGAAAGGCATTTATTGCTATAAGGTGATGCCCTTCGGCCTTAAGAATGCAGGGGCAACCTACCAAAGGTTGATGAACAAAGTCTTCCAAGGTCAACTAGGCCGGAACATGGAGGTTTACGTGAACGATATGTTGACCAAAAGCATCCGAGCTTCCGACCACGTCTCCGACCTAGAGGAAACTTTCAACAACCTCCGCTGTTTCCAAGTCAAGTTGAACCCCAAAAAATGTGCCTTCAGCGTCACGGCGGGCAAGTTCTTAGGCTTCATGGTGACCCAACGAGGGATTGAGGCGAACCCCGAGAAGATCAGCGCCATCCTCGATTTGAGGCCACCATCCAGCAAAAAGAAGGTGCAGCAGCTCACAGGAAGGGTGGCGGCTCTAAGTCGTTTCCTCTCCAAGTCCGTCGAGCGATGCTTACCCTTCTTCAAAGCCCTATGGAAGGTGAATAGCTTCGAATGGACAGACGATTATCAAAAGGCTTTCGATGGCATGAAGACGTTCCTGTCCTCCCCGCCACTCTTGTCGAAGCTAAAAGACGGAGAGAGCCTGTTCCTCTACCTTGCCGCCTCCCCGGAGGTTGTTAGTTCTGTTCTAGTGCGTCTTGATGACAACGGGATTCATAGACCTGTATACTATTTAAGCAAGGTGCTTCATGATGCAAAAGTCAGATACTCTAAGACAGAAAAAATCATCTTTACTTTGATCGTCTCTGCTCGGCATCTCTGCCCGTATTTTCAAGCCCATCCTATCGTGGTGCTCACAGACCAGCCTCTCCGAGCCATCCTGGCTCGACCAGACACCTCAGGCCAACTAGCTAAATGGGCCATCAAGCTGGGAGAGTTCGATCTTTCTTTCTAGGCTCGACCTGCTCTAAAGTCCCAGGTCCTGGCTGACTTCATGGTCGAGTGCACTTGGGCAGAGGAGCCGACCGAGGATGCTCCCGTGGAGCAGCCCGTTGCCAAGATGGATAGCGTTGGGGAATCCTGGATCCTTCACGTAGACGGCGCCTCAAACTCCCAGGGAAGCGGCGTCGGCCTCATTCTTGCGAGCCTAGATGGAGAAATGGTGGAATGTGCCCTCTGGTTCCTATTCGAAGCCACTAACAATCAGGCCGAGTACAAGTCCCTGCTAGCAGGGCTAAGGCTCGCTCAGGAGTTTGGAGTACAGCGCCTCAGAGCTTTCACTGACTCGCAACTCGTCTTCGGGCAAATTAACGGAGAGTACGAGGCACGGGATCCCGTTATGGCTCGGTACTTGAGCAAGGTTCGGCTCTCAGTCTCTCCACTCTCTTATTTCAGCATCAGCTATATCCCTCAGAGCAAGAACGCCAAGGCCGACACTCTCCCGGTTGGCCATCTCGACTGACGACTCAACAAGGAATGCCTACGTCAAGCACTTGGAAAGGCCTAGCATAGAAGACAAAGAAGAGGTCCTCCCACGGACCCAGGAGCCAACCTGGATGGATCCCTACATTTGTTACTTCACCGACGGCACCCTCCCCGCTGACCGCAATGAAGCCAAACTACTCAGATGGAGAGCCAAGTTAGTCCAGAAGTGCGACGGCTGCCAGCGCCATGCGCATATCCAGCACCAACCCTCTGTCCTTCTGAATCCACTCTTGGCTCCGTGGCCCTTTGCCCAGTGGGGAATGGACATCCTTGGACCATTCCCCCCGGCTTCTGGATAACGGAGGTTCCTAATTGTCGCCATCGATTACTTCACCAAGTGGGTCGAGGTTGAGGCATTGGCCAAGATCACTGAGAGCAAGTCAAAGCCTTTTTCTGGAAGTTAGTCATATGTCGCTTCGGCCTACCTCACACTCTCATCACTGATAACGGCCGCCAGTTCAACAACGCCACATTCAAGACTTTCTGCGACGAACTGGGCATCCACCATCGATTCACCTCCGTTGGTCACCCACAGACCAATGGGAGGTCGAAGTTATGAACCGCACCATCCTCAGGGGGCTCAAAACTCGGCTGGACAGATCCAAAGGTCGGTGGGTGGAGGAGCTTCCTAGCGTACTATTGGCCTACCACACGACCCCAAGGGCTCCGACAGGCGAAACCTCCTTTAGTCTAGCCTTCAGGTCCGAGGCGATCATTCCTGTGGAGATCGGATTGCCGAGCCCGCGCGTGGAATCCTACATCAAGGAAGACAACTCTGCCCAGCTGAGAGCTAACCTTGACTTCATCAATAAAGCACATGATCGGGCACGATTACGCATGGCAACTTTTCGCCAACGAGCAGCCAAGTATTACAATGCCCAGGTCCATCCCAAAGTATTCCGCCATGAAGATCTGGTTTTAAGAAAGGCTGAGGTGTCCAAGCCGACGGAGGGGGGCAAACTGTCCGCCTATTGGGAGGGTCCTTACCACGTCACCGAGGCGATCCATCAAGGAGCGTACCAAATTGAAAAACTCAATGGCCAACCCATCCCACGTACCTAGAACGCGAATAACCTCCGTTGATATTATCAATGATGTATCTCTTCATGTTGTGATCAATAAAAATGATCTTCTTCCACACCAAAGCCGTTTCTTCCTTATGTCCAAGGACCATATCTCAGAAAGGACCTCGCCGGCATCACGGCCCATGGGACACCACTCAGCCCCGGCACGGCGATGCCCCTGAGTAGGTTCAAGATCCTAAGGCTCTGTAACCGAACAAGTCACCCCTCGCAGCGGTTCCTAAACCCCCGAGGCGGTTCAAAAGGACCTCGCTGGCATCGCGGCCCATGGGACACCACTCGGCCCCAGCACGGTGGTGCCCCCGAGTAGGTTCAAGACCCTAAGGCTTCGTAACCGGATGAGTCACCCCTCGCAGCGGTTCTTAATCCCCCGAGACGGTTCAAAAGGACCTCGCCGGTATCGCGGCCAATAGGACACCACTCGGCCCAGCACGACGGTGCCCCCAAGTAGGTTCAAGACCCTAAGGCTTCGTAACCAGACGAGTCACCCCTCGCAGCAGTTCCTAAACCCCCGAGGCGGTTCAAAAGGACCTTGCCGGCATCACGGCCCATGGGACACCACTCGGCCCTGGCACGGCAGTGCCCCCGAGTAGGTTCAAGACCCTAAGGCTCCGTAACCGGATGAGTCGCCCCTCGCAGCGATTGCTAAACCTCCAAGGAGGTTCAAAAAGACCTCACCGGCATCGCGGCGCATAGGACACCACTCGGCCCCGACACGGCGGTGCCCCCGAGTAGGTTCAAGACCCTAAGGCTCCATAACCGGACGAGTCACCCCTCGCAGCGGTTCCTAAACCCCCGAGGTGGTTCAAAAGGACCTCGTCGGTATCGCAGCCCATGGGACACCACTCGGCCCGGTACGGGCACCCCCGAGTAAGTTTAAGACCCTAAGGCTCCGTAACCGGACGAGTCACCCCCACAGCGGTTCCTAAACCCCCGAGGTGGTTCAAAAGGAACCTGATGACCATCAACTCTCAGGTCACCCTTCGGGGTTCAAAAGGAACCTGATGACCCTCAACTCTCAGGTCATACTTCGGGGTTCAAAAGGAACATGATGACCCTCAACTCTCAGGTCACCCTTCGGGGTTCAAAAGGAACCTGATGACCGTCAACTCTCAGGTCGCCCTTCGGGGCTCAGAAGGTTTCTAACAGCCACGATTTTGCCTTAGCAGGCTCTAAACCTACCTCAACAGGAAATGGCAAATCAATTGCTGGGCATCCGTTCCAGGATCGGCCTCGGCCTCGAGCGCCGCTCCGGCTCCGGCCTCACCCTAGTCGGCCTCGCCCCGGCTCTTTCCTTCAACCTCGACCTTAGCACACGAATTCTCAAGACAGTCCGAGGTCAGAGCTCATCGGCGCCCTAATTAAAAAGGCATTGCTCGGTATGCGCTGTCCCCAACGGACCTCGTCCACCAGAGTAGCCTTGGAGTCGGCCTCCAAAGGTGCCTCCTTGAGTCTTACAGCCTGGCGCCTGTTTAAGCTATTTCGACGAATTCATGCGCAAATTCCCAGAATACTCTCAAAGGCCGCTCAAAACCACCCGGGTCTCCCCCCATGGCCGACGGTTAATTGATCTACTTAGCTGGTCGGGGACCAGATGATTCGAAAGTTCAGTAGGCGGCCCAAATTTTGCTGACTTGTTCAAGTTATTGTCAAGAAAGTAGACAAGGCATGGAAGGTAGTCTAAAGGGAAGATCTTCCTAACCATGAGCAGATTGTCTCAGTAAGGACTCTCTGAGTTCGTAGGAGAACTCTAAAGGCGTTCCTAAATGGCCACGGCTGGCGTCAAGTCACCCAAACTAACTGTGAATATGTTCAGCAGTGTGAGTTTCTGTAGACCCATTCGAACACTATCAGGTATAAGTCCAAGGATCTGTCGCGACATTTCCAACATGCATGGTACTTTACACATAGGAGAACAAGACATTTGAAGAATAATTCTCTTTTCATTAAGTACCTTAGAGTGGTTACAAAATTCAACCTGGAGTTGGGTACAAAGGAAAAAGAAAAATACAAAATTTCCTATGGCCCATTCGGCCCCGACTCCTCTCCAGCTTCTTCCTTTGCTCCGGCCTCTTCCTCCTCCGCCGTTTCCTCGTCCGAGATCCCCGGCCTAGATCTCTTCAAGGTCAAAGTTACTGATGTTGAGGCCGCAAATACCTTGCCTTACAAAGGTCAAAGCCCCTTGTATAGGCATCAAGGCTGGCCTCAACAACTTCTTGCTCAAACTCCGTCGAAGCCTTGTAGTTGGCAATGGCGGTCTCGACTCGAGCCTCAATCTCCTTAGCTTTCGCCTCGGCCTCCCGGACCTTCGCCTCGGCTCCTCAATCTTCGCCTCAGCCTCCCTGGCCCGCGTTTCGGCCTCCCAGGCTCGGCCCTCACCCTCCTCGGCGCGGGCACTAGCTTCATGAGCATGGGCCACCGCCCGGCCTCTCCATCACGGCCCGGACCTCATCTAGCGTCGTTCCCGCCCGACTCTCCGACTGCTGGAGCTGGCGGGTCAACTCCTCAATTCTCTGTCGGCCATCTCCAGACTGGCCGATATCAGCACCAGCTTGGCCTCAGCCGCGAAGGCCCGGTTGCTCTCAACTTCAACCCGGCACCCCGCCTCTCTCGCTCGGCCATTTAGCTCCTCCTCCGAGCTTCGACCACTTTCTGCTGCTGAGAAAGTTTCTCAGCCAGTGCTCGGCTCTGCCCCTTGTACTTCTCGACCTGATCTAGGGTACGTGCGAGCGTCTCCCCCGAGTGGGTTATCGCCGAGCGGAGGGCGAAGGCTCCGTTGGCCAGCTACACCAAAAGAGGTTCGTCAGCCCCAAATCAACCAAGGCATGTCAAAAAGGAGACTAGAACCGAAGGGTTACCTAGAGCACGTTCACCATCACATGTCGAGGACGTCGGCATGGGTCTGCCGCATCATTTCCTCGTCGGTCTTCGAGGTCCGCAGCATCCCCCATAGTAGAAAGCTTGGGCGTGGACCGCGTCGGCCCCCCTGACGGCCCATCGACTGGTCGATGAGCTGGGCAATGCTCGGATCGCCGTGACGAGCTCCCCGGCTCGGCCCTATGCTTCTGGACCTCCTCTCCCCGGCGTTGGAGCTCCTAGCTGCTACCTCCCCTCTCCGACAGATGGGGGAGCCTTCTCCACCTCCAGCTCGGCGGAAACCAGAGGGTCGCTAGCAACCACAGCCTGCTCCGCCTCAGCCAAATCCGAGGCGGCTGGGGTCTCTTCTTCGAAGTCCAGTACCACCACGGCGGTGGCTGGGATCTCCCCCTCTTCTCTCTCAGCCTCGGCCTGTGTAGGGATGACCCCTTCATCCAGCACCTCCCTGGCTGGCTCGTCCGTAGGCACCTGGGCCGCAGGGATCATCGGGGCTCGGGCCGGCACGGTCTGAGTCTTCCTCCGTGCCCTCTTAGCCGGCCTGGCTTGCTCGCCTGCCGCTAGCCTTTTCTGGCGTAGGGCAGTCTCCAATCTCTCGATGGTAACCTTCATTGCTGCACAGGGAATAAATGTTGGTACAAGAGAAGAAGAAAAGAAGAAAAGAAAAATTCTTATGAATGGGGCAACGACAACATCCGGTCAAGGGCAAGAGGAATAGGTTTCTGTGCTCATCGACTGCCGGGGCCAACTCAGCCTCATACAAATTCTCCTCGGACATGAGTTCTTTGTAGGAGGGGATCTGGGAATTCGAAAAGTGGTGGAAGAGCTCCCCGTCCTTATCATTCACCGCCGAATTTTCATTTGAACTGATATCTGATTCCCCCATTTAGTCCTCACTCCCTCCACATGGGCAAAAGGTACCGAGATTTTTACCCCCTAATTTTGGATGGAAGACCTAATGGAAGGGCCCTACCCGGCCTGGCGGTGAATACCCACCAAGCCCCCTCACCCTGGCGACGGATTTTGTAAAGGGCCCGGAACAAAGATAGGCTGGTCGCGGAACCCTGGAAATGGCAAAGGATGACGAAGGCGCAGAAGATCCGAATCGAGTTCGGAGTCAACTGCGCCGGCACTAGCCTATATTTATTCAGAAGGTTCAGGAAGAAAGGGTGAAAAAGAAGCCGCAGCCTGCACCGAAAGAACTTTTCATACAGAGCGACCCGGAAGGACGGAGGTCACTCTGTCTTCAGGTCCTGGCGCGGACAGACAGATGAAATCGGGAACCCTATATGTAACCCTAAGAGCCTCTACCTCTTCTTGGGTCATGGTGGAGGCGATCCCTCCCGGCCCTGTTGGGTCGGAGCCAGCTACCGGGGAGATGTCGGACACCAAGAAGAGAGAGGAACTGCTCTCACCGGGGAAGTTGAGGCGGATGGTTGGTTGCTCGCACTCGGCCAGTCACGGATTGTGATCCCACCTAATGGCCGGGGCATTTGGCTAACAGTTGAAGGGTGGTCCTCACCGAGGGAGGGGGACGACTCTACCACAGGCCTCTTACCCTCCCTAATTGCCCTACGGTCCATGGGTCAAGGGTGAAGGATAAAAAATGGAGACTAACCTGAAAGTTGGTAAGAAGACGAAGTCTGGAGGTCTCAGTTTGCAAGGGAGCTCAAGAAGGAAGGAGGCAGGGAAGCAATGGCGATGTAAAGCTCCCCCGAGCCCATGGAGCGCCTTTTATACCCCCATTTCAAATCGCTTCGCCCCAGAATTCGCCGCGTGGCCTTCACCTATTGCATTGCATCCCCAAGCGCCAGTCATCTCGCCCACGCCTGAGATACGCCGCCTCAGCTCAGTCGAGGAGCGGGATCCCCGACCAATGATGATACTTGAGAAACAAAGAAACAATGATGGCGCCTACCTTTTTCGTCCTTCGAAAAGGTGTCCCTTTGAAACAACCAATGCTGACGTCAGCTCCCACCTACCGCATGATCACGGAAGATTTTCGAGGCGATGTCGCCTCGGGAAGGCGCGCCAGCTCAGCCACCGATAAAGGCGCCCATAACTAGTCACCAATTTTTGGATTTTTGCGCCCCTTCACCCAAAGGATGCTGGAGCATGGCCCTTTGCGCTCAGGGGTGGGGGGCATCTGATGTGTCTAATAAAAGCCACGAGGGTAATCATGGCAAAATCAACCACATGACTTGGACCTTCATGACGAGGCGGCCCCGGCTTCTCCAATCATGCCGAGGCGGCCCCGGCTTCTCTAATCATGCCGAGGCGCCCACGACCTTCTCAGGTCGGCCCCATCGGCCCCGGCCTCTCCAGTCATGCCGAGGCGGCCCCGACCTTCTCAGGTCGACCCCATCGGCCCCGACCTCTCCGGTCATGCCGAGGCGGCCCCGACCTTCTCAGGTTGGCCCCGTCGGCCCAGGCTTCTCCAGTCATGTTGAGGCGGCTCCGACCTTCTTAGGTCAGCCCCGTCAGCCCCGGCTTTTCCAGTCAGGCCGAGGCGGCCCCGACCTTCTCAGGTTAGCCCCGTCAGCCGCGGCTTCTCCAGTCATGCCAAGGCGGCCCCGACCTTCTCAGGTCGGCCCCGTTGGCCCCAGCTTCTCCAATTAGGCCGAAGCGGCCCCGACCTTCTAGAACGGCCCTGCACCTGTCAAAACCACCAACCTTCTGACATGCTCAGACTGGCACCTCCTGACCATGCCGTTGATGGAACCAGGCCCACCTACCGGCTGAATCCGTCGACTGATGGGACTTGACCTACCAACCGCCAGCTTCCCCTCTTTGATGGGACAGGACCCACCAATCAGCCCAAATTCACGTAATCCCCACGTGTCCCACAAACATTCCTCCCTCACGGAATGTCACGCGACTAACCCCCATGCGGGCTTCAACTGCCTATAAAAGGGTAAGTCCACGAAAGATTAGGTATGCGAAAATAAACACCCTCTCACTCTACTATCCAGGGAAGCTCTATCTCTCGAGAGCTTTCTATGTCCCGAAGAGCTCTCTGTAGCTCTTCCTCAGCTATGACCTCAATCACTGACTTGGGCGTCGGAGGGTCCCTACCAAAAAAACTCCTCCGATCCCGGGACTTCTTGCAGGTTGTTCAACTAGGCGAGGATTTCATCAGCAACCAAACCAATTTTCCCAGCATTCAACTGGGGTGATCGAGTGTCATCATAAACCATACCACCCATCCTAAATTATCCGATATGGGACTAATTGAGAGGGGCATCACAATATATCCCCTTAAAGGGGTGACGTCCTCATCGCCAGAGACACATGATCGTATCCACCAGGCAGTCAGAACTCTAGAGATGCTCCCTCCACATGCTCAAGAGGTATCTCCCTACCTTGTGTGGCACTTAGCTCCTCTACAGGCTCAAGAGGTGTCTCCCTACCCTGTGTGGCACTTAGCTCCTGCACAGGTATGATTCTAGAGGTGCTCCCTCTACCCTGTGTGACAGTTAGCTCTGCATTTCGACTGGTGCGTGACTCTGATACCATTTTGTAATGACCCGAACCTCAGGCCTGCAGCACCGACGAGCCCGTTTCGTTACAAGAAAGCAAAATGAACAAGGTTCACACCAACTTAGGCCACCACAGCTCAAAAACGATCCAATTCGTACTTATTGATTTTACTTAACTGGTTATAAACCACACCATCCTTTCTAAATTATTCGATGTGAACTAATTAAGAGGGGTATCATACATCTCTTTCTTTTTCCAATTGTACGATAATATATATATATATATATATAAGTTCACGTAACCTATGATGACGAATTAGCATTACGAGATCCTTACAAAAGATCCAACCGGTCTAATGCCCTACAGCATCTCAGCATCTCAACTACTCAATTGCTGCATGCACCATGTTTGTGCCGTGGACCATCTCGAGCTGCAGCTTTCAAACAAGAAATGTAGTCAGGTTAAAATATGGATGGAACTCCATCGTACAATCCAATCAAATAACAATATAAAATGAGCTCAAGAACATGATGAATTGACAGCTTGCAAGATTTTAAGTTTCGTGGGAGAAAGATATTCTAATTTTTTCAACGAAATGTTCCATCCGTCTTGATCTTTACCCACCAAACATCCTTGCTTGAAATTTTTTTCCTTAAAAAATTATTTCAAAAACTTTAATTTTTTATTTAATTTTTTAAATATATTTAAACTTTGAAAATTATATTTTATATAAATTATCTCTCTTTAAAATTGATACTATAATTATTATAATCAAGAATGAACAAAACAAGACAGCTGAAACCGGTCTCACCAAGACCAATTCAAAATTACTCTAGAACCGTCCCACCAAACTTAGATGATTGATAGCTCGAACCGAAGAGCATTGCACAGAGACACCTCCTTCATCTACGGATGTGAACCTTACGTGGACCTGCTGATGACCTGAACATGATCAACGAAAACTTTAAAAAAAAAAAAGGTATGGAGGCATGTGAAGGTTCTGAGACTCTTAAGAAGCCCTTGCTGTATGACATTATGAACGACATGAACATACCGAGAAGCCAGGTATGGGGTTACAAGTAAATGATTTCCTCTCCAATACTCATCAGAACAACACCTTTCGTGAGAACAAATGATCGGATCCTCCACTGAAAGGAGATCCTGCGCATCAGTCATCTGTGCATTCAACGGATTATCAGAGAGCAAAAGAGCATCATGGCAACCCCGTCATCAGGGAAATGGATTGGCCAAGTCTAAGTCTTCCACCGGTTCCTGCAAATTTGATAGGAGGAGCAAGGTGAAATGTAACCTGTTAAAGATTCTGAGAAGAGAGCTGAAGTCAAGCAACCCAACCACAAATTTTGAACAAACCAGAAAATGTCTAGCTTCCAGAAATCAATATCAATCAAGAACCAGAAGTATGAATATTAGCATAAAGAAGTGTACTGAAAAAGGAGAATCAGCTGGCCAGGAGACTAGTAATATTGGAGACGTCCCACTGGCCACAAGAGTAAGCTGAATTTTACATGTTCTCTGCCTCCCTTGTGGGAAGATATATATGATAAAATCTGGCTTTATGCAAATTTTAGTTGAAGTTTGAAATATTTCACCAATAGCTACAAGTGATTATAACCCAAATTATTAAGCTAGAGTGCTGCGTCCCTCAGGCCCCAGTGCTGGTTGCAATTTCTGATGGACTCTGGCCCTTGTACAAAACAGCACTTGCGCAGCACACTTGCCTGGTTAACAAAGCATTTGGACTTAAGATGACACAGTGCTGATGAAAGATAAATTCTTTAATGTTGAAACTTTTCAGTGCAGATGGCATGCCTTTACATCATTACAACCTCTTAAGAATTGAATAAGCAGTGGAAAGGTCAACCATGAAGACTGATACAAAAACCTGAAGGGCAAGCCGCCAACATATCATACTAGTAAAGTTTTTGGCAGTTGGACCAAGTGACCTGAGAGTGATCACTGCCTTTCGCTATGGTTAAAAGGTTTGGGTTATTTCTGGGACTGCTATTCTCATTGTGTAGCTTATTGTCTGCAGGCCCTTCTATCACAAAAAGGAGATTACAGAGGCATCCATGCGACCAGGGTGGTCAGGAATATGCAAATGATCCCATACAACAAGGGTGCTTGAATCAAATTTTTCCTCAGAAACTCAAATCCAATGGAAACAGATTTCTTTTTTTTTTTTTTTTTTGATTATGAAATGCCTTTCTGGTTCCATGTTTTGAGTGTTGACTGGTGTTACCCTACCCACATTAATACAGTACAGATCTTCACACTTAAAAAGTTTTCCGTGAACACAGATGGTTCAAACCATTTTCAGAACACTGCCAATATTAACATTTCATATAAAAAGAGATAAATTATCTTAATTAAAACATTAGATCAAGAAAGACAAGGAACACTATCATGAGAAGAGATTAAATAACCCAACACCCCAATAAAAGTCATCATGTGTTCTCTGATTCCAATAAGGTAAAAATTGAAGGCTTGTCACAGACTAATTCAGTACAAGTAGCACCGTCCTATGAGGAAGCTATTCTTCATCAAGAATGGGCTATGGTATTTATGAAAAGCCCCCTAACTATGGTGGTGGACTTTGGTGATGGGTAGGGAGGATTTGAGTTGTGGGGGCTCCTTTATGTAAGTTGTGTGGGTAGGGACTCCTTTGGTTCATACTTGGTTGCAGGGTTGGTTGGGTTCTCTACCTTTCTTCTCCTCCCTATTCTTCTTCTTGTTCTTGTTCTTCTCCTTCTTAAAGAAATTAAGAGAAAAAGCAACAATTTAAAGGAATCAAGTGGTTGGATTATAGTTATTCTAGCAAGCATGAACCTCAAGCATAAGTTGTATCATATTTTCACATTCATTTATCAAAATTATGAAAATCATTTTTCTAAACTATATGATGAAGGTAGGGATAAAGAATTTAGGTCCTGTTGAAGCAAGATAGTACCAAATTGTTCCAATAGGAAGCTTGAGCAGACACATGCGGGATACCGACACATTAATGGGTCGATACGTCTTGCCCATCCCTATGAAAACTGGTTGAGATTGGCAAGGACAAGGATTGGTTTGGTTAGTACTAGGTGAGACTTAATCAAAGCTACTGGATTTCTTTTTTTTAAAAAAAATAACAAAAGAGAAAAGTGGGGAACCATGGTCTCTTTCTATTTTGCTTAGCGTAGGGTGGTGCGGGAGGGGTGGGGGGGGGGAGAGAGAGAGAGAGAGAGAGTAATCCAAAGGGAGGGTGGATCCAGCCTATGTTTTCATCAATCCAGTCTCAACATTGAAAATCTACTTAAAAATATATCTATGTTCACTCAAATACTTATTTATAGTAAAAAAGAACAAATAATAATAATAATAAATAAAAATTTGGCATCCTAGTATGGCATCGGACACAATAGCATCCAAAGAGTTGAGATAACAGTATCTTAATACTGCCAAGATTGAGGACAAAATCAGCATTACACTTTATACCCGTATTTTAAACATTGGTAAGGGTGATTGTGCATGCAGTAGAGAGGTTCGCAAGAGTACTTGGGGGATGGCAAATTTGTTGCCACTCACAATAGTGGTGTCAATGTACCATCATAATGGGATTCCTTTAGTTTATGGTTGAAAGTTCAAGAGAAGAACAAATGGAGGTATTCTCAAAAATTTCAGATATCACGCAAGTGTAGATTAATTATGAAAAAGCAGATATACTATATAGACTTACCCCATTTCATTGCACACAATGATTTGATATTAGTAATGATGAGCATGATGAATAACAATTATCCTGCATAATTAACTAACAACTACTAGTTTCCTACCTTCAAAGCAACAGACACATAGCACACTATTAGCAACAGTTACGTAGCACATTGTTATCCTTATCCCCTCTATGACCATCAAGGTCCTATACCCATTTTGCCTTGGTGCTACACAATTCTTGTCAAGGAACTTTCAATTAGGTTCTTATGTTAAAAACCAATTAACCTATGGAAGCATTATTGTACTATTGATTTTAACTTATCTTTTTGTTTTTTCCTCTGAATCTTCAATAATCTGTATTATTAATTGTGGAATTTATTTATGATTACTAAACTAGGAAAAAATCAGTCCTAGCAGGATCATCATGGTCACTAGCTATAGCCAAAAATAGTTTCAAATGAAACAATTTCAGTTAGCAGCTCAATGAAACATTAAATTTGAAACAAGAATTGGAAGACTTCCCGGTCTACTGTAAAAAACATCAGGAAAACAAGATATCAATTCTGCCATGGTATGGTACCCACCACCTAAGAAAGCCTCAGAGATCTTGTGGATATGCTGGCAAGAGAGAAGCTAATTCCAGTTGATCGGAAACTCAGTATTCATAAAGAAATCCTCAATGCCAATTGATGCTACCTTACATAGCTACCCAAGTGCTCTAACCATGGCCAACCTTTGCCTTTTTGTGTAAGCAAGAATAGATCCATTGAACCCAAAATCAATAAATAAAAGACAATGAGAAACAAGATCATAAGGGCAACTTTAACATATATCATTATCGATAAAACATATGACTAGATCAGCTATCATGCAACTCCACCACCAAGTTAAGAGCTTAAGCATCTTGAATGCCAAATCAGAAAGCTCCAAACCAATTCTTCAAGGTTCTGGCACTACTCTCCGAGAAGGCTAATCACCCATATTGAAAACAACCTTTTTTTTCACCTCATTATACTTTAGATGTTATTTGAACTAAATAGTCTGATGGTCATGGTTTATATCTCTAGCAATATTACACCACCTTTAAATAAGATGCACAGACCGTATGCTCTCAATACCATGTGATTCAATATGTAAAAGCAATAGACTCAAGATGGATTGAAATGATACCTTTAAGAAAACCAATATCAGAATGGCTCCACTGAAACCTTCAGAGATGATTGTCAAATTCCCATCTTTATCTTCATCAATATCATATGTTATCAGATAAATTCATTTCTATGCCAACAATGAGGTAAATGTATCAATGAAGAACAAAATGTTCAGGAGCCCCAATAAAGGCATACAGGAATGTGAGCACTTGTCAGAATCCATGATAAACAGCTAGCAAGTTGTTACAGTTCTAAATATCTTCCATCCAGCTCTTCTTATAGCATATTACTGAATGAAGCATCTTTTCAACTGTGCCCCGCTACCCGCCTCTGATCCCTGACTTCTATCTTACAATGCAGACTGGAGCCCTCAGGAAGTCCTAAAGGTGGTTGTTACATGCGCAATTATCAACTGTATAAAGCTCCCAGTCCTTTATGCTGCACTTTTCCAAGGCAGAAACCAACCTCGGTCTTCCAATCTCAGGGGGATACATCCCATCAGGGCTAACAAGCACAGCTCCGGTATAAGACAGACCAGCAGCCTGAGCAGCTCCATGATAATGAAACAAACCCCAGCTGAGATCATCGCAGACATCTATTATGGTCCAAAACTCTTTTGAAACTACACCATTGTCTAACACACTGAAGTAAAATGTGCCTGGAACATTTGCTCTCCTTACTCGATACCTTCTTCTCCTCCAAACCAGTTTCCCTTCAAGGGTCCTGACTCGAAAAACTGGCTCATACCAAAATGATCCCTTAGCCTTTCCCCTATAGAAGAGCTGGTACTGACAAGGAAATTGGTCATATGCTGGATTTTGACCTGCTATGACCCGCCAACTCCAATCCAGATCACCCAACCAACCAATAAAGAGGTCTTCTGCAATTTCATGGGTCAAAGCCTCCCCTCTGAACATGGATAGAGGAGCAACAGAGGGCTTGCATGGGATTTCAGCATCCAATTCAAGACAATTGTTCTTTTGCAACACACAAAGAGAAAGGCTTCCAGATTTGGGCTCTCATAGGAGGCAATGCAGAGATAATTGCATACCTGATCTGTTGGAGAGCAGGTATTTAAACACTGAAGAGCCTTCCTACATTTGGGATCAAGCAGACAGTTTAATAACTGCGAGCCACAATTTTTATCATGCAATTAAGAGTGGAGAGTCCCTTGGCCCTCAAGTTCTTCAGTATTGGGACAGGTTTTATATAAGTGTTAATAATGACAAGTAAACAAAATCTAATATCATCAGAATTATGCCTCTCCCAAGCATCTGATATGGTTCGAACAACTTCTAAGGATTCTTTTCTGCTTCTTGATTTTGCAAAGACGGCTTGCTTGCTAAACATGTCTTCCTCTCCTTTTGTTCTAACATATGATCCTCCTAGTTTGTTTCCCATGGCTAGAGATGATTCAAAGCAGATGACATTTGGAATGCTAGCAATGCTTGGCTGGAGCCATTCAACTGATTCATGATTCTTGATTGCAATGTTGACCAACATATCAGCATGAGCTAATTCTTTCTGAGTTTTTCACAGTTTGTATCATTAGAATGAATAGACTTATCACTAAATACAAGCATTTCAAATCCTTCATCCACCCACTTCAGCCTATTTGCCTGCAACAAGATGCAAGGTAAAGGAGGCGGTCATCAGCAAATTGATTTCCATCCTTACTCTAACTGCCGTCTTTAGGTCCATCACACAGGAAGAAGGATACTTTTTTTAGGCAGCATAGCATACAAATATATCTTTATATTAGCAATCATTCAATACAAGTTGACCATGTTGAAATGTATGAAAACATCTGCCATAATATTGAATTGCAACCAAAGCACAAAGATTCATGCAATTTCACAAATTCATAGAAAAAGATAAAATAAAATGCATCCATGAGTTAACAATGCATCCATTGTCATAACAACGGTCCAGAAACAAATCAGAGAATCAAAACTACAGCATATTGTTTTAATGACGTCAATGTTTGATGCATGGAAAATTATAAGATCCTCTAATTTTTTCCAATTTTTTATAGGATCCCCTTAATTTTGTCTTCAGTTGTTTGATTTGAGGCTTGAGACCTAGCTTCATTGGGAAATAAATTTAGTCATAGATCAAATAACAATGCGTTTTGCTAAATTCCTAATCATAGGAAAACTATTTTGGCTGGCCAAAGTTGTAAAAACTAGAATTTTGGTTCTAAGAATTGACCAAAAATTAAGTATAAGGTCTTCCCCCTCCCCACATTGGCTACAGGATTGTCTCCTTCATGAACTATTAAGGGTTGTTCGGTTGCAGAAAATAAGGGCTGTTTTCTAAAGAAAATTTTCCATAGGAAAATGGGATGTCATATTCAAATGTAAAAATTTACAAGCTCAATCCATATCTTCTTATCCTTGGCGATTCCTTGCCTTTGTTGCTTGGGTATCTGCTCGCAGGCATCGATTTGCGGTTATCTTTTATCCCTCTAATGAACCAAGGCAAGCTACTATTCTAATGTAACGACTAATGTTCGACTAACTACAGTTTTTTTTTTTTTTCTTGATTGTAAAAATTTCAATGCTGGCTATGAGGCACAAACCCTGTTCAACTAACTATACCATCTGTCACTGAAGTAACCTCTGATTTCTATCAGGGCTACTTCTGAACTCCAATCATATGACTTCATCAAGGGGGAAAAATGAAATGAAACATAAGAACACAAATTTTAAAACCTTACGATCAAATAAATGATTTAAATATCTAATGACCATAGCATCGAACCGAACGCAGCGTTCCCTCACCGTATGAAGCATGACCTGCTCCCAGGGAGCATTCTTTAGCGGGCTGACGCTTCCTTCCCCCACCACAGCGACGATCCTCACCGATGGAGCTGGACTCGTCTCCTCTGCCATAAGAGCTCGAATTGGCGCCCGGATCCGAGTCCCGAGAACCGTTCTCCGGCGAGAAGGAGAGTGAGGAGCGGTTCCGAGGCCACCCAGAAGCCTGGTGGTGGTGGTCCACTTGCTAGTAATGGAGGGGGGGCTTCGACGCTGGGGGACCGGAGAAGAGAGGCATCGAGGGCCAGCGCGCTCGCCATGTTCGAATGGCTTGGAAGTGCCGGGAGGGTGGCGGTCCGGTGCCCTTCCTTTCGGATGGGTTTGAGGCGGACACCACCAATGATTCCTCTAGCGTTCAAAGAAAACTTAAGGCTGAGTTTGATAACTTTTTGACTATCCCTGAATAAAATATATGATAGTATTTATTCAAAGGATAGCTGAGGGATAAGCATCTTTTTAAAATTACCACTCTGCCATTAAGGGATAACTTTAGTTATTCTGGGTTCTCTAGGGAATAAGTTCAAGGAATAACCCATGATTAAACATGGTTATCCCCTCTGGTTAAACTTTTTCAGCACTATCCCCTGTAGCTATAGCATTTGGGGATAAGAGAGATATCCAGGGGATATCTCTCCTTATCCACCATATCAAACACAGCCTAAAGGCCCTGTTTGGATAGCCTATTCCCGGCTGGAATAGGCTCTTATACCCGTTTATTCCCCCAAAACACTAGTATTTATTTCAATGGGCCCCATCTTCAATTTTATTCCGGGCAGCCTTGCTATCCTCCGGTTCCTATTCCTGAGGACCCCGTGAATAGGAATCCGAGCGGCCGATCGTATCCCCGGGGTATGTTTGGAAATTTTAAAAAAACGGGCCTTCAGAGCATCGAGGACTTGGCATTTCTCACCTATCATTTCTCACCTACCCTCTTCTGCCCGAGGGTTTCATTCTCTGCTCCTTTCCTCGCCGAAAACCTAGCATCGAAGGTAGGGTTTCATGTTTACTCTTCTGCGGGTCTCCGAGGCTGCCTATCATCGGTGATTTCTGGGATTTGTTGTCTCTGCTGTCGATCGAGTACTTGGCATCGGAGATTGAGGGTTGCAGGAGCATCGATAGAGGTATTTACTCCCGATTCGTGCCATCTTTTCAAGGAAGAGGAAATTTCTCTATTTCGGGTATTATCGCTGAAGATTCAAAGATTTCGGGTCATAGGTAAGTCCCTAACCTTTTGTCCGATTAATATTACAAGTTTTCCCGATTTTTCTCTTAAATCAGTCAAGTTTCTCTCTTCATTTCTTTAATCTGTTCACAGATTTAGTAGTTTCGAAACAAGTAGTGTTTGTTTCCACACATCGGTTTTGTCAATCGATTATTACACTTTGTTTTTGTCCTGTTGTTTGTGTCCAAGAAAGGCTACGGCCACCATCTTCTTCCTCCATAAAAGGGTTTCAGAGGTAATCAAAGTAACTGGAACTGTTGACTGCTCTTTGACTCTGATCTTCTTCCTTTGAATCTTTTTAAAAGCCTTCGGACTTTTCCAACACTGATATCTGTGGCCCGGCTTCGATCTTTCTGTAGCAATTCCTCGGACACTTGAAGTAAGCGTTGTCTCTTCTTTCTCTTTTGTTATTATCTATTATCCTGATTTCCTTGCAATTAACTGAGTGCTCTTGTAATTTGATTTGGTGGAAGTGCTAGTCGTTTGCAACCTGGAGTTTCTAGTTCATTGTGACGGGGCTTTTTAAAAAAATCAAGATGTAATATTTAGAAAATTAAATCTTTTGTTCTGTTGAGGATTAATGGGTTCAGATCCTCCACATATATGATTACTTATTTATTTTCTTATAAAACCTAAAAAAGTATTAAGTCATAAACAAACGATATTACTAGAACTGAGTGGATAAGGTGAGAATGTCGAAGTTCTTTCCTAATTATGCAGTTATGGCTGGGCAAGGGAACTTTTAAGGAAATGATAATATTAAATTAAGATATTAGGAGTGCATGCAAGGATGTCAGTTTTATCCTGACTTCCCTCGAAAAAAGACAAGTTGTGTCCTCTAGCTGCATCAGTGAAGACACAACATGCCATTCTATTTGCTAAACTGTAATTCATAGTGTAAAAAATTAGTTAATTTGAATCAGTACATAGTAAAGTAAAATAAATTTTTAAAGCTTGCTAAGAAACGTAAGGTAGTTTCGATGATGAAGAAAATGGTTGACAAAGTCAAGAGCTCTAATTGGTTGATTAAGAGTTACGGTACATATCTTTTCGGAGTACCCCCATAACTTTTTGGTCTTGTTGATTCCCTCTTTACCAAGTATTAGAAATTAAACAACAAAAGTAGGGGAGTTATTGAGGTGCCACTCAAACTAGAGCTGATACTAGTGGAAATTGATGCAAGAACCATAAATTTTCATGATTTTGCTGGGAAAGATTTTAAAATATAATTATTTAAAAGTATATGACATGCAGTTGCTTCAAAAAAAAAATTGTGTGTGATAATATCTTTGTTTTTTATTTCTTATTCACAACTACTGAGCATGCATAGATACTTTCATATGCGCATGTTGATTAATTTGTATATCCATATGAGTGGGGACCCTGTACTCATGCAGGTTCCTGAAACAGTTAACTCTTATTTTACTGGTCCCTCTAACATGAAGGCATACAGATTATATAAGTCTCTATGTTTTATGCCATCACTAATACTGTCATGACAAAACAAGGATTACGACTTCTTCAATAATACTTTCATCTTGTGATGGTTTATTTCTTTGATAAGTATACATAATTTAAATTTTCATTGCTACACTTCATTCTAAATCTTGTCATGCAGTTCATGTATCATAGATTAATGTTTAACTCTTTAATAAATGAAAGGTCCTTTAAATTATTGCATGTCGATTCATATTACATTAATATGTGCCATGTCTACTTATTCCGTTGCGAGCCATACTGTCAAATGACCATCCACTCTGGCCCTGTAGATTAGCCATGTCTAAATCAAAAAAAGCCAGTGAATCAACAAAAGCAAGAGAAGGATCAAGTCGTCCAAGAGCACCTAATTGGACAGATCCTCTTGATATGATCATGCTAGGCTTGATGATGCAAGAGAACGACGAAGGTAACTGTCACAACGATACCTTCTCCAGGATACTTGGAGGAAGATGACCACTTTGTTCAATGAAAGGACTAACCTGTCCTTTAGTTTTAGAAACCTAAAAATCGTTTGAAGGTTTTGAAGAAGACCTTCAACTTGTACTATAACCTAGCTAATCGATCAGGTTGGGGCTGGGATCCTGCTCTAAATCTTCCCACGTGTGGCGATGAGCATATGTGGGAGGTCATCTCGGTGAGTGGATGGTTTTGTTGAAGAATCATAGTTCGAATGCTACTGATAACATTATAATACTAAATTTATCAAATTACACTTCAGGTTAACAAGGACTATGCTCGGATTAAGGGTAAGTCATTTCCTGCTTACAACGACATAGATATTCTTTTTTCAAGGCATACAGCTACCGGTAGACGGGGGATACATCTGCTATTCCGGAGGGCGTATCCGACAATGATACATCGGACGACGAGATGGATCGGATCAACTTGGAGACATAGAATTTGGGCAACCATCACAAAAACGTGGTGGAGTGTCATGTTCATCAGCCGATCCATTCGATCACCGATTCGATGATGTATCCCCATCGAGCCCGACTACTTTTGCCTCGACCCTACCCACAGACTGTTCTGCAGGAGGAGGTTTGTCAACTAGCAGTGGAAAGAAAAAAGGTCATCCTTCATAACTCCTACAGCACGTAAGATCAGGTCCACAACTGATGCAGCTAATGTCTTACAAGAATTGGTGGATCAAGGTCAAAGAAGATTGGAAATTGCTAATGAGATGCTCAGGAGAGATCAGCTTGCTCAACCCACAGTGTACTCTATTGACGAATGCATGCGGAAGTTAGAGAGTCTCCCTGGGATTACACTGAATGTATTCTTGCTGTAGGGGACAGTTTGAAAATTGAGATTAATAGGTGGTTCCTAATGCATTATGAAGGTCCACTACTTGAAGCTTGGCTTAAAAGACAATGGCTGATTTCTACCGTGTACCACCTTCAGTGGCAGCCCCATCTGGAAGTTATGCTCCTGTGAGTAATATCTTCATGCCTCCAATGCATGGTGTCCATCAAGGTGGCCCACCTGTTTTCGTGCCTCCCCCCATGCATGCTGCCTCTCCAGGTGGACATAGTCCATTCATGCAGCCACTATTCAGGCCAAGCAGTGACGATAGCATCTCCCATGGTCAGACCCTTCTCCAGTTGGCAGTGCCGAAGAAACTCTCTGTACCACATCTGCATCTTCGACTCAGCAAAGTGAATTTGGTTATTTTCATTGTTGGCCATAACATATACCAATATTGATGTAGATGAATTTTATATCTCGCTGTAGTTGTTTTAACATATGTCAAACCTTCTATTAGAGTTTAATTTTAACTTAGATGAATGCTGAAATGTTGATGTAAATACGGACACGTTTGTTAGATATATCTATGCATGTTAGTATAGTGTATGGCTTTAATATTTCTTTCAATTTATAGAGATGCATATGGTTGTCTCATGAACTACTCTCTTTTTGTAATAGATGGATACCTTCATGATCTTGTGGCATTTTTAATAGATGAGGACAACTATTGGCAGGATGTCATAACTATGCTGATAAGTAATGGCATCATTGATTTATCAAATTATAACGTTATTTCAAAGAGGCCATGCCGAACGCGACCATTCTCGAGTCATGAACTCATAACAGATATTTTGAGTGGACATCCAGATAGAGGTTATGATCACTTTAGGATGACAAACACTATGTTCTTCAAGCTAGAAGAATTGCTTCTCTCGCGTGGGTTGGTTAGTAGCACCCGCAATGTTATGGTAAAGGAGTAACTTGCGATCTTCCTGTACGACATAGGTCATGGTGTGACCAATAGAGTGATGGCTGAAACTTTTCAGCACTCCGGGGAGACAATATCCCGACACTTTAATACTATACTTAAAGCAATTTGTTTACTTAAGCAAGATTTTATCGCTCAACCCGGTCAGGATACCAGTGTGCATCCACGGATCCGTGAGAACAATCATTTTAATCCTTTCTTCATGGTACGTATGGACACGAATAGATGCAAGTCTTTCATTTATGATTATATTATGACCGCGTCCTTGATGGTAATTTTTTTTTCACAACATGCTATTGGGGCCATCGATGGTACGCATATACCTGCTTTAGTCAAGAAAAGCAAACAACCACGCTTTCGTAATCGAAAGGGCACCATTTCCCAAATATCATGGCTGCAGTTTCGTTTGATCACTCCTTTCTTTTCATTTGTACTGGATGGGAGGGATCCGCAGCCGACATGAGAGTCCTACGTTGGTGCGTTGAGTCAGGTGGCCTCGTCGTACCTGAAGGTATTTAATTAATTCATAATGCATGTGACCAATTAATTTTATTGAAGTTTTTAGTGGATGACGTAAAGGTCCTTCTCGTTTACAAAAAAATTTATCTTGTTGACTCGGATATGCCAATACGGACAAGTTCCTTGCCCCATATCGGGGTAATAGGTACCACCTAAGTACTTTTAAGAACCCAAGGGAACGACGATATAACAATTG
>UESW01001794.1:101183-130542 GCA_900491605.1 Calamus simplicifolius | reverse complement strand
CAAATTTTATTATTTTCAAAATCTAGTTGTGGAAGTCCTTTTACTAAATCCATTCTAATTAATTTTGAAATAAGGTGTGTGCTTGCATGACCTAATCTACGATGCCACAACCAACCAATCTCATTCATATTAGCATTATTAGCAACTAAGCAATGATTACTAGTAGACAAATTGTCTAAATCAATCAAGTATACATTGCCATTTCTATTTCCAATAAAAACAATGCTATTATCAATGGGATTAGAAACTGTGCATATAGAAGATTCAAATGATACTTTAAAACCTTTATCACATAATTGACTAATGCTAATTAAATTGTGTTTCAAACCATTAACATATAAGACATTTTCAATATATGTGGAGGGAGTTATTTGAATGTTACCAAACCCCAAGATTTGGCCTTTGCCATTATCACCAAATGTAACTACTCCTCCTCTTTTGCTTTCAAGGGTGATGAATTGATCCTTGTCACCCGTCATGTGCCTTGAGCAGCCGCTATCGAGATACCACTTTCGCTTTGATCTTTTGGCCGCAAGACACTCCTGCAAAAATAATTAAGTCTTATATTTAGGTACCCAAGCCTTCTTGGGTCCTTCATGGTTAGTAGCATAAAAGACTGTTCCTTGGGAACCCATATCTTCTTTCCTTTATTATTTAACTTCTTGTCAATTTTCTTAAAATTGCATTCAAAAACTTTGTGTCCCTTCTTGTTACAGTAATGACATGTAACATTATCATTGTTTTGTTCCTTTCTAAAAAAGTTTTTGACAAATTTTTGCTTTAAGTTAGGTCTATAACCTAAACCAGCCTTATCATATACAGCTCTTTGATTACTTAACAATAAATTAAGTTTTTCAGAACTATAAGTGAATTTATCAATAATATTTTTATATTTATCAACTTCCTTCTTTAGTTTATCATTTTCATTGGAAATTGATTCTTTTTCTTTTGACAGATTTTCATTTTCAGATTTCAGCACTTTAGTTTCATTATTAAGATTTTCTTTTTCTTTAATGAAAGTTAAATTTTTGTTTTTCAAAAACTTATATTTCTTTTTCAAAACTTTGAAATCACCAACAAGTTCATTAAAAGCATCAAACAATTCATCAAAAGCAAAGTCATCACAAGGATTTTTGGAACTTACCTCACTGTCGTCATTTGCCATAAAGCAAATGTTTGCAACTTCCTTTTGATCTTCCTCTGAAGAAGATTCATCACTATCACTCCAGGTTGCAACATAGGCTTTCTTCTTCTTCTTAAAAGTCTTTTTCAGTTGAGGACAATCATATCTATAATGCCCCGGTTTCTTACATTCATAGCAAATCAAGGGCTCTTTCTCTTTGTCCTTGTCCTTATCTTTTTCTTTTTCTCCTTCCATCTTAGCTCCAAATTTCTTTTTGTGGAAGGGTTTCTTTCTCCTCATGAATCTTTTGAATTTTCTTGCTAGAAGAGCTGTATCATCATCATCATCATTTTCACTACAGCTCTCCTCACTTTCAGCAGCCTTAAGAGCTATGGTCTTTTTCTTTTTCACATCCTCTTCTATGTGCTGCTTCATGGTCAATTCATGGGTCATTAGGGATCCTAGAAGCTCCTCTAAGGGTAAGGTATTGAGGTCCTTTGCTTCTTGGATTGCTGTCACCTTCGCTTCCCACGTTCTTGGAAGTGACCTGAGAATTTTACGAACAAGTTCAGAGTTAGAATATGTTTTGCCTAAACTTTTCAAACCATTTACAATATCAGTAAATCTAGTGTACATGCATGCTATAGTTTCAGTTTGTTCCATGCTAAATAATTCATATTTGTGCACTAGAATATTGATCTTAGATTCTTTAACTTGATTGGTACCCTCATGGGTAACCTCTAATCTATCCCAAATCTCCTTTGCGGAATTACATGTAGAGATTCTATTAAATTCATTAGCATCTAAAGAGCAATACAAGACATTCATGGCCTTAGCATTGAGCTGTGCCATTTTCCTATCATTATCATTCCAATCCCTTTCGGGCTTAGGAACAATAGTGCCATCAACAATGTGTGTGGGTGTACTAGGTCCATTAATTATAACACCCCATAATTCATAATCAGAAGCTTGAATGAATATCCTCATTCTTGCTTTCCAATATGAATAGTTGGAACCATTAAATAGGGGAGGTCTATTCGTAGAATGACCTTCGGCAAATGATCCAACATGAGCTGCCATTTGGATCTTTAGCTCTTGATCGTGTGATCAAAATCTAATGAGCACTTGCTCTGATACCAATTGTTGGCCCAGATGACAACCCAAGAAGGGGGGTGAATTGGGTTCTTTAAAAAATTTAACCTCTAAAAAAAATTGTTTGCTTAAGATGAATGAAAGTAAATGCAATGCAAATATAAAGCACAATCAATGAGATAGAGATAGAGATAGAGACAATAGAAGCACGGCAAACACAAAGATTTTATAGTGGTTCGGTGTATCCAACACCTACGTCCACTCCCAAGATCCACTTGGGTCCACACTATAATCTCCTCGATTACAGCCGAGTTGTTTTACAAGCTCACAACCCAAACTTGTTGTTTTACCCGGGATCACAATGAACCCAGCCGGTTTTTCGGGCTCACCAGCACACAACCCTAAACTCAAGCTATTCTAGCTTGACCCGAGGTATACAACCTCCACTAGTTCAATCCCCTTGATTGAACTAGGCACAAACAAAAAGAATATAGTTTTTCAAAGATACACAGCTCCTCAATGAGCAAATATTCAAGAATAAGAAAACAAGTTTAGAAAAGCCTGATTTGAAGTTGTTTGGCTTTGAGCTTTTCTTCTTTTCTTCTTTTCCTCTTCTTCCTTTGGAATGATGAATCAAGCCTCAGCTTTAATCCCTCACAGTCGTTGCAGTTGAGAAGATTGGAAATGGAAGAAACGGAGCTTTTTCTTCAATTTGGGAAATCCATCGATTTTTGATTTGAGACGCCTTGGATTCCTCTTTGAGCTTTTTGGAGTGGAAGGATTTGAGTTTGAAGGTTTTTCTCTTGGATTTCAGGCTCAAGGTTTCTCGGATTTTTGATTTGAAATATTTCTCTTTTCCGTTCTCTTTTTCTCTCTCTCTTCCTCTTTTTTTACATGGGTGTTTTTCCCCCTTTTTATAGATTTTCTTCAATCCGTTTTTGGGATAAAACTAGCCGTTGGAGTGTACCTGGAAATAAAATATATCCGTTAGAAATTATTAAAAAGGAAATATTACCGTTAGAGCTGATCTGGCATTTTAAATTTTCGTCCTAGTCAGGTTGGAGTTGGCTCCAACTTTTCAGGTGTCGGCTCCATATCGTTTTACTAAAAATAGAAATTTTCGAATTCGTTGAGGAGTCGGCTCCAAAAAAGTAAGTGTCGACTCGCCATCGTCAGGTGTCGGCTCTCGAAAACTGTAGGTGTCAGCTCCATGATGCTTAAAAAATCAATGTTCTGTCCCCGCATCGGAGTCGGCTCCAGACACTGTAAGTGTTGACTCCGAAACTCTAGGTGTCGGCTCTGAAACTCTAGGTGTCGGCTCCAGGTTGTATCAAAAATCAGATTACAATTGAATTGGCCATGGGGTCGGCTCCAGGTTTTCTAGGTGCCAACTCCAAGCTCTGAAACTTTGAAATCTCTGATTTGTATTTGATTCAAAATTCATTTCTTAATTCCTTTAAATTATTCAAATAAATTTAAGTCCTGAAATACTTATAAAATTCATTAGTTATCAAATAAATATACTCAATTCCTTTATTAATCATCAAAATCAATAAATGGATCAACACATATGGTCAGGAATAATGGTGGATCTTTAAAAACCTTTATATTTATTTTTGTATCCTTTCTTGTAGGCTTTTTGCTCGGGTGTCAGTGTTGCAAGTTTTCGTTAATGCTTTGAGATGTTCAGATGTACTGTATCTTGTTACTGTCCTTGTAGCATGACTTGTAACGCTTCCTCTTAGCTTAGAGGTTGTATTTTGATAACTATTTCCTGCTTTTGAAATTACTTCTATGTTTCATCACTAATCATCTCTTTGTATCATCGTTTTGCTGGGATAATATCTGGCAGACCTGCAAATGTTTGATGTAACATTATATGATATTGCTGTAATGACTACTATTTCGATGCAGTCGAAATTTAACCTTGCGCTCTTTTTGGTGGTTGCAGTGGCAATGATATCGAAGTGTCGGCTGTGATATCATGACTTGGAGGGCATTTCTAAATGCAACAGTTATGAAGCATCACAGCTCGGTGCTCTATCAAAGGTGAGGGCCATGATGTTAGGCATACGCATAGCATTTCCTGAATTGGATGCATGGAGAATGTGACCGTCAAGAAATAACTGCTGATAATGCCTTCCTGAGCCAACTCTATCGATGTTCCTATATCTGCCAATTGGATTACGTTGGTAGGTAGCCTGAACAATGATGAAATTGGATTTAGAATTAATCATTCATTAACGAGTCGGCAGCTATGTCGTATTATAAAAAAATTTAATTTTTGAATATTTGGTTTTTTTGGTAATTGATCTATTTATTGTAAAATGAACTTGAATTTTTCAGGGAACTGCTTCCATGATGAACTCCTTCTCACTATTTCATCACATATGATAATTTATGATTTTTAGTTGGACAATAGGGCAGTATACCCTGTGCTGTCATTATAATCTGATTTTTGAATTTAATTTATGTCCTAAATCGCCTATGGTTTGAAAACTGCATGTTATGGATGATTAATTTGGAATAATGGCTATTTCTCGTAGTCATCTGATGACAACTATTTCCAATGGTCTGAGTTCAGGATTTTGATGAAAATTAATGATTCCGTGGGATGATATTGAGTTTGTATTTGCTAACAATGAAGGCAAGCATTCAATCCTTTTTGGTAATTGATCCAACTCCCTCTATCTTAGTACATGCATATGATGGCTTTGCGTATCTAACACTGTTAATGCTTTAGCACAGCTGTGTCTCTAAGATACTTATTCGTTGGGTGTATTATTCTAATGTTGATAGAAACCTGGTTCTAGTATATGTTCCAATGCATCGCTGTTTTTCAACTGCATTACCCTTTTATTGTGTCTAATTGTGTAGCTAGGTCATTTTGGTACCATGAAATGCTTAGAAACCTTGATCTGTTGCTTAACTTTCTTTTGTTGTCTTAGTCTTTTGAAAAAGTCAGTGTTGGCTCAGAATCGAGTAAAGAGTGAGTGACTCTGTGGAAGCTGGTCAGGACAAGGTTTTTCAATTTATGCCATTCCTTTGAATCATTGCCCTTTTGATCTAACTTCTTTCCAAAATACCGAAAGGGCAATGTATCCTAACATGATTAAGTATTCATTGCTTGAACAAACTGTTAACCAGCTCTTTCATTTTAGGTGGTGTTGTAGAATATGGTCAGATTTGGAATTCAAAAGGACATCTGAACTCCTAAGTTTAGCTTTCAAACGGAACTTTATTTGAATATGGAAGGATTGGTTTGATAATGATATTTCTGGGATTAGTATGCTCATTTATATATATGTAATATTGATAACAAGAGAGATGAGAGAGAAGTAGGTGGGGAGGTAGGCTGCCTTGTACGCCTACTGGTTTTCAACCCTCCTCTGTCACACTCTCTCTCTCTCTAACACACCCCCTCTCACCCACATCCAAACCTATTTCCCTTTCCTCTTTATCCGTATTTATTTGATGGAGCTGCAGGGGTCTGATATCTCAGAGTTATAGAGAGGCCATCAGAGCCATTATGTTCGGTAAAGTTTTTTTTTTATTTTTTTTCAAGTTGCAAATTTCAAATACTTTGCAGTTCTATGAGAAGACTAGGAAATGAAAATTTCGTGAAAGTTGCAGCAAATTTCATCATCCAACGACATTGTTTCACCAAATTAAGATCTAGTAAGTGTTTTCGATATTTGTACGATAAATGACATTGCTTTACATCTTGTGTTATCCTAAACTAAACGGATTGTCCATTTTATCTCAAGACTGCCAGATAAATGTTTCAGCAAGATTACTTCTTCTTGCAGTCCCAATCTTTTTCTCTAGTATTTAAGAATGTTACCACCTTAATTTCTCTTTCTTATTCAACTTGCAAATATGGTGTTTTTTGCCGAACCACCTAGACAGAAATTGGACGTCATTTGTATTTTAATTATTATAAACATGGCTCTCTGGATGTAAAATGTTACTGAATTCCTGGGTTTATCTATATACATTTTAATAGTACTCATTTGGATGGGTATCTTATGCAGTAATAACTCCAACATTGGCATCTGCTTTAGGACAAACTATTATGCCTTCACCAGCAATTAATTTGCCTTTTGGAGTATTAAATCCAGCTGACAGCCTTTTCCAGAATCTAAATCTGCAATCAGCCCAAGCATCAGTAAGACAAGGAAATATGATTAGCTAGCATGATGGTGTTGCTTTTGATGAATAGTTTTATTTCTAGATGCAATGGGGGTTATTCTGTCACTATCTTAAGTGGAAGTATTAATCTTTTATAATTATTATAGAACAATAACATCTTCATTATAATTATCAACAAATCTATTTCCCTAACAAAGAGGGAAGGACTGAGATATGCTGGTGGGTTGTCATTTGAAGCAACTTACACTTAGTTGGCTAATGTTGCTTTATCACCCGCTGCAGATTGTTGGAAAATATTTTTGATTTTACAAAAAAAAAATTTCTAAAATTGCTAGAAATATGTTATAGAAATTTAAATATACAAATAAAGTAAAACTAAAAGATTAGATGGATCAAACCAGGACCGAGGCATGTTAGACACTGCCCTAAGGATCAGATTTTCGCCCCTTCGTGCAGGTTGTTGGCGATCTGTTCCCAAGGTACAACGACCCAGCTCGACCCGATCCTCCTACTACGAGCACGATCGTGTGAAGTTGCAAACCCAACGATTACCTTCAGGCGTGTTAGACACTGCCCTAAGGATCATATTTTCGCCCCTTGGCGATCTGTTCCCAAGATACAACGACCCAGCTCGACCCGATCCTCCTACTACGAGCACGATCGTGTGAAGGTTCAAACCCAACGATTACCTTCAGATGCCCAAAAGATCAATAAAATATATAAAAACAAAATGAGATAAAACAAATCATATAGGCTACTCCAAATTATTCTAGATTGATTCTTTTTCTCAATCTGAATTCCTGAGCCTATTTATAGGCTCGGCCCATAAAAGCTCCAACGGCTCGGCCCATAATGGCCTTAAAGGCCTAATGGCCGTTAGCCCCAAATTACGTCAAAAACGGCTTACAAAATAAATTATTTGGACCGTTTCTGAAACGTTGGTCTTCCAACGTTCACACAAATATTCGTTGAGGCAACGGACGTCCACGCAATGGAAAGAACGTCCGCGAGCGTTTCGCTCGCGGGCATTCCCCTTTTTTTATTTTTATTTTTATTATTTAAAACTTTTTCTAACAATCTCCCACAAAAGTTTAAAATAAAAAAAAATATAAAAAAAATTTTAGGGCATCTTATACTGCGCAATAGGTAAGGTGTCCTATGGACTTGAACCTCACTTAGTGTTGATTGTATACATCTGAAGGAACCATAGTGGATTAGACCTTGAACTAGGTCCTTTGACTCAGACTTCTACTAATCACAGACACAGTATGGATCATTGGGTTTAAGCGGTCAGCGCATATTAAAGACCTTGCGCTTAGTACCTTGATTTTTCATGAGAATTCTTTAAGGTTAACCCAAACCTTTAGTCACTGCCTAATATGACAATTCTCATATAGGTGAATCCTCCAAGGGTATTTGTGACAATACCCTGCAGATAACCTACCTCGGATCCATTAAGAGTATAACTCAACCTTACACAAATTTACTTTGTCACTTTATAAGAGCACTCATCATAGGGATGGGATGAAAAAATTTTCAAAAATTTGTGCTCTAACACGATCACTCAATCAGCTTCGTTTCTACCACATTGAACCTCATTCATGGGATCTCCAATCACAGAGGTTGGGTATCCACTGATGGTGACCAAATAATGGGCTTAAGCCACATCCCCCTCGATGAATCTAGGACTGCACTCCTAGATAACTCCTTGGTTAATTGATTTGCCAAATTCTTATCGGCAAATTCCAAAGAGATTTTTTTTTTAGACCTTAAATAAGTGAATCAAGCTAAGATATATTAGAATTGAATATCCAAATACAAGATAAACAATAAGTTGGATATTCCAACAGTCATGAGTAAATTATAAAAACTTTTATTAAATTTCATGGCAATAGATTTCAAGAGACTCAAAATAGAGCATTTAAATGACATACCTTGTCACAGCATCCAAGTTCATCCATTCTTTGCCATTTGGTAATATGAAAGATTCACAATAGTAGGTAAGCAATAAGTATTTACCCAATGCTATCACTTTTGTCTAGCAACTTTAACACAACAAGGAGATATTAAATATTGATCACTATACCAGAAAACACTTATCTGAAATAGAAAAACTTTTGCATTTATGTTAGAATGCAAATATATATGCTAATAGCTGCAAGTAAAATAATAAAATGATATGAAAATACATCTATATACAAGCACACATATATTATGTACACAAATGCAAGTATATGTTTTTCAATAAGGCTTTGTTTTCATGCTGAATGGTTAACCACCTGTTTAATGACTTCACCCCTTGTCCATCTATCCAGTGAACAAAGTAATTTACTTTCTGATTAGCACTTTAGCTTTATATTTGTTAGCTTTGTTAGTTACTACACCAACTTGAGGAGAGAATAAGTATACATATTACATATGTACTTGGGCACTAAGTTGTGACAAGCCCTACCTGATTTGCATACGTCTGTGTACCTATATGCATACATGTATAAATGCGTATGTATTTATATACATATAATTAAACATGTGAATGTTCGGTGAATAGAAAGAAGCCTCTGACATGTTGAACAAACCACATGCACACAAACCAAGATCCAAGCTTCAACCTCTAACAAGTCAGAAGACAAAGGAAGCTCAACAGTGTCTAACATTTAGAATAAGACAACAATGTCATATGTTATTATTTTGTTATGTCTTATTTATCAGTTTAGTATATTTTATGCTCACCATATATCGTCCGAGGCATATCAAAATGTATTAAAATCTGATACTACAAATGAAGCAGATAAACCAAATAATGATTGTTTGTACTAAAACAATTGCATAGCAAATTGCAGAGAAAGCTGGACAGTCGCTTTTATTATAGGCTAAGTACATGACCATGATTGCCCAATCTATTTAATAACCAAGATTTGTTACACCAATTTTGTCCATGTATGTCCATGAGCACTTAACCGTCTGATGGTGAAGATAAACTGAGTATTCATTTTACCATATATTTAACAAAAATTAGTAAGGAAGAAGAAAAATGGCGTGTATCAACTAACTCTTTTAAAGCAACATAGCACAACAATCCCTTCCAACAGTAAAAAGATCAACTTATGAAATATAAGTTAAAGCATTGCAGCAATGTTAATATTTTGCCCAAGAAAATAATAAGTATTCAAACCATAATCTTTTCCCCTTAAATCTTGGGCCCAATGGATGATCATAATTTAGCATAGCAACATTTGCACCATTAATTTCATGCATTTCAGAGTGGCATGAAAAATTTATATGTTGAGCAAATGCAAAACAGAATAAGAAGATGGAATTGAAAATCTAGCAATATCTAGAAAAGAAGAAAAATCTGATCCTTAGCTGTTGAAAATATTTTTGATCTTACAAAAAAATCCCTTTCTAAAATTG
This sequence comes from Calamus simplicifolius, assembly GCA_900491605.1. Taxonomy (NCBI): domain Eukaryota; kingdom Viridiplantae; phylum Streptophyta; class Magnoliopsida; order Arecales; family Arecaceae; genus Calamus; species Calamus simplicifolius. The sequence goes on along the minus strand of UESW01001794.1, from coordinate 120,764 downwards.
CTAGAAATATGTTATAGAAATTTAAATATACAAATAAAGTAAAACCAAAAGATTAGATGGATCAAACCAGGACCGAGGCGTGTTAGACACTGCCCTAAGGATCAGATTTTTGCCCCTTTGTGCAGGTTGTTGGCGATCTGTCCCTAAGGTACAACGACCTGGCTCGACCCGATCCTCCTGCTACGAGCACGATCGTATGGAGGTGCAAACCCAACGATTACCTTCATATGCCCAAAGATCAATAAAATATATAAAAACAAAATGAGATAAAACAAATTATATAGGCTACTCCAAATTATTCTAGATTGATTCATTTTCTTAATCTGAATTCTTGAGCCTATTTATAGGCTCGGCCCATAAAAGCTCCAACGGCTCAGTCTATAATGGCCTTAAAGGCCTAATGACCATTAGCCTTAAATTACATCAAAAATAATTTATAAAATAAATTATTTGGATCGTTTCTGAAACGTTGGTCTTCAACATTCATACAAATATCCGTTGAGGTAACGAATGTCCACGCAATGAAAAGAACATCCGTGAGCGCTTGCGGGCATTCTTTTTTTATTATTATTATTATTTAAAACTTTTCTATAACACAGATGACATTGACTCCAACATTGAGAACTCCCTGGCAGCAACTGCACCGGCAAAGACTCAACTTGCAAAAGCATCCAAAACACAAAAGTCCAATTCATCTCTGGTATGTTTATAATAAACTTAAAATTGATCATTTGGTATACTCTAGACCCTTCTTTTGACCCGGTTCTGTTGATTTGTGCAGACATGCTTGCTCTTGGTAATTTTTGGGGTCGTGCTACTCATTGTGATCATAATCCTTGCAGCATAATCAGTGAATATGGAAATCGCATTGGGTCAACGGTTCTGGGGGGAAAATTTTGAGAGATTATGTATGTAATGTGGTAATGTTGGCCAAGAGGGGGGTGATGATAATATTGACATCTCGTTGATATATATATATATATATATATATATATATATATATATATATATATATAATGCAGTGGTTTTTGGTGATGTAAAATTATTTCTGTACGTTTGTCTTGCGGTTCGTTTCATATCATGTGGATAGTTCAAAGGCGAGGAGACCTTAATGTATCTGGGCGAGAAACTGACTGTTGACCGTTTAGTGATAAATATATATCAATAAAATTGATATTCTTTGATTATCCTTTTGTTGCTATCTGAAAGAGCTCCTGAGTGCAAGATGGTTGCTGGCACTCTTCATGAAGCTTCCATTGTACACCACTGTTACTGTAGCCAGATTTTCATGTCATGCTTGTACCTATTCATTGAATAGTCGTTGTGTTCCTAAATGTACCTATTTGCTGGCGTCATGTAGTGCTAATACTAGTCAATCGTTCTTCGAACCAACCAATGGGTTATTTCTCAGCTGTCTAATTTTGTTTGTGAATTTTTCTCGGTGCCTGATCATTTCTATTATTGTTGAGGGCAATTGAATGATTAACTTGAAATATGATGATAAATGGATCAATTTGAACGTGATCCACATGTTAGTTGGATTAGAAATCTTATATGCTTATTTCGATGATATCTACTGAATTATTTGTAGGCCATTATGTTATTATATGTTCACTTTGTTAAGCAATCGTGACTATCCGACAATGATAATTCAGTCTTGGAGCTTTTGTGGTTGGTATCGTTGCTTTTACCACGTTCTTTTGCATTGTCTGAGTTATGGGTCATTCCAATTAATTGTTTCGCACTGGGCCTATCTCACCTGGCAAAGAGGTCTCAACTTGCAGGTTGACGGAAAATTGGAGGACCAAAGAAGAAAGGCACAGGCAGAGAGGTCTCAACTTGCTTATCTCTGACACAAATATTGTGATTATTTCTATGGATTACAGACATTTTACTTGTTCATCCTTGGATCATTTTTGACATGGGTATAATTTTTCAAGACACACAAGCTACGAGGAGTTTCATTTTCATCCATTTATTTGTGTAATTTTTTATTTGCCTGGTGAAGATTCTACAAGTATTCAACCGTACTATAAGATGACCAATTGTAATTTTTTTTAACTTTTACATGTTTGGTTCTTGGAATTTGAGTTATATGTAAATTATATCAGAGTTATAAAGCTTCAGAGTTATTAAGCTTCTTGATTACCTGATGAATCTCCAGACCTGTTGATCTACAAAACTAGATTTGAAAATAAACTCAATTGAGTTCGTTTGAAATTTCGTGGTTAATCTCAACATCCACATGTGAAACAAAAAAGTTTATTTATTAGAGTAAACCGGTCAAGTTTCACTTAGTTACATTAGCAAATAGTTCTTTTTAAGTAACATAATTTATCACATTGTACATTGAGCTTGAAACCTCCATCGTTCTTTAAAAACGTGCGAGGTACACAATTACTTTATTAAAAAAAATTGAAACTCTACTATAATTACTAGATCAGTATCTATATTGGCCACTATTTTTACATTTATTAGTAATGTAATTTTAGTTTAAAATATTTATTCTAGATTAATTTAAAATTTTAATAAATAAATATGTCAGTTTTTAACAAAATAAGTAATTTTAAACTATAGATTAGAAAAGGGTCAAACATTTTTTTCATAAGATAAATAATTTGATTAAAAAATTATAGTAATATAGAACTCTCATAAATAGTATCCTTCTTAGAACATACTTAAACAATATTTAAAAGTTATGGATGATTTCAAAATAAAGCATTAATAGAAAATAAATTAGTAAGTATCTCCACATATTATTTTATTAATATCAAATAATTTAATAAGTTTGTTCATATTTTATTTTATTAATAAAAACATATTTATTAAATTATTTACTAATTAAAATTAATTTATTCAAGTAATGACATTAAAACTTAATTTGCTAAACCATTTTTATTCAAGGGGTATTTTTGAAATTTCATTAAGATTCTTCTTTTATTTCTTATGCAATACATGCTTATTCCCATGTCATCCAAACACCATTTGGAATAACACTGCATTAATTGCACTGAAATAACATGGAATACTAAATTTTCATCCAACATAAATCTGAATAATAAGTGGAATAAGCTGTTCCTGAGGAATTTGTATTCATATTCTTGAAATAACTTTTTGACATAAGGGTATGGTAATTTTGATTGGGCTAGCTGCCCCCATTAAATTTAATCATCGCTCATTAATAAATGTTATATTTATTTGTAAATTAATTTAATGTTTTAATTTGCTAAAAAAAGTAATTTATTATTGCCCAAAAATTCATTAAAGGTGAATATAAAAGCTTAGTTCAAATTGCTGTTGAAATTACGTGGTCTTGCTCTTTTTCTTAAGACGTAGGCTTTCTTTCTTGATTATTCTTAACTATTTCTTTTACCACTGCCATTATGTTCAATCAAATTTTTTATGCTTCTATAAAGTATAAAGCTTGACTATCGCTTGTCAAAAGATGGCTCACAAAGATTTGAACATTCAATTTATTTCTTCTATTAATCAAATAGTTAACGTCCTAACTAAGAATTTCTATCCTAGTTGCATATGTTATTTTCAGACTAAGCTGATCAGTATTCTATCTTGTCCGCTTAATTTAAGAAAGCATGCCAGCAGATTTGATTCATATAATAGCATGATATAATTTAATTGCTATTTAATTCATATAATCATAGAATATAATAGGATGATATTAGATTTGATTTATATAATAGAGAGATATGAGTTGATTATTTTTTTTTTGATAAGGCGGGTGATCACACTAGTGAAGTGCGAGTCAACCCAGATACATTAGAAAATAAAATTTACTTTAATATAATGGGGCAGGGGTCACCCTGTTTCTAGACCGAAAAATCGGAATGATAGGCGACTGAGGTCACAATCTAATCCGTCGCCGCATTAGCTTTCCGGTAGACATGCCGGATCTGGACTGAATGAACCTACCGGAGAGTAGCCCAAATATCATGGAGTAAAGAATTGGTAGGGATGTGATCACAAAAATCCTGCCGAACCCAACGAATGACCATAGTGGAATTGCCCTCCATAAGTAAGCAGTGGGCATGGAGGATCCGAATGGCGTATGAAATACATGTCCAGGCTGCATAAAGCTTCGCCAGAGGGACTGAAGAGTCTAGGAAGCCAAAGCCAGCAGCCGCTAGCAACACTCCATCAATCCCATGGATAATAAAAGCTGAGCCTGCACTTCTTCCCCGAATACTTCCATCAAAATTGATTTTGACAAACCCTGGAGGGAGGGATCTTAAGCTATGAAGACCATGTGTCGGTTCGCTGCCGAGACAGCAGAGGAGCCCCAGTGGCCAAAGCTGTCAGAATCAGAAACAAACCCATGACGTGCACATTCTTCAGAGAAGGAAATAGCTTTCCTCACAACCCTTCGAGGAGATACAACCTCATATGTGAAAATCAGCATGTTACACGATAGCCAAATTTAGTAGGTTGTGCCAGCCCAGATAGCGTCCTACTGTCGAAATTTCCTCCGAATGTCACTCAAAAACCTAATCCTCCGAGAGCCATCAGTACCCTCTCTAGGTAGTAATTGATCATCTGCTAGATCTGACTCACTCTAGGGTAACTGAAAATGGCATGATCAGTGGTCTCCTCCTTCTAACCACATAATGGGCAGGTGGCCTGAATGGGCATTCCCCTCCCAGCAAGCAAGAAACAGGTAGAAAGGCAATCCCATGCTAGCTTCCAGATAAAAAGATGGATCCTAGAATGAATAGGAAGCCTCCATATCCACGCTGCATTCATCGTATGCTGCAGTTGTGGCCTATAAATCTTCATTAGATCCCTAGTAGGTGCACTAGAGAGACATAATCTCTTTCATAATCTGGTATCAGATGAATGCCCTGGTATGAGCAGAATAGAAAGAACCCTGCGAGCTAACTCCACCCCAAAGAATCGGGACACTGTGGGCAAGTGCTAGGAAGTGTGATCCTAAGAGATCAACTCTATAACTCTCATGTTGCTAGGAATATCCGTGTCGATAAAGGTAGGCCAGAGAGAAAGGAGAAGCTCAGCAATCCACATATCCTGAATAACATCAACCGAGGTTTCGTCACTAATCATCCACAAGATGTTATTCAAGATCAACGGGGCATGCTGGTAGACCTCCTTCCAGAAGGATGAGTATCCATGGAAAGACTGAAAGTCTGAAGAGGGAGTCCAAGGCCCATAATGGGCTCGCATAAAAGAGCTCCAAAAGTAATACAGATCCAAGAGGAATCGTGTAGCATGCCTAGCAATCAGTGCCTCTTTTCTGACTATCAGAGACTGGATCTTAACGCTACCTTCAGAGATAGACAAACAAACAGTGTCCCATGCTAGCAGATGAATACCATGGTCATCCTGCCTGAAAGCCCAAAGAAAGTTTTTAAAGCATCTCTTTATCCTCCTCAGATAAGTCCTTAGGACAGCAACGTTAGACAGAAGATAAAGAGGAAGAGAGGTAAGACCGAGCGAATGTGTTGATTATGTTTTGATTTGTAAGATCATACAACATACGGCCATTTGTTAATCATAAGATAGAGGACATTTTATATCGTTTACTTGATGTACATTAGCCAGCAAGCTTCCTTCAATCATGGATACAAAGACTTTCTTATTTTATTATACTTTAAATTTAAATTTTAAATCTTGTAATTAAAATAATTAGGTCAAGCTTCCCATCTCGAGCTCCTCAGCAAGCCATCCCCGATCTGGCAATCTCAAACACGACGGCAAAGAGCCCTCCAGCATTGAAAGCGCCCGGAGATGAAAGAGGCATTACATTAGCCCCGTTCTTGATATTCTTTAAACCAAGAGACTCCGACTCCGAAGGCAAGGTCAGAGTCAAGAGTGAGCCGGAGGACACCAAAGAAACCATCGAGGAGGAGAAAGAAAAATAAAAGTTCATTGGCATTCGAGTTTAGCACTGATGGGGCCAGTAAACCCCATGGAAAATGGTGATGCACTCGGGTCGGACTCCCAGTTAGCCACCCAGGTCGGCCCTCTTTCGACCAGCCTCAGCCTCGATCAGCTTCAGCCTCAGTTAGCTTCAGCCTCGGCCAACATACCTCGGCCAGCTTCAGCCTTAGCCAGCCTCAACCTCGGCCAGCTTCAGCCTTGGCCAACATACCTTGGCTAGCTTCAGCCTTGGTTAGCTTCAGCCTCGGCCAACATACCTCGGCCAGCTTCATCCTCGATCAGCTTCAGCCTCGGCCAGCTTCAACCTCGGCCAACCTCATCCTCGGCCAGCTTTAGCCTCGGCCAACATACCTCGGCCAGCCTCAGCCAGCCTCAGCCAGCTTCAACCTCGGCCAATATACCTCGTCCAGCTTCAGCCTCGGCCAGCCTTGGCCTTAGCAACTACCCAAGCAGTGCCCTAGCGACTGCATTGTAGGGCCCACGTGCCTGGCTCCATCATTGTCCGCACAGGACAACAAACGTGTGATGTGAGGGACATATCTGGCGAGCGCCGTAATGGCCGCCCACACCCTGCAAGTCTGCAACAGCCTGCAGCAACCATTCAAATCAAGTGGCCACCCACTCTGACGGGACTTGACCCACCAACTATGCAGCCACCCATATTTGACGGGACACAACCTGCAGCTCTGACAAATCATCTGGAGTCTAGCTCTACTGTGCTGCTGCCATCATCAATGCTCTAACAAGTGATCATGCCCCAAGACTGGCAGGCTCCAAGCATCAATAAAATGGATAAGAGGAATCCCCGACCAGGTAACTCCAAGAACCATAATAACACACGCTCATATGCTCACAAAGAGTACCTCTCTAGGTCTCTCTCTCTTTCGAGTTTCCTCAAGCTCATGGCCGTTGCCTAGAGCACTGACTTGAACATCGGAGAGTCCCCACCAGAATCTCCGGTCCCCGGGACTTGCTGGTAGGCTTCCAAATGCAAGAAGCTTGCTAAAAGATCCTGGGCTCGATAGAAAAAGCAACCAGACACTCGCGGACACTCGAGGAGGGTGATCTGACATCAACAGATTGGCTCGCCAGGAAGGGGGGGCAGAGCACCGCTCTAGGTCTCTCTCTCTTTCGAACTTCCTCAAGCTCACGGCTGTTGCCCAGAGCACTGACTTGAGCATCGAAGGGTTCCCGCCAGAATCTTCGATCCTCGAAACTTGTTTGCAGGCTTCCAAGCACGAGAAGCTAGCCGAAAAATCTCGGGCTCGCTGGAGAAGGCGACTGGACGCTCGCGGACGCTCGAGGAGGGTGATCTAGCATCAACAAATTGGTGGGCCAGGTAGGGAGGGCATAGCATGGATCGTCTACGATGCTAGCATGCAGATCCTCACCCCCTTATATCAAAATGGTGGATCAAAACGATGGTGATGCCAAGAGCCAAAAAGCTTCCATCAGTCATGCTAGGGAGCACCCTTAACGGGCTGCGCAATAGGAGGCCAGCTCTCTGCTTCACCATCATCACCACTTCAAGCCAAAAAGCATGCCACCTTTGCCCTGCAAATTTGAGCATTAATGGCAGCTGTCCAAAAGCTCCAAGAAAAGTATTTCATGGCCACACAGCAACCAGCAAGAGCTTTCGCTCCCTTTTTAGTTGTTGCTCAGGCCAGCCAATATTCAATTAGTGGAAGATCTTCCTGCTAAGAGATTCACCGCCATCAAGCTCATCAGCACGAGCATCTTCAAGCTCAAGAGCAAGAGCATCCTCAAGAGCAACCTCAAGCTCAAGCTCATCAGCAACTTAAAGTTCAGGCTCATTAGCAAGGGCACCAGTGCCTCCATTCCAATCAACCTGATTCCCTGAGGGGCAGACCACCAATGGGCTGATGTATCTAAATCAACAGAAGGAAACAAATTCCTTCAAAAGCACTTCACAATGACAACCTCTTCTACTCGGACAGTCATAGTCCACAAGAGGCAAGCAACCCTAAGGCTATCTTCAGCCAACAGGGAGCTGATCGGCACTCCTTCCTGGCCGCTTTTTCTCCCTCCAAACCATCCGCATCAAGTGCCACATTATCATCATCATCTGGCACATCTTTCCGACTGGGTTTCCTCTGAGAAGCAAGGTCTTGGCCTGGCTGCGCGAGGTGGGGATCGAGGACGTGGTTCAAGTCTCAGCCCAGTGCCATGCCATGCAAACTTAAATAAACAAGATTTAACATATGAAGGAAAGGAAGCTTGGTGCCAGCAAGAGGACAAAAAGAAGACATTGGGCGGAGGGGTCATCCTTGTACCAAGATGGCAGGTTCCATTAATGCTAAAAGAGACCAACAATGAAGGTTCTCCTCTACTCTCGAATAGTCTTCTTCGACTCCGCAAATACCCTGATCCAGCATCAGGAAAAGTTAGGGTAGGCTCTCTGTCCCGACTCCATGTCGGCCCCCAACGTCCTGCTCTCGGCTCCAAGCTCTTTGCTTCACGGCTATGTACGGGCTCTAGACAGTGTATCCCGAATGCCTCCGACTGTCTTTGACTCCGTCCAAGTGGCCCCCAACTTCCAGCTATTCTCGGCCACCCCCAGGCCGATTATAAAAAAAAATTTAGGCCTCCAATCGACGTTGACATCAAATACGACGCAAGGAAACAAGGATGCTACAAAAGTTAAGTACACTATGCTTAGATGAAGTACTTCTTTCATTGATACTTAAAACTGTCATACAGGAAAAATCGGCTCCAGCGTCAGCACCTAAAGCCCGACTCCGCATCGGCACCAAAGACCGAGTCCAGCAGAGTCCACATTTAAACCGATTCCAGCGTCGGCATAAAGCAAAAGGACCCTGAGCATGGTTCTTACACCCTCAGGTCATCCTTTGGGGTTAAAAGGCACCTGACGACTCTCAACTCTCAGGTCACCCTTCGGGGTTAAAAGGCACCTAACGACTCTCAACTCTCAGGTCACCCTTCGGGGTTAAAAGGTACCTGATGACTCTCAACTCTCAGTCACCCTTCGGGGTTAAAAGGTACCTGACAACTGTCAACTCTCATGTCACCTTTCAGGGTTAAAAAGCACCTGACGGCTCTCAACTCTCAGGTCACCCTTCGGGGTTAAAAGGCACCTGACGACTCTCAACTCTTAGGTCACCCTTCGGGGTTAAAAAGAATCCGACGACTTCAGCAACTCTTGGGTCACCACTCGGTCGACCGTGAAACCTTCGAAGCGGTTTTATCACAGCCTCAGCGGCTCTATTCCTCTGCCTCCGTGGCCTCATTACAACCTCAACGATGTCATCTTAGCCCCTGCGGCCTCATATTTGCCTTAGAGGCTCTATCAGCCTCAGCGACTCCATTCCTCTGCCTTCGAGGCCTTATTACAACTTTAACAGCTTTATCACAACCTCAACGGCCTCACTTTAGTCTCAGCGGCTTCAACCTTGTCTCAGCGATCAATGGCCAACCAGGTAAGACCTTTGTTTAAATTATACACTTGTAACATATGCTGGTCACTTTCAGCCGTCCAAGAAGAAGCTCCAAGATAACTCACAGTTTGGAGAGATCAACTTTTCAGCTCACAGTTGACGGGCACCCATTTCTAGACTTCATGTCAAAAGAAAAAGCCCCAAGACAACTCACAGTTAGAAGAGATCAACTTTCCAGCTCACAGTTGATGGGTACCCACTTCCAGACTTCATGTCAAAAGAAGAAGACCAAGTCAGCTCACAGCGGGAGAGATCAACTCTTCAGCTCACAGTTGGCGGGCGTCCACTTCCAGAACCTGTGTCGAGAGAGAGTGGCTGGCCGTCCTCAGCCAGTCCAAGGTAATCAACTTACCTTCAACTTTGCTTAAAGTTTCTTGAGCGGACAAGCGCACGGCATACGGACGTGGTCACAAGTCCACACAGGGCAAATAAAAATTATCAAAATCGAAAGCAGTGCAAAAAAAAAATCTCTCCACTCAAAAGGAATCAGAGCTAAAACTAGCATGAAAAGACAAGTGCAAAGATAAAGAATTCTATACTTCTTTCGCTTGGCGGATGCAAGGCACGCAGTCGTACAAGCTCAGGAGTATGGGGGGCATCTAATGGGGCCAGTAAACCCCATGGGCAATGGTGACACACTCGGGTCGGACTCCCAGTTAGCCGCCCGAGTTGGCCCTCTTTCGACCAGCCTTGGCCAACTTCAGCCTCAGCCAATATACCTCGGCCAGCTTCAGCCTCGGCCAACATACCTCGGCCAGCTTCAACCTCGGCCAGCCTCAGCCTCAGCCAGCTTCAGCCTTGGCCAACATACCTCGGCCAGCTTTAGCCTCGGCCAGCCTCAGCCTCGACCAGCTTCAGCCTCGGTCAACATACATCAACCAGCTTCAGCCTCGACCAATATACCTTGGCCAGCTTCAGCCTCGGCCAACATACCTCGGCCAGCTTCAGCCTCAGCCAGCCTCAGCCTCGGCCAGCTTCAGCCTCGGCCAACATACCTCGGTCAACTTCAGCCTCGGCCAGTCTCGGCCTCAGCCTCAGCAACCACCCAAGTAGTACCCCAGCAACTGCATTGTAGGGCCCATGTGCCTGGCTCCATCATTGTCTGCATAGGACAACAAACATGTGACATGGGGGACATATCTAGCGAGCGTCGTAACAGCCGCCCACGTCCTGCAAGCCTGCAACAGTCTGCAGTAACCATTCAAATCAAATGGCTATTCACTCTGACAGGACTTGACCCACCAACTATGCAGCCATCCATATTTGATGGGATACAACCGATTTATGGAGGCCAGTCCCACTGTGCTGTCCCCATCATCAATGCTCTGACAAGTGACAAGTGATAAGTGACCAAATAACTTTAAGAACCACAACAATACACGCTCATATGCATCAGGTCTCTCTTTTTCGAGCTTCTTTAAGCTCATGGCTGTTGTCCAAAATACTGATTTAAGTATCAAAAAGTTTTCATCAAAATCTTTGATTCTTGAAACTTATTTGTAGGTTCTGATGCGTGAAAAGTTTGATGAAAGATTTTGGGCTCAGAAAGGTGATCAAATTTTCGCGGACGCCGACGAAAATGATCTCGCGCCAACAAGTACTAATATCCGAAGCCCGGTGATTTGGTGGTCGGCGTAGTAGCGTCAGGGAATGAGAACAAGCTCGACGCGAATATTAGGTCCTTCGCTCTACGAAGCGGAGCTGCCGTGCCTGTTGTGCGATTTGGGGAAGGATGTTGGGGAGTTCTTGGTGCGAGCAAAGATGGGGTGTGTGAAGGATGAAGAGGCCTTGAGTGGTGGGAGGATGCCGAAAGGCCAGCCGTCGAGGTGGGGATGGTTCTTTTTGCGACGGTGCTCGGTCGGGCATTGAGCGGCCGGCCGCTGTTGTCGACGAGAAAAATGTTCCTGACGGTGGCGTGACACCGAGTGAGGCGAATTTCTTCTCTCACTCTCCTCTCTCAATTCTGTTTGGTGTCCTTATAAAATTCATTTCTTGAATAGTTTCTTGCCTAGATATTGTCGATCCCATACCAACGACTCTTCTCCATCTACCTAGGGACAACATTGGGGTAAAATCCAGTTGCATTATTGATCATTTTATGACTTGTTATCAAGTCTATGAATTTTTGATGTTCTAGTCTGGACCTTTAGTTTATACTTTAAACTCTAGTGCTCTTAAAAGTTCCATTTATATCTATTATCTTGTTGACAATTTGCTGAGCAAATTTCTAAGATTTGGACGATATAACATGCCTTGAAAGTTTTTTTGAAGGAAATATGATATGCCTTGAAATTTATGAGCATGCATTAAAGTTCACATTGGAAGCTTCTGTTAAAGTTTAACCATGGAATTCAGAGTGAGAGAATTTCATTTAGGAATTAGGAGGAATATTTATCTGATCTTGTGGTGGTCATTAATAGTGCGCTACGGTACTCCGCACTCGTCAGAAAAAGAAAATCCTAATAATTCAACTGTTGCCCGTAAAAAAGAGATCTGTCTTATGTTTCACTGTGAAGCACCAGCTACCGTATGAGGACTCTGCCAATAGTGTAGTTACTTCATAATTTAACCCGTAAAGATTCAACTGGTACAATGATTAATGGAAAGGCTTTAGATGATTCCAACCATGGAACATACATGTTTGAACATGTAAAAGCTTCCTACAGAGGGAGGGTTTGATTGAAGAAGAGAATCTCAAGAAAAAGTGGCTATAAAAGAGAGCAGTCTCCAGAGTCCTTTGATTTTTGGGTAGCAATTAAGATAGGCTTTGCTGGGGATATGCTTTCTTTTGCAATGCATTTAACACTTATGATGAGTTTTCTCATGTTTCTTTTGTTTGCTCTCTTATGCTTCTTTTCTTTTTACTTTTAATTCTGAAGTGGGTACATAGAACAGGTTGGCCCAAGGATCCCTGCACTTGAGATTAGCATTTGTATGTAGGTGTACTTTTTGATTAGCTTCTTGCATTCTATAATAAAAATTCCAAGTTTGGGATCATGGCTGTTGAGCGCAAGTTACACCTTGAGAGAAATAAAATTATTTTGGTGCCACATGGAGATGAGGAACAAAAGGCAATGCTACTTACTTCCCAAGTCTCAATAAAATTTATTGTTAGAATGGGATTTAATTCAATAAGCAACGTTTGAGGTCTTGGAATTCATCACGCATGTCCTTGGTGGTGGATATGCACCCACATGTGTTGTTGCTGCGCACAACATAAATCACTTTGTTTTGTGGATCCATCTAGAGTCTCAGCAGGGGGCCCATATGTTGTCCTGGAAGGTGTGTAATGTGCAGTGCTCATAGTAGTTGTTTTCCTGCTGGTCCATAGTTCCAGCAGGCTTGTAATTCATTATCATATTTTATGTATCATCCTCATCATAAATGGGTTGCCATGGTCAAAACATTGGCCTTGCATATTGCTATTAAGCTTGAATAGTAGTGACTTGGTTTCAAAAATGTGCCTGTGGAAGAAGGTTTCTCTTTATCGCTAGAACTGATGGTATTGTCTTTACCAAAAGTGAAAAGTGATGATTTATATACAACTTCTATATATGGTTCTGACAATACGAAGACAATGACTTTATTGTGGATGATCCACATTTTGTGCCTGATCTTGGCCATGTAAAGATAAATTTGCACTTCATGTTTGCAGATAAAGCAACTCAATGAACTGATTGAAGTTAAGATTTTTTAGTGGAATACCGAAGGGGTTCTCACTAGAATCGAGGTGTGATTTATTATTATTATTATATCCTGAATTTCAGGAGTGCTTTATTGCATTTCTTATGTTGCTTATTTGGTACTCCATGCCTGCAAAGTGCAAAATTTCCTTCCTAAAGCTGAGTTGATGAACATCCTTTCTTGCGTGGTCTTGCACATTTCTTGCATGGTCATGCATATTTAATTTTTATGCTTTTTTTTCCTACCGAATTGTTGTTATTATTGGTGTGCAGAATTTGGTTTGTGAATGGCACATACATAGATACACATTGATGAAGCAACTAATGACCTGATAATCGGTGAGAAAGAAGCTTGGCTTAGTGCATTGTATATGACCATCCTTCTGTGGCTGTAATATTATTCTACAAGCTAATCCTGTTATTTAGCTGGCTACCAAATTGTGGCTGCTGTCTCAAGATACAGATATGGTTCGAACACATAAGTATATGCATAGCTTGAAATGTAAATCAGTGGAGTTAGACTTTTTGTGAGGCACATAAGTGGAAGCCGGAATATTCTTATAAGTAAAGATTATAAACCATATGTGTTTAATCAATATAGCATGAAGAGGTGTACACATATATAAGGTTTTAAAACTCATTAAAAGTTTCAATTTCGGCCCTCTATATAGAATTTTGGTTTTGAAAATTTGGTGGTTTCAGCAATTTCTCTCAAAATATGGAGTTTCAGTCAAAAAAGTTAAGAAAAATATTGAACAAAAAATTAAGAAAAGTTGGTACATATTATTTCTTTTTATTTTGAGTTATTCAGAGTTAAATTTGTGTCTTTGCATAGTTTCAATTCGAAACTAAATTGCATTAATATTATATTTTTCTCTAATCTTTATAATTTCCTTGCATTTTCTCTATTTTTATAATATTTATATTTTTTCTAATTCTTGTATTCAACATTTTAATAACTTAGCTAAGCATGAGTAACTATTTGAGCATATTTCATTACTTTCTATTTTGGAGATCCATTTAAGCAAGAATAGATTCATCCAAATAAAACCTATTTTATTTCACTTTTCTGTTTTAATATATCATTTTATTCTAAAAGAAAAGATAGCAACTCATTTAAATAATAAAAAGAAGGAAAATCCGTCACCACACCACTCAATTACCCTTGAAGTCTCTGCGATTCAGTGATTGGTAGGATGGTACACAGGGCCTGCCCATCATCCACACGAACCCGTGTACTGAACCAATCCCCAACTACCATAAGGGACTAGCGCTCTTGTTAGGGAATAGAGTGGTGCTAAGAAGCAGCATTCTAAAATGAAAATATAGGAACATATAATGTTTTTTGTAAAGATAAATATCAAAATTTGTATCTTGCCCATTGTTGCTGCAAAATTTAGCCAATAATAATATAAATCAGACCATTAGATCCTTAGATAAGTGTGATAGCCAATAATATTAACCAAAGTCGGCCATACTAGAAACCAGTACCATTTTGGTACCGGATCGGTATGGTTCAGCATGGGGCATACAGTACTAATCTGGTGGCATATTAGGTGCACAAGGGGCTCCAACCCATGAACTGCCTTCGGTTCGGAACGGTTTTGACATACCATGATATTAACAAATTTAGAAAATATTAGAATATATTACACATATATACTCGTTAAACAAAAAAAGACTAAAAACTATCAATTTTGGTCAATTTCAGCAGAAAATGTTAAAACTCTGCTGAAACTAGCTCAAATTGAAAATTTCAGTTGATTTCAGACCAGTCTTAGCTAGAGCTTCAAATCTTGGCATGTATACATGGATACATTTACATACATGAGTGCATGTGTTCACAGGTTCTAGGCATCTGTTTGTTATTGTATACAGATGCACACCCTGTGTCTTTATATCTGAATTTTGATGTTCGATTCTCTTATTCATATCTCCATGCTCCACCCAATTAGATTTGTGGTCTCTTCCAATATTGTCTGACAATCTACTGGTGCCAGGTTAAATCGTCTATCGTTTAAAATTCAATTATAACACCTAAGTTTCAAATTAATTAAGTGGTTGTTCTTCATAATTCTTCATAATGAATCCATGATGTTGCTGTAATTAAACTGAAGGGGGGCAGTGAGTTGATTTTTCAATTTTGCTCCCTGAACATGTACCCAATTATCATGAACTCATGCTTGTATGGTACATCAACAATCCTTGGTTTCTTTATGCTTTCTGAGATCATAGACTCTTGGGATGGTTTCTTGGTTGTCTCTCAACCTTCCCTCATGCAAGTGGCAGTGGAAGGTGCTGTTATTTGTCTTCATTTCCTCATGTAATCAATCATAGGCTTATGGCACAAACCAAACCTAGTCTGTAAGAAAGTTCACTGCTTGTTGTTGAGTCACACAAATTAGTGCATATATTTGTCAAATTCCATCTGTCATATGAATGAATGTTCTTATAGGCTGTCTAATCTGTAGCAGTTCTTCTTGTTAGACATGCATTGTCAGAACCATTAGGAAATCACAGATCAAATTGGCATTAAAGAATGCTATTGGATTTGCCTGCATATTCAAATATGATTTTTGTTAAGATTTATATTACTTTATGTTGAAACTTTTTAGCTTGAGTTCTGTCATTTTCTTTCCACATTGCATATTCTGACAATTTTGTTAATCTGCAGGTCATGTTATACCTTAAAGAAGTTACTCTTTTGGAAAGTACTGTTTGCAAAATTTATCCATATGGGACACAAGTTAGGATAGGTGTGAGTAACAGAAGGTAAAGATGTTTGGAAACTAGTTATTGCATTTATATCCTCTATAAATTCTTGAGCTTGATATTTGTTGTGCAGCTTTGGAAGTAAATTTAATGCTAATTTTCTATAATATCATAAACAAATTAATTTCGCACAAAGTTTTCTAGATAGATTTTGCAGCAGCCTTCTTGCTTTTTTTTCTTTTTTCCAGATGATGATGATTAATATGGCAGAACCTTGTATTGCATGCAAAATATTTTGAATAAACCTTGTCAGCAGCTCATGCTTTATGTTTTTACAGATCTATAGGTTAATAGCATGCAATGCTTACTTACAAGGTTGCAAAGACTAGAGTTTTAAATCCATGGAATGAGACCTTCCTAGTTTTTCTATGTAAAGGGATGCGCTGCTGTTCCATCCAATCCTAATACTTGGGATAAGAGGTGTTCTAAGACGTACTAATTGGAATGCTAAGATGATGGTGGGATGGTGTTATCCCTACTCTTGAGACGACAATATGTCCTAGCATCCTATGGGACGTCCTGCCAAGACCTCAAACAATGATGAAAACTCAGAAGATGTTGTTTTCTATTCCTAGCTCTTAGACTCAAGCTTTCTCATACTTTGTTATTGCCATTCACTAAATCTAGGTAACTCTAGTTTTTTAAAGGCAAAGCCAATAATTCTGGTTGAATTAGCCCTGACAATTGTGAGGCCCTTTCTTGTCAAAGTGGCTGCTATGGAGAAAGTTTTATGAGATGACTACTTTTTCCTTATCATTGGTAGGGATTTGTTGGCCTACGTACTCATAACATCTAGTTGTGTTAAGACATGAAAACATGGTTTCAATTTCAGCTTTAGCCAGATTTGTGGAGTTTCAGTTTTGGCAGTTTCAGCAATTTCAGAAGTTTTACTCCAAGTTTTTGGAGTCTTGACCAAAACGTCTGGAAAGGTAAACTAAAAAATTCAAAAGAAAAAAAAAAAAGAAAAGCCAAAAGGAGTTATTATATGATATTTTTGAGTGTTTTTACCATATAGACTCGATTTGTGTAGTTTCGACAATATTGGCTGAAGTAGGTATTGCAACAAGCGAAAGTATATTGCTATATTTTTGCTATAAACATATTTATAAAATATACAGTATTCCTCCATAAATTTCAGATGTTAGAAAGTCATAATATTTATCAATTTCAAAGCTTTTTAGTACATTCAAATATTTTCTTACTTTCTAGTAGAAGTCACAAACACATTGAAATCTTACATTTTTGAAGTGAAGGGGCTATTTCATCACCTGTATGCAGTTCCAGAATGTTATTTAAAATATTATATTTTTGAAATGTCTCATGTTTAGTTGTTTAAATTAGTCTATTCAATATGTTGTGAAAAGGATTGTTTCTTGGATGTCTCAGATCATCAAGATTATATTCATTATTTACCCTACCTTTTAACTCAAGAAAAAGAAAGAAAATCAGTGATACTTAATATTATATAGATTTTGTACTTAAATAAATAAGGAAATGACCCAAATATAGTTGTCAACACCAAAATAATTTTTATAGAAGTATATATAGCTAGTTTCGGTCAATTTCAACCAAGATAGGCCAAAAGTGCCACAAATGACCGAAACCCATTGGTTTTGGTTTGGTCTCAACTAAAACTTGTTGATATTATCCAAAATGAATCGGTTTTGGCTGAAAATTCAAACCTTTGTGGCATTAGTTTGTGGTAGTCATTCAAGTTTTGTTTGTAGAGTTTTGTGAAGGTTTATGTCTTCCTTTACCTGAAAAAAGTGGAACAATGACAGTTTACTATTATATCAATAAATAAACAACTATCAATCATGGCAACCCTGCACTTCAGTAGATACTATATCCTTTTGGTTGCTTTGCAATGTTACATTCTTTATATTCTTGTTTTTTATTTTTATTTTTATTTTTGGCTTTTAGCATCAAATGATATCCTAACTACCAAATCATCAATCTATCAGGAACTGCCTTTTTCATTTCTTGTGTTCCACCCACCATCCAATCTATGATTTTGTTCCTCTCATGAGGACAACTCAACTCACACACTTGCATTTGTTGGGTGTGTGCACCAAATCACCTCCCCTTGCTAACCAAAGGGCTTGCTGATTGTTGACTAGTTTTATGGGTGCCAATGGACTGGGTTAGGTTGACATTGGGCCAAAAAATCCTAAACACATACCAATCCATTTATAAGTGGAATAGAGTATAAACTCATAACTAACCCATTTATTTTGTATGGAACCATGCTAAACTTGTTAGCCCAATTAACACTTGTCAATGATATACCTTGGTAATTGAAAATAAATATGACCAAAAAATAGGAGATATGCAATTGGATTTTAATAAAATAAGAAAAGCTTCAAGAAAAAATTAAAGTAGAGAGGAAAAGATGACAAATCATAAATATGCCATATCCTTTTTTTAATGTTCTCTTATTCTCTAAACTATTAATTATGCAATATTCCAAATCATCTAAATCAATATTTGGTTTGATAATAGCCCATTGCACAATTACTATTGTCCTAATGATTTGGGGATGAATTTTAAAGGTTACTTTATTCAGCCTATGACGACCTATAAGGTCTAAAGGGTCAAACCACTACTTTACCCATTATAACCAAGTTATTTTTGACCAAATTATAAGTTTTTTTAAAAAAAATCTCACCTCACACTCAATTCAACTCATCTAAGCCTTTTCTCAACTACATGGGGTCAGCTACATGAATCTGCTTCCTCCACTTTGCTCTATTCAGGACCAAGTCGACATTTAAATTACAAATAGTTATATATTTTTAATTATTTCTACCCATATTAGTTTAGGTCTATCTTTACCTCTATCCTTACCATGAATTGTTAAAAGATCACTCTTTCTAACTGGAGCATCTAAAGGTCTGCGTTGTATATGTCCAAACCACCATAATCGATTTTCTCTCATTTTATCTTCAATTGGGGCTACTCCTCTCATTTCTCTTATATGTTTATTTCTAATTCTATCTTTTCTAGTAGATCAATCATTTTAGGTTATATTGTCTCAATGAAGAGGATTTTTGCATTTGGCAACGAAAGTAGGATACTCCTAAGATTAGGAATGGCCTTGACACAAGAGGCACCCAAAAATATATATTTTTTGCTATTCTTTGGATATATAGAAATATAGAACTCTGAGATGAATGTTTTGAAGTAGGGTAACTGAAAGATAAATCTCATAGCAAGTTTGACTTCCACTATAAGTAGTGTGCAAAAGTAGGTCGGACCTCCACTCCTAGGAAATGATGTTAAGTAATTCATTAATGGTGGACCAAAGAGGAGGTGAGACCTTCATTCCTTATGGTTCAAATAAATCCAAGGCCCATTTGGTTTGGCATCATAATTATAATCAAAATCAAAATTGAATTTTATTGGAATCAGAATCATAATCGCTCATTCCTCTCTTTTATTTGATTCACACGAGAATCAAAATCGGAGTCAAAAGCTTGGGTAGGTTAGATTTTTAGATGGATATGCCAAAAATGCTTCGAAAATTGCAGAATCTAACTTCACCAAAAATGCATCACAATCACCATAAGAAAAGAGAATTGAAAATACCAAGTAGATTATGTCGAAACTTACTGAAATCTAATAAAAAAAGTTGTTGAAAATACTAGTACAGAGATCGACTCATCTCTATTAGTAATATGGTTGAAGAGCTTGGAGGGGTGTCAGGTGAAAAAGGAGAGAGAGATGTTAGATGAGAA
>UESW01001794.1:67291-100073 GCA_900491605.1 Calamus simplicifolius | reverse complement strand
ATACCAGAAACAAATAGCTCAATCCTTGATGCTAAGGACCTGGTGGTATAGAGAGTAATTTTAAAGTATAGAGAGTAATTTTTGTGCTGTATATAGCAGCTCCCTTATTTTGAAATGATATATAGGCACCTTGATTAGTGAAATTTAAAAGTTGATAATTTCTCATTTGTACTTGTCATCATGATTGACTCCTTTGGAGCCCTTTCCAAAACTTATGTGTCAACATATACTACAAAAATATTTAGAAAAAGGATGGAATTTAGGTGACGGACAGGTTATGTGCATGCCCTTTGATTCTCTTTTTATCTCTTTCTCTTTCTTTTTCTACCATTATTTGGTGCTTATGTAAGGCTGTGATAGTGTTGACAAAGAAAGAAAGGTAAATGAAAACACATGGCGCATCATCTACGTTCCATCTCTTAGAAAATGGACACTGCACAGGAAGGAGGGAATTGCGAAAACGAATTTTTGTTGTAGTGCAAGATGATGGATTTGGATGCATCGATCCCATATATAGGAAAACCGAAGTCAAGGAGACTTGTCTTGTATCGGGTCAGTCATGGAGACTTGTCTTGTATCGGGTCGACGATAACTTCTCGTCCAAGAATAGATATGTGAACAGACTGGTTGTTAAGAGTTGGGTAGGTATTCTTTTTCTCCATTGATTTCTTCACGGACTATTGTTCCCGTCCAGAAGATATTACCTGGTGCTATTTCTTTGTAGTCCATTTCATGTCTAATTTTTAAGAAAAGTCTGGCTTCGGTGCAGGATGGCCTGCACTGGACATGATAATTCTTTGGGTCCTGCATCATAGATGCACCAGCTCATGTACGGATAAATTACTGTGTCTGATGGAGGGCATCCTGCATCGAAGGTGGTACAAAGAGTACTTTTTCATGATTTCTAACACTTGGCCACTTGATGTTGGTAGGGGAGAAGTAGCTGTCGCTAGGTTGGCCAAGGCCGGCAATTTATTGCCTGGCTGAAACGGCTTGATGAGCTGCTCATTTGTTGTGAAAGGAGCACGCTATTCCCAAAATCAAGTTAATCTCGATCAATATCACAACCCATTGGTTTAAGTCCAGGATAAAATTGTTGGCACCAAATAGGCCTGCAACTTAAGCAATCAGACCCAACATTGAGCTTGCGAGATGTTGATCCAAGTTCTACCATGAGCCTCTTTATATTTTATTCCTTTCCCCGGCTGATCTGGTTGCAGCCATTTGAACCTGGCAAGAAGAATAAACAAAATCCGAAACTCCTTTGATTCACATGCTGAACACATGGAATAAATTAATATGATCTAGTTGAAGAATGGTTGCATGGCAAACTTAAGATTTCCTAGCTGGCTGGCCATCCATGCTCTAATAATTATTGAACAAGTCTCTAATCACCTTCAAAAAGAATTAAGGATCGGCAAATTTCCTAGAACCAGTGTCAACCTGTTACTTAGCAGTCCGGAAGAAATATGCCTTAAAGTTGTTCGAGCTGCAGAAATTCAGCAATAGAAAATGATGACGCTAAGTCATTCTTCAAGCATCGGGGAAGACGGACGTCCTTCTCTCCGGATCCCTGAAAGAAAAATCTTCGAAAATCGGATGCTCCGGTGGGGACCCTCCGACGCTCAAGTTAGTCACTTGGGATCAGACGAGAACTGCTCAACAAAAGGGAGCTGAAACAGTTAGGTTTTAGCTAGTAGAAAGAAAACTAGAAAACCAGAGTTCAAGGATCCCACTCACAGCGCGGGCACGTGCTTTTATATCTGTTCGAATGTCTCATCTTTTTGTTCCGAAAGTTTGCTGTCGTACCGTCACCGTGCGCGCCGGAGGCGTCCTGCATTACCTGTCAATATGGCTTTACAGGTGTCTAGTAGCCACGGTTGCATTTGGTACGCGCCGTTGCTTGACATAACCGCGCACAGTTGCAAGTGGTAGTGAATCGTACTTCGTAACGGAGCATGGTCATGTACAGTGACACATGCAATGCACCATACACCGTTATAAGGTATGGCCGCAAGCAGCCACGGGTGCATGGCTGGTCACGTGGGTGCGCCAGATGGCCCGAAGTTGTCGTTTGGTTCGAAGGCCGGTTCACGTACTGAACGTTGCCCCCGCACCCTGAGACCAGAGGGGGTCTCGGGGGTGAGATGATGCAGTGGCCTCACCCTGAGACCGGAGGGGTCTCGGGGGTGAGATGACGTTTGTACACCCCTAGATCGGAGGGGGGTCTCGGGGTTGAGATGCAATGACCTTACCCCAAGACCAGGGTTGAGATGCAATGACCTCACCCCGAGACCGGAGGGGGTCTCGGGGGTGAGATGATGCTTGTGCACGCCGAGACCGGAGGGGGTCTCGGGGTGAGATGATGCTTGTGCACCCCGAGACCGAAGGGGGTCTCGGGGTCGAGATACAGTGACCTCACCTCAAGACCGGAGGGGGTCTCGGGGGTGAGATGATGTTTGTGCACCCCGAGACAGGAGGGGGGTCTTGGGGTTGAAATGCAGCTTGTGCACTCCGAGATCGGAGGGGGTCTCAGGGTTGAGATGCAGTGACCTCACCCCGAGACCGGAGGGGGTCTCGGGGTTGAGATGCAGTGACCTGACCCTGAGACCGGAGGGGGTCTCGGGGGTGAGATGATGCTTATGCACCCCGAGACCGGAGGTAGGTCTCGGGGTTGAGATGCAGCTTGTGCACCCCGAGACCGGAGGGGGTCTCGGGGTTGAGATGCAGTGACCTCACCCTGAGACCGGAGGGGGTCTCGGGGGTGAGATGATGCTTGTGCACCTCGAGACCGGAGAGAGTCTCGGGGTTGAGATGTTCGGGGTCTTACCGGATGTTCGGCAGAGCTAAGGGTTGAATGATCCCGTGGAGACAGAGTCCTCCAGGCGAACGCTTGACGAAACCAACACTGATGTCGGATAAGGAGGAGGTTCCGGGGTTAGGGGAGGACCTCCGTTAGCTGCTGTTACTATTTATTCTAATGGCGCTGGATCAGCCACATCAGAAAAAAATTTCTTCTACCTTTTTTGATTTTATGAAATACTGGCCTATACATCTTCCAACGAATACTGGCCAACTATAACTACAGAAGACCAGCATTCATCCATTTCCAAGCGTTTCTGCTCCTGCTGCGAAACTGCTAGCATTTCAATGCCGAACAACAGCCAGCAAATCCATGTCAGGATCGATGCGACTCCAAAGAGAGGCAGCAGCAGTCTCGGTGTCCACCAGTCCACCTTTTTCCAACCTCAGAGAGAGCAGTTCACCCCCAAGCCCCAGTTGTCGGCGCACAGGCGACACGGCTGGGGCACCGGAGAAGAAGCTCACCCTCTTCGCCCTCCGCCTCGCCGTCCTAGAGAAAGCGGCCAGCAGCCTCGGCACGCTGGCATTTATCTGGGCCACTGTCATCCTCCTAAGTGGGTACTCCACTACTCTGGTGAGCACTGACTTCTGGTTTGTAACCATAATCCTCCTCAGCGAAAGCACCAGAATTTTCAGCCGGAGTCACGAGCTCGAGTGGCAGCACCAGACGACGTGCTCCCTCGCGGAGACCGGGCGGCGGAGCTTCAGCGCACTCAAGTCCAAGTCTCATTTCATCCTCCGGGTCCTCAGAGTTTGTCTACGGCCATCGTTGATCGCGCGGTTAGAAAGCAATGACGGCCGGCAACTGAGTGATGACAGAAACAGTGAGAAGGTGAGAGAATACCAGAAACAAATAGCTCAATCTTTGATGCTAAGGACCTGGTGGTCTCCGGATGTCCCCCTACTCCCTTATACCGACTGGTTGTTTGCGTCAAGAAACATCAGCAAGATGCTCTATTGGCTCCAGCTGTTCTCGGCCATCGCCTGCGTGGTGCTTTCGTCGATGCGCCTCATCGGCCAGGATTATGGCGAGAGCAGGGATCACCAGAAGGCATCGCTGAATATATTCTACGGACTCGTGCTGGCCGAGGCCTTCACCTTCCTCGTGGAGAAGGCCTACTTGTCCTGGAAGATCTCTTGGTGCAATTTTCTTGAAGATGTAAGCGAAAAATGTCAGCTGGGACCGACCGGGATCGTGTCGATCAGGCGATTTTTCTACGATACATACTCGAAATGCATCAACGGAAGCATTTTCGATGGGCTGACGATGGACCTCATCTCCTACGGTTCTTCGCTCTTGGTTTCCGATTCCAGTGATGAGCAGCTTATCGGGGCTTGGATACTGGTGAGCTTAGCAACAAGCGAGCAGTCCTCAGCCGAGACGCTACGGAAGATTGGAAATTCTGCTTCAGTGATAGAGAGGCTCGTCGAGATGCTGAGCTGGGAGGACCACGCTGAGCAAGACATCAGGATTTGCGCGGCAGAGATCGTGGCGAAGCTCACCGGGAAGAAGCATAACGCTCTCCGAGTGGCAGCGATTCCTGGTGCTATTGAATCCATAACGTCCTTGTTGCATACCAGAAAGATATCTGCTACCAGACCCGAAGAGATTTCTCCGAAAACTGAAATTATTGATGGAGGAAACTATGATTTCCCAGCCTTCAATCTGCTTGGTCTCACTATTATTATGAATCTTGCTCGTGATTACGATAATTGCAAGAAGATTGGCAGTGCCAGAGGCCTCCTTCTGAAGATCATCGACTTCACCGGGGTCGGTGAGAGCCTGCTAAGGAACAAGCACGCCTCACATACTCAAATTGAAACAGTTGAGAGGTCATTGGAAGTAATGAAGCAGCTTGTGCTGACGACTGGTAGCACAGGAAAACTGCTGCGGCGAGAGATCTCGGAGATAGTTTTTACAGTTGGCAACATCAGGGAGATTTTGATGCATGCAGAGAACAACGCGAAGCTGCAGAAGCTGGGGATCGAGATTCTAAGTGGCCTCGCAATGGACGAGGGTTCAAGGGAGAAGATTGGCAGCAGGGGAGGGATTATTAAGCTTCTGCTGGCTTTCTTCTTGGAACGTGGATTGACAGAGGAACGGATAGAGTTGAGTGTCGAAGCAGGGAAAGCATTGGCGGTGCTGGCGTTGGAGAACAAGAAGAACTGCAGTAGGATCTTGAAAGACGGGGAGGTATTGAGCTTGCTGATAGGCGAGCTAGATAACTCCGTTCGTCAGATAAATGCTTCAAGGATCCTTTACAACTTGTGCGCCTACGGTGGAGCTGAATGTTTTGATCGGCTCAAGGGGATCACTGCTGCCATGACTATTGTAAGCATCTCTCTCTCCAGTAAAAAAAAAAAAAAGCATTGATGGGCCAGTTGACCCCATGAAAAATAAGATTTTTTTGGACGGCCTTGAAGGCCGACGGCCCCCAGCATCGGCCCCCAACGCTGGACTTTGGCTACGGCCTCCAGCGCTAGCCTCCAGCGTCGGCCTCCAGCGCCGGCCTCCAGCGTCGACCTCCAGCGCCGGCCTTCAGCGTCGGCCTCCAGCGTCGGCCTCCAGTCAGCCTCCAGCATCGGCCTCCAGCGCTAGCCTCCAGCGCCGGCCTCTAGCGTCGGCCTCCTGCGCTGGCCTTTGGCTCCGGCCCCCAGCGTCGGCCTTCGGTGACGGCCTTTGGCTCCGGCCTTTGGCTACAACCTCCAAGGCCGGCACCTCGAAGACAGTCGGCCCCAAAGGCCGACACCTACTAAGACCGGCACCTCCAAGGCCGGCACCTCGAAGACGGTCACCCCAAAGGCCGACACATACCAAGGCCGGCACCTCCAAGGCCGGCACCTCGAAGACGGTCGGCCCCAAAGGCTGACACCTACCAAGATCGGCACTCCAAGGCCGGCACCTCAAAGACGGTCGGCCCCAAAGGCCGACACCTACCAAGACCGACACCTCCAAGGCAGGCACCTCGAAGACGGTCGGCCCCAAAGGCCGACACCTACCAAGGCCGGCACCTCCAAGGCCGGCACCTCGAAGACGGTCGGCCCCAAAGGCTGACACCTATCAAGACCGGCACCTCCAAGGCCGGCACCTCGAAGACAGTCGGCCCCAAAGGCCGACACCTACCAAGACCGGCGTCTCCAAGCCAGGCGGCCCCGGTTCCTAGTCCGGCCACGGCGTCTCCAAGCTAGGCGGCCCCGGTTCCTAGCCGGCCACGGCGTCTCCAAACCAGGTGGCCCCGGCACCTTCCTAGCCGGCCATGGCCTCTCCAAGCCAGGCGGCCCCAGCACATTCCTAGCTGGCCCCGGCCCATCCAAGCCAGGCGGCCCCGGCACCTTCCTAGCCGGCCCCGGCCTCTCCAAGCCAGGCGGCCCCGACACCTTCCTAGCCGGCCCCGGCCTCTCCAAGCCAGGCGGCCCGGCACCTTCCTAGCCGGCCCCAGCCTCTCCAAGCCAGGCGGCCCGGCACATTCCTAGCTCGGCCCCTGCACCTTCCTAGCCGGCCCTGGCCTCTCCAAGCCAGGCGGCCCCGGCACATTCCTTGCCGGCCCTGACCCATCCAAGCCAGGCGCCCGGCACCTTCCTAGCCGGCCCCGGCCTCTCCAAGCCAGGCGGCCCCGGCACCTTTCTAGCCAGCCCCAGCCCGTCCAAGCCAGGCGGCCCCAGCACCTTCCTAGCCGGCCCCGGCCTCTCCAAGCCAGGCGGCCCCGGCACCTTCCTAGCCGTCCCCGGCCTCTCCAAGCCAGGCAGCCCCGGCACATTCCTAGCTCGGCCCCGGCGTCTGCCGTTCCCACCAGATCAGCCTCAGCATGGCCCTATCAGTTTAGGGCGCCATCTCTGATGTGCGCCGCCTGACAACGCCAGATCCAACAACCTACCGTTAACGTCGTTGATGGGACAGAACCTACCTACCCAACAACTGACGGGACTTAACCCACCAACCAGCCCAGATTCACGCAACGGCTCAGCAGACCTTCTGACTTCATGAAAACCCACGTGATCGTGCCAGCGTCAACCCCTATAAAAGGGTAAATCACGTCGAGAACCAGATAACGCAAGTTTACACACTTGATGCCCTAGCTCTCAGAAGAACAATCTAATTCTTCGAGATCTCTCCCTTCTCAAGAGCTCTCTCGAGCTCCTTCTTCAGCTGTGACCTCAGTCACTAACTTGGCCGTCCGAGGGTCCCGCCGGAGACCCCCTCCAGTCCTGGGACTTCTTTGCAGGCACCCGGCGAAGCGAGGATTCGAGAAGCACCTTTGTTCCCGACATCCAGGAGAAGTGATTGAGCGTCATCAGATTGGCGCGCCAGGTAGGGGAAGATAAGAAAAGTAGCGAATGTTCTCCCTGAGCTACATCTTTCGTCCCCTCTCTTCTTCAAGGAGCCATGGTGGTGACTCGAGCCCAGGACGCCTCCATCAGCTGCCCAGCGGGGTTTCCCTCGCGGCTAGACAGCAGGAGGCCAACCCCCCTGCTGCCGACCTTCCTGTCACCTGCTCGCCGTGGACGCCGCTGCCCAAACGGCGGAGCAGCTGGCAACCCTCTCCCAGCAAGTCCAAAATCTCACTACCATGGTCCACGGGCTCCAGCAGCAGCAGTCCGTGGCCACCTAGCACCAGACCGCTCCCCCCGCCAGTCAGCAATCGGCGAGGGGAGGCTCCCCTCGGCGGGAGACCGGCCGACGTCAGACGCCCTTCTCTGCAAGGCCTTCCCTGCAACTCTGCGGAAGGCTACCCGTGCGTGGCATTCGTCCTGTCCCCCCACAGCATAGACTCCTTCCGGGAGCTGAAAAGGGCATTTCTGGCCCACTTCGACGCCTGCCGCTGGATCCCAAGGGTGGCAGACAGCCTCTTTTCCATCCGCCAGAAGGAAGGAGAGTCACTGTGGAACTTCGTGTCCCGATTCAAAACCGCCGCCCTCGACGTCTACCATCTCGATGATGCGGTGGCCACCCTGACGCTGAAGCGGGGACTCCTTCCATCCCGCTTCACCTTCTCCCTAGATAAGAAGCCCCCGAGCTCTTACTCCGACCTCCCCTCCGGGCATGGAAGTACATCCGGGCGGATGAAGCCAACTTCACCCGCCGGGAATCCTCAAGAAACTCCAACGGCCCCCTGACACAGGCGAGTTGACCCACCTCACTGTTCCAAGAACAAGCGATGGAGCCCCGTCCCCGACGAGAATGAGCTCACTCCTCTCCTTGCCCCTCGATCCTACATCCTGATGGAGATCGAGGGCGAGCCTTACCTCCAGCGTCCTCCCCCCATGAAGAAAGGTGCACCCCGACGTGAGCCGCTACTGCCGTTTCCACCGGGATTACGGCCACGACATCGATAGCTGCTACAGCTTGAAGGGGGCCATCGAGGAGCTCATCCAGCGGGGCTACCTCAGGAAATATGTACAGAAGACGCAACAGCTGCTGCCGGCCATCATGGGGCCTCCACAGCTCAAGCCACCGTCAACAACACTCCCACGGAGCAGACGATCGGGATGGTGTCCTGGGGATCAGCTTCTGCGCCTAAATGGCCGAGGTATCCAAGCCTACCGAGGGGGGCAAGCTGTCCCCCAACTGAGAAGGTCCCTACCGCGTCGTCGAGGCGTTCCACCGGGGGGCATACAAACTAGAAGAGCTTGACGGGAAGCCCATTCCACGTACCTGGAATGCGGACAACCTCCGCCTGAATTACCAATGATGTACTCCCAGAAGCATGAGTAATAAAGAAGACCCTTTCTAATGCCACGGCTTGTTCTCCCTTGCGCCAAGTCTCTCAAAAGGAGCTCACCGGCATCGCGGCCCACGGGACACCACTCGGCCCCGGTACGGCGGTGCCCCGAGTAGGTTAAGACCCTAAAGGCTCTGACCCGACTAAGTCGCCACCTGGGCGGCACACAAACCCCCAGGCTGGTTCAAAAGGAGCTCACTGGCATCGGAGCCCATGGGACACCACTCGGCCCCGGCACGGCGGTGCCCCCGAGTCGGTTAAGACCCTAAAGGCTCCGTACGCGGCTGAGTCACCACCTGGGCAGCACAAAACCCCTAGGCTGGTTCAAAAGGAGCTCACTGGCATCGCGGACCACGGACACCACTCGGCTCCGGCACGGTGGTGCCCCCGAGTCGGTTAAGACCCTAAAGGCTCCGTACCCGGTTGAGTCGCCACTTGGGCGGCACACAAACCCCCAAGCTGGTTCAAAAGGAGCTCACTGGCATCGCGGCCCATGGGACACCACTGGGCCCCGGCACGGCGGTGCCCCCCGAGTCGGTTAAGACCCTAAAGGCTCCGTACCTGGCTGAGTCGCCACTTGGGCGGCACACAAACCCCAAGCTGGTTCAAAAGGAGCTCACTGGCATCGCGGCCCACGGGACACCACTCGGCCCCGGCACGGCGGTGCCCCCGAGTCAGTTAAGATCCTAAAGGCTCTGTACCCGATTGAGTCACACTTGGGCGGCACACAAACCCCCAAGCTGGTTTAAAAGGAGCTCACTGGCATCGCGGCCCATGGGACACCACTCGGCCCCGGCACGGCGGTGCCCCCGAGTTGGTTAAGACCCTAAAGACTCCGAACCCGGCTGAGTCGCCCCTCGCAGCGGTTCCCACACCCCCGAGGCGGTTCAAAAGGAACCTGATGACTCTCAGCTCTCAGGTCACCCTTCGAGGTTCACTCCCAGACCCCGCGTTGGGAGAGAATTACTAGTCGCCCTCAGCTAGCCAAAGAAGGCATGCAGACGTCCATCCAAGGCAGTGCAAGATGCCAAGGTAAAAGTTCTACACTCCTTTCGCTTAGCCGATGCGGGGCACGCAAGCTCAAGGAGTGTGGGGGGCATTTGATGGGGCCAGTTGACCCCATGAAAAATAAGATTTTTTTGGATGGCCTCGATGGCCGCCGGCTTCCAGCGTCGGCCTCCAGCGCCGGCCTCCAGCGTCAGCCTCCAGCGTCGGCCTCTAGCGCCGGCCTCCAGCACCAGCCTCCAGCGTCGGCCTCCAGCGTCGGCCTCCAGCGCCAGGCTCTAGCGTCGGCCTCCAGCGCCGATCTCTAGCGTCGGCCTCCAGCGCTGGCCTTTGGCTCCGGCCTCCAGCGTCGGCCTTCAGCGATGACCTTTGGCTCCGGCCTTTGGCTACAACCTCCAAGGTCGGCACCTCGAAGACGGTCGGCCCCAAAGGCCGACACCTACCAAGACCGGCACCTCCAAGGCCAGCACCTCGAAGACGATCGGCCCCAAAGGCCAACACCTACCAAGACCGGCACCTCCAAGGCCGGCACCTCGAAGGCGGTCGGCCCCAAAGGCCGACACCTACCAAGACCGGCACCTCCAAGGCCGGCACCTCGAAGACAGTCGGCCCCAAAGGCCGACACCTACCAAGACCGGCGTCTCCAAGCCAGGCGGCCCCGGTTCATAGCCGGCCACGGCGTCTCCAAGCTAGGTGGCCCCGGTTCCTAGCCGGCCATGGCGTCTCCAAACCAGGCGGCCCCGACACCTTCCTAGCCGGCCCGGCCTCTCCAAGCCAGGCGGCCCCGACACATTCCTAGCCGGCCTCGGCCGTCCAAGCCAGGCGGCCCCGGCACCTTCCTAGCCGGCCCCGGCCTCTCCAAGCCAGGCGGCCCCGGCACCTTCCTAGCCGGCCCTGGCCTCTTCAAGCCAGGCGGCTCCGGCACCTTCCTAGCCGGCCCCGGTCTCTCCAAGCCAGGCGGCCCCGGCACCTTCCTAGCCGGCCCCAGCCCGTCCAAGCCAGGTGGCCCCGGCACCTTCTTAGCCGGCCCCGGCCTCTCCAATCTAGGCGGCCCCGGCACCTTCCTAGCCGGCCCCGGCCTCTCCAAGCCAGGCGGCCCCGGCACATTCCTAGCTCGGCCCCAGCACCTTCCTAGCCGGCCCCGGCCTCTCCAAGCCAAGCGGCCCCGGCACATTCCTTGCCGGCCCCGGCCCGTCCAAGCCAGGCGGCCCCGGCACCTTCCTAGCCGGTCCCGGCCTCTCCAAGCCAGGTGGCCCCGGCACCTTCCTAGCCGGCCCCGCCTCTCCAAGCCAGGCAGCCCCGGCACCTTCCTAGCCGGCCCCGGCCCGTCCAAGCCCGGCGGCCCCGCACCTTCTTAGCCGGCCCCGGCCTCTCCAAGCCAGGCAGCCCCGGCACATTTCTAGCTCGGCCCCGGCGTCTCCTGTTCCCACCAGATCAGCCCCAGCATGGCCCTATCAGTTCGGGCGCCATCTCTGATGTGCGCCGCCTGACAACGCCGGATCCAACAACCTACCGGTAACGTCGTTGATGGGACAGAACCTACCTACCCAACAACTGACGGGACTTAACCCACCAACCAGCCCAGATTCATGCAACGGCTCAGCAGACCTTCTGACTTCATGAAAACCCACGTGATCGTGCCAGCGTCAACCCCTATAAAAGGGTAAATCACGTCGAGAACCAGGTAACGCAAGTTTACACACTTGATGCCCTAACTCTCAGAAGAACAATCTAATTCTTCCGAGATCTCTCCCTTCTCAAGAGCTCTCTCGAGCTCCTTCTTCAGCTGTGACCTCAGTCACTAACTTGGCCATCGAGGGTCCCACCAGGGACCCCCTCCGTCCCGGGACTTCTTTGCAGGCACCCCGGCGAAGCGAGGATTCGAGAAGCACCTCCGTTCCCGACGTCCAGGAGAGGTGATTGAGCGTCATCAAGCATGATCGTAGGCTTCTAGCTAAATTTTTATCTCCGGAGGTCGTTTGTTTTCTCAGCTTCTGGCTTCAGTCTTTTAATTTGTTTAGCCATCACCAGGTCATCAGAAACGTCGATGGTCAAAACACTATGATCACTCTTCTTTTTTGGATTCCTTCTCTTCCCTATTGGTTGTTGGAAACAAGGTAGGCACACAAGGAGCTCTGATACCACTTGTTGAAAATAATATTTTTGATAGCGCTCTAAATGCTCAAGGAGAAATGCTGGGAGTGAGAGAAGTTTCTATAATATCATTTCTATTAGCTTTCCTCACTCACTCAATAACTCACTACAATATGTCCTATTTATAGATATAGAAAGTGACTATTGAACTTCCCTCATTAATACATCATAATGACCCTTTTAGACTTTCCATATGACTTTTGATTTTACAACATGACTCTTATTTCAATGTGACTCTTCAGATTTCATTGTGACTCTTCATTTTCTGCAACTATAGTTAATTCTTCAGAATTTATTATGACCTCTCGGTTTCATCACCAAATTAAGTTTACCATTTCCAACACCCCCTTTAAACTTAATTGACTTGTTCATCATATCTTCAATACTGATTTGGACCGCAATCTGGAGGAAAAATCTCTTCTTGTAAATGTCCTTCTCATTGATGTATGAGGTGGATTTCTTGTATCTTCTTCAATCACCCTTTCTTCATCTTCTATAATAACTCTTCTATTCATTGTCAGCTTCAGCTCATTTAATTCTTTAATACTATCTTCATATTTGTTCTTCAGCTCTTCATAGGCTTCATGCAAATCTTGCATTGCTATCTTGACATCTTCAATTTTTTGAAAATGAATATCTTTAACAGTAATATTATAAGTATTTTTTAAATAGATAATTGCTTGTAATGCTGCAGAATTTTCTGCTTCCTTCTTTGAAATAGAAACTGGACCATCAATCATAAAACTTTCACTTATATCTTCAAAAATGACTGTTACCATAAAACTTGGAGAATGATATGGTCCAGACTTCTCACTTGTATACTTTGCTGGAGAAAAATTTAGTTTTTCAAGCATTTCTTTGAGCATTACCTTGTATGGTGCAACCACAACTATTACCTTTTCATCCTTCATTTTGCTCAATTGGTGTTGAAGTTTCTATTCTTCAACCTCTGAAGACTGCTCTTGTCTTCTTTTTCTTTTGCAAAGTCTTGTTATCTTAGACTTGCACACTTCTCAACGGATTCCTTTGATCCGGAGACTTAACACTTAGATGGAGGATATGAACTTTTTCACGCTAGGCTCTTGGGCTATCTTACTTTCTTTGACACTACTTGGTTGGGGATCGACTAGGCTGTGATATAGTTGGGGATTAACCAGGCTCTGATACCACTTGTTGGAAACAAGGTGGGCACACAAGGAGCTTTGATACCACTTGTTGAAAACAATATTTTGGTAGCGCTCTAGAATGCTCAAAGAGAAATACTGGGAGTGAGAGAAGTTTCTATAATATCATTTCTATTAGCTTTCCTCACTCACTCAATAACTCACTACAATATGTCCTATTTATAGATATAGAAAGTGACTATTGAACTTTCCTCATTAATACATCATAATGACCCTTTTAGACTTTCCATATGATTTTTGGTTTTACAACATGACTCTTCAGATTTCAATGTGACTCTTCATATTTCATTGTGACTCTTTATTTTCTGCAACTATAGTTAATTCTTTAGAATTTATTATGACCTCTCGGTTTCCTTACCACGATTAAGTTTACCATTTCCAACATTGGTTAGCCAACCTCTTTTTTTGGTGACGAGAACCTATCTAAAATGGTAGTGGAGCTAACTTCCGATGCCACTTCTACCTTGCCATCAGCCATTTGATGAGTCTGATCAACCAAAGAGAGATTGGTATGGCCAATTCGGCAAGAAGCCAAGTCCTCTTTCTATCCTTCTTCTTCTCTTTCCCCGCTTATTTCATATTATTTCTTTTCTCTCCTCTCTCTTCACTTTCTTTCTTTCTCTTTATTTCTTTCTCCTAAAAATTAAAATTTCTATCTTACTTTTATTTGTATTTCCCATGAATCCTATCAAGTGAACACCATCATATGGTCTCATATCTCTTGTTCCCATGAGGTTTTGTTTTTCTTGTTCTCATCAGCATACTAGTTCCCTTCTCTCATGTTTCCCTCAATGTGCCAATTTTTTTAACTTCTATTTCCTTTAGTATAACAGTTGTAGGCCTAGATGATGTTTGTAGCCATCTCTTGTGCTGGCATCGACTTTGACTTTAATGGGGTATTAGAAAAGCCTTGCTGCATCTGATGCGGTGTTGTAGGAGCTGCATACATGGCACGTGCGTGCAAATGATAAAAATGAAAAAAAATGTTTCTATCTTTGGCATGCGCGTATACATGCTAAGCACCAATCGTCGGACGGAATGTGCACGATTTGCACCGCACCTATGTACAAAGGCTTTTCCATGGGGTATTGTTAGGCCTCCACTTTTGATAACCCCTACTGTACCATCATTATTTATACTAGTCTTTAGCTCCTTTATTTGGTCAATTGTATCTTGACCTTATTGAATTGGGACTGTTGGATATTTTTACCTTGCCAACATCACTATCATAACATCTTTCCACCTCTTACTATATTTAGCCCATAAGCTAGCTTTACTATTGGACTTGAACCTGCAGGGATGCAATCATTTAAGTCTTTTTCCCTTAAGGTTGAAAGTTGATGTTATCCACTCTTGTGATCAAGATTGTTGACCCTACAGCTGGAGCATTAGAATTATGGGATTAATTATTTGTTGTTATTGTAAGTAGTTTCAACTGAAAGATAAGTTTGAAGGTATATCTACCTCTAATGTTTTATCATTAAATACAATATATTTTATTCAAAAATTTATGATACTTAATTTTATTTATGCATTCGCAAAAGTAGCTTGAATATTTGATATTAGAATTATGAATATTTATAATACATGGTTTGATATTATAAATATTATTTTCACATATTTCATATATATCTAAATCAAAATTTATTGTATACATTCATGAAAATTATTTTAAAGATTGTGGCTCAAGTCTGGTGTATTTTCTTTAGCATGATATTGAATTATGATGTGTTGAAAAATATACTAACTTGAAAAGATAGGATTTTACTATTGTGGAAAGGGTCCTCCAAATCTATGGATGATTGATTTAAAGAGACTTACTCAGCCATTTTTTCCCTTTTTTAAACATTTTTTAAACATTGGGGATTTCATGATTTATTACAGTGGAATAATTTTTATAATTTGAATATCAAATATTCATGTTATTTTTCTCAAATGCATTAATACAATTGATCAATACAAATTTTTGAATATAACATGTTGTATGTTATGATAAAACACTAAAGTAAAGGGTTTTATCTTACCCATTACATATTCCTTTATTTTCATTTTATTTTATTTAGTATAGGTTGGTAAAATGGGTCAGGACAGGTTTATGATGGCGTAGAGCCTCGTAAGCTAGACCCGATATCATTTATTTCCTAGTTGCACCCAGCTCAAATATAACATCATGTTGTAACACTAATATTAATTCAATGTGCTTCCATGAGATAGTGTTGTTGATCCCTACATAGCAATTTCCACATGATAGTTTGATCTACATACATTAGACAAACTTTATATTTTTCCTCTCTCCATATTGTTACTAACATTCCCAAGTTCAAATAATTGGTTTGCTTTATTTTCTATAGGTACTAAAAGCAGTCAGGACTGGAAGAGGAAAATTACTAGAAGTATCAATTGGGCTCATGACACAGATTTGTGAATTCATAAGTTTTGAGAACTATATTGAGGAACTTGAAAAGGCTGATATTAAGGACATTGATCTTGTGGAGAAGCTGGTGAATATATTGAAAGAACAAGAGTATGCAAATATTATTGTTCCAAGAATAAGGAGGTTTGTGATCGAGCATGCAATTTGGATGATGAAAGCCAACAAAAAGTATATCCCTTTATTAAGTAGTTTTGAGATGGACAAGGTGCTAGAGCATGTCGAAGAAACAATATCGGAGTTTGAAAACTACAGTATTTTCTCTGGTACCGTTGGGCTTAACCAGCAAAGCGAGTTTCTCCAGTGTTATAGATGCAGCATTGCAGTTGGTAACCAATGGCTAAGAAAGAAAGAGAATGAAGAGAATCAGTTGACAAACAAAATTGCATGTGCAAAAATAAACTTGGTTTTGATGTATTAAGAATTAATATCTTGTGTATTATCTACTCATCAAGACTTATGTCTGATTGTCTAATACACTTATAAATCTTATAACACTTTAGAAGGTGGTTGAAAAACCTTTCATCTTTTAAATTCGTGTACCTTGTTCTCTATTTCAAGTTTGCAATGAAAAGTCTTTCTAGTGAGTTTGTATATTGATCAAGTTGAATTTTTTATAGGTTTGATTTGTCAAACTTCTTGGATCCCTGGTACTATAGCATTTTGGAGCAATGGTAACCAAGATATTTATTTCTCCCAATTAAAAAGAAATGCTTGATAACAAGCACTCGGAATATTGACCAATGTATCATAATCAATTTAAATAGTTTTGGTGGCTTATTTTCAATATTTAATAACTAAAGATATAAAATGATAATTTCACAAATATTCTAACTAGAATCTCCAAACATAGTGAGTTTGTTAACTAAGAAAAATAGCTCACCTAACCATTCTTGTTGATTAATTCTTTTGCTCCTCCAAGGTTTTGTTTCCCCTGGTCGAAGGCACTTAATATCACAAGAGATACAGGACCGGAAAGAAAAAAAATAAAAGAAAACGGAAACTAATGTAAACGGGAAAGCTGGCCAAATCAATCATACCAGAATATTGATGAGGACCAGAGCACTGTTGTAGAGCGGCTTTAAATAATTATTTTGCTTTAAATTAATTGTTGTGTTGACTTTTGTTTGGTTGAGTACTTGATTGGCCAATTTAGATTTAGGTAGACTAGATTTGAAAACAATCAAAGTCAGAGAACGCTCGTGTTTGAATAATTAAGATGGTTGGGTCAGGCTATCTGTTTAGTAGACTTCATATAGAAAAATTTTGGTTGATCAATTGGGTTCAAACTTTTTTTAACTAGAGTAATTGTTGAATTGAACAATGTCAAGATTGGTTGGATATGTCCCATAAAACTTTTGAACATGTATTTAGTTCCAATTTGCTAATTGTAAACAATGTCAAATTTGAATGTGCTATGCTTAATTGGGTGTAATTGGAGAAAACTCAAACCAATCCCCTATTAGAAAGAGGCCCCGAATCTTATTGGAAGACGAATAATTTTTCTCCTATTTTATCATGTTTTTCTTTGAAATGTAAAACTTAATGCACTGTTATCTTGGATTTTTTTTAAAATAATATATTTTTAAAAAGTATTTTCTAAAATGAGATATTTTTTTAAATTATACTAAAGTAGGGTAGTTCGTGCCATGTGTATAGCCATGTCAGTTGGAATTGTATCATGATTGAAATTATCTTTTGAATGAATAAGTGACTTAGTTTAGGTATTAATCTTTTTAAAAATATTAAATTGCATCAATTAAAATAAATTTATATTTTAAATGATATATTTAGCCTTAGGGTGCTGTGGGAGTTTTTTTTTTATGTCCGAGTTTTTTTCTTCTCAGAATGGATTAGAAAGAAGGATAGAGTTTTTTATTTTTTTTTTTTTTCATGAAAATAAGATAAAATTTGTTCCATAAAATAACTAATTTCATGCAAGAAAAGATTACTTGTCTCATTAGAGTAGACTTTTTTTTTTGTATCCTATCCGGTTATTACTTTATTTTTTATCCTTAATTTTTAATAATAACTATTTTTTAAGCATATAACTATTCTATCTGATTTTTTCGTTTCATCCTATCGATTCATACAATAGTAAATCTATGGATTCGATTTACTTACCTTGACGATTCCATGAATAATCTGAACGCTAAGTTGTGGTATTACCCTTTGTCACAATCCGAACTATCCTTCTGGTATTAGATTCAGATCATTCTTTCTCGATCTCACTTATCGCACACAGCCCTTATCCTTTTCAATATATATAATCATGAAAGAGCGGTTTCTCAATCGGAGAACGTTTCTCATATAGATAACTGCCAATGTGCAGTTATCTATCATGGGCTTCGTGGATAACTGCACATTGGCAGTTATCAATCATGGGCGTCACGTCACATAGATCATGTAATCCCCCAGATTTCGGTAACTGCTTGCGCGGAGTTGTGCGAGGTGTTTAAATTTCAAACCCCGAGATGTGATTACCTGATCGTGAAACTTAATCGCGATATTCCTGAAATAGATAACGCCTAACGATTGTATTTTCAAATATCTTGTAACCAATTGGATCCCTTTTTGGGCTATGGTGGCCCAAGTTGGTGTGGACCTTATCCGTCTTGCTTTCTTATAACGAAACGGGCCCACTACAAGAAAATATTGAAATAGCGACGCAAATTTAGCGACGCATCATTGCATCGCTAAATTGCGACCACTTTGCGATGCCTCCATGACAACAAAACATTGCGACGCAATTAGCGACGCATTAGCGACTCAATAAACTAGAAAATAAAAAAGAATTAATTTTTTTATTAGTGATGTAAATAATGCATCGTAATATTTTTAAATTATTTTTTTATTAAATATAAATATGGGAAAAAATATTGCGACGCAACTCAGTGCGTCGCAATGTTTTTAAAAAAATTAAATATGTTAAATAGCGACGCTTTAGCGACGTAATAAACCAAAAAATTAGAAAAATTATTTTTAATTTAGCATGCAACAATTGTGTCGCAAATAATTAAAATAAAATTAATTTTTATAAAATATAAATATGAGAAAAAATATTACGATGCAACTCAGTGTATCGCAATGTTTTTAAAAAAATTAATTATGTGAAATAGTGACTCATTAGCGACGCAATAAACCAAAAAATTAAAAAATATTTTTAATTTAGCGACGCATTAATTATGTCGTAATTATTTTAAATAAAATTAATTTTTATAAATATAAATATGGGAAAAAATATTGCGACGCAACTCAGTGCGTCGCAATGTTTTTAAAAAAATTAAATATGTTAAATAGCGATGCATTAGCGACGCAATAAACAAAAAATTAAAAAAATTATTTTTAATTTAGTGATGCAATAATTGCATCGTAAATAATTTAAATAAAATAAATTTTTATAAAATATAATTATGAGAAAAAATATTGCGATGCAACTCAGTGCATCGCAATATTTTTAAAAAAATTAATTATGTTAAATAGCGACGCAATAAACTTGAAAATTAGGAAAATTATGTTTTAAAATTGCGACGCACTTGTTGTGTCATAATTATTTTAAATAAAATTAATTTTTATATAATATAATTATCAAATTAAAAAATTACGACGTAAGCCTTTGTGTCGCAATGTTTTTTAAAAAATTAATTAAGTTAAATAGCGACGCAATAGCGACACAATAAAACAGTAAATTAATAAAAATAATTTTTTATTTAGTGACGCAAGTATTGCATCGCAATGTTTTTTTAAAAATAAATTTTAAAAAAATATTAAAAAGAATTATGAAATAAAAATATTACGACACCGAACGGATCGATCGCGACGGTCCGATCCCGGTCGTCGCCGACGGGATCGATCATGGCTTCGATCGATCTCAACCGTCGGGTCATCGCCGATCGGATCAATCACAACGGTCGGAGATCGATCATCGCCGACCGGGATCGATCATGGCTTCGATCGATCGCAACCGTCGGATCGTTGCCGATCGGACCGATCGCAACGGTCCGAGATCGGTCGTGGCCGATCGGGATGGATCAGGGCTTGGATATCGATCGCAACCATCGGATCGTCGGCGATCGACCAATCGCCATGGTCCGAGATTGGTCGTGGCCGATCGGGATCGCGGCTTGGATCGATCACAACCATCAGATCGTCGCCGATCGGACCGATCGCCGCGGTCCAAGATCGGTCATGGCCGATCGGGATAGATCATGGCTTGGATCGATCGCAACCATCAGATCGTCGATGATCTCGGACCGATCGCAAAGGTCCGGGATCGGTCCTGGCCGATCGGGATTACGGCTTGGATCGATGGCAACCGTCAGATCGTCGCCGATCGGTCGATCGCCGTGGTCCGAGATCGGTCGTGGAAGATCGGGATCATGGCTTGGATCGATGGCAATCGTCGGATCGTCGCCGATTGGTCCGATCGCCACGGTCTGAGATCGATCGTGGACGATCGAGATCACGGCTTGGATCGATCGCAACCATCGAATCATCGCCGATTGGACCGTTCGCCACGGTCCGAGATCGGTCGTGGCCGATCGGGATCACGGCTTGGATCGATCGCAACCGTCGGATCGTCGCTGATCGGACCGATCGCCATGGTCCGAGATTGGTCATGGCCGATCGGGATCAGGGCTTTGATCGATCGCAACCGTCGGATCGTCGCTGATCACCACGGTCCGAGATCGGTTGTGGCCGATCGGGATCACGACTTGGATCGATCGCAACCGTCGGATCGTCGGTGATCGGACCGATCGCCACGGTCCGAGATCGGTCGTGGCCGATTGGGATCAGGACATGGATCGATCGCAACCATCAGATGTCGGTGATCTTGGACCGATTGCAACGGTCCGGGATCGGTCGTAGCCGATCGGGATCACGGCTTGGATCGATCGCAACCGTCAGATCGTTGCCGATCGGATCGATCGCGATGGTCCAAGATCATTCATCGCCGACCGGGATCGATCAGGGCTTGGATCAATCGCAACCGTCGGATCGTCAGTGATCTCGGACCGATCGCCACGGTCAGGGATCGGTCGTGGCCGATTGGGATCAGGGCTTGGATCGATCGCAACCGTCGATCATCACCGATCGAACTGATCGCCGCGGTCCGAGATCGGTCGTGGCCGATCGGGATAGATCAGGGCTTGGATCGATCGCAACCATCGGATCGTCGGCGATCTCGAACCGATCGCAAAGGTCCGAGATCGGTCGTGGCCGATCAGGATCATAGCTTGGATCGATGGGAACCGTCGGATCGTCGCCGATCGGTCCGATCGCCACGGTCCGAGATCGGTCGTGGACCATCGGGATCACGGCTTGGATCGATCGCAACCGTCGGATCATCGCCGATTGGACCGATCGCCACGGTCCGAGATCGGTCATGGTCGATCGGGATCAGGGCTTGGATCGATCGCAACCGTCGGATCGTCGCTGATCGCAACGGTCTGAGATCGATCGTGGCCGATCGGGATCACGGCTTGGATCGATCGCAACCGTCGGATCATCGGCGATCTCGGACCGATTGCAATGGTCCGGGATCGGTCGTGGCCGATCGGGATCACGGCTTGGATCGATCGCAACCATCGGATCATTGAAGATCGGATCGATCACGACAGTCCGAGATCGTTCATTGCCGACCGGGATCGATCAGGGCTTGGATCGATCGCAACCGTCGGATTGTCAGCGATCTCGGACCGATCGCCACGGTCTGGGATCGGTCGTGGCCGATCGGGATTAGGGCTTGGATCGATCGCAACCGTCGGATCATCACCGATCGGACCGATCACCGCGGTTCGAGATCGGTCGTGGCCGATCGGGATAGATCAGGGCATGGATCGATTGCAACCGTCGGATCGTCAGCGATCTCGGACCGATCACAAAGGTCCGGGATCGGT
Source organism: Calamus simplicifolius (assembly GCA_900491605.1). Taxonomy (NCBI): domain Eukaryota; kingdom Viridiplantae; phylum Streptophyta; class Magnoliopsida; order Arecales; family Arecaceae; genus Calamus; species Calamus simplicifolius. The sequence continues at coordinate 78,817 of UESW01001794.1, read as the reverse complement.
CGTGGCCGATCGGGATCACGGCTTGGATCGATAGCAACCGTCGGATCATCGCCGATCGGTCCGATCACCATGGTCCAAGATCGGTCGTGGAAGATCGGGATCACGGCTTGGATCGATGGCAACTGTCGGATCGTCGCCGATCGGTCCGATCGCCACGGTCCGAGATCGATCGTGGACGATCGAGATCACGGCTTGGATCGATCGCAACCGTCGGATCGTCGCCGATTGGACCGATCGCCACGGTCCGAGATCGGTTGTGGCCGATCGGGATCACGGATTTGATCGATCACAACCATCGGATCATCGGCGATCGGATCGATCGCCATGGTCCGAGATCGGTTGTGGCCGATCAGGATCAGGGCTTGGATTGATCACAACCATCGGATCGTCGCCGATCGCCATGGTCCGAGATCGATCGTGGCCGATTGGGATCACAGCTTGGATCGATCGCAACCGTCGTATTATCGGCGATCGGACCGATCGCCACGGTCCGAGATCTATCGTGGCCGATCAGGATCACGGCTTGGATCGATCACAACGGTTGGATCATCGGCGATCTCAGACCGATTGCAACAGTCCGAGATTGGTCGTGGCCGATCAGGATCACGGCTTGGATCGATCACAACCGTCGGATCGTTGCCGATCGGATCGATCGCGACAGTCTGAGATCGTTCATCGCAGACTGGGATCGATCAGGGCTTGGATCGATCGCAATCATCGGATCGTCAGCGATCTCGGACCGATCGCAACGGTCCAGGATCGATCGTGGCCGATCGGGATCATGGCTTGGATCGATCACAACTGTCGGATCGTTGCCGATCGGATCGATCGCGACGGTCCGAGATTGTTCATCGCCGATCAGGATCGATCAGGGCTTGGATCGATCGCAACCGTCGGATCGTCGCCGATCTTGGACCGATCGCCATGGTCCGGGATCGGTCGTGGCCGATGGGGATCAGGGCTTGGATCGATCGCAACAGTCAAATCATTGGAGATCGGTCCGATCGATTGATGCAATTTCCTAGAAAATAAAAATAATTTTTTCAGATAAAATAATTTTTAATATTGCAACACATTTATTGCGTCGCAATGTTTTTAAGAAAAATAATAGTAATTAAAAAATTTAAAAAAAATATTACGACGCAATATGTGCATCGCAATTATTTTTAGAAAATATAATTTTTATCAGTTATATTTATTAAAAAATATTGCGATGCATTAGCGACGCAGTTTCCTAAAAAATAATTTTTTCAAAGAACACAATTTTTAATATTGCAATGCATTTTTGCGTTGCAATGTTTTTTAGAAAAATAAATGTAATTAAAAAATTTTAAAAAAAACATTGTGACGTATTATTTGTGTCGCAATTATTTTTAGAAAATATAAATTTTATGAGTTATAAATATTTAAAAAATATTGCGATGCATTTGTGACGCAATTTCCTAGAAAATAAAATAATTTTTCTAGAGAAAATAATTTTTAATATTGTGATGCATTTATTGCATCGCATATTTTTAAGAAAAATAAATGTAATAAAAAATTAAAAAAAACATTGCGACGCAATATATGCGTCGCAATATATGCGTCGCAATTATTTTTAGAAAATATAATTTTTATCAGTTATAAATATTTAAAAATATTGCGACGTATTTGCGACACAGTTTCCTAGAAAATAAAAATAATTTTTTTGTAGAAATTAATTTTTAATATTGCGACGCATTTATTGCGTTGCAATGTTTTAAGAAAAATAAATGTAATAAAAAAATTAAAAAAATATTACAACACAATATATGCGTCGCAATTATTTTTAGAAAATATAATTTTTATCAGTTATAATTATTAAAAAAATATTGCGACGCATTAGCGACGCAGTTTCTTAGAAAATAAAATAATTTTTTCAGAGAAAACAATTTTTAATATTGCGACGCATGTATTGCGTCGCAATGTTTTTTTGAAAAAAATAAATGTAATTAAAAAATTTTAAAAAAACATTGCGACGCAATATTTGCATGGCAATTATTTTTAAAAAATATAAATTTTATCAGTTAAAAATATTTAAAAAATATTGCGACGCAATTTCCTAGAAAATAAAAATTATTTTCTCGCCGGACATTGGCGCCAAATTAGCGACTCATTAGCGACGCAATTAGTTGCGTCGCTAAGTTTTGCATAAAATAATAAAAAAGCCAAAGTAGCGATGGATTAGTGACACATTGTTGCGTCGCTAATCCATAATAATAATAAAAAAATAGCGAGTGATTAGCGACGTAAATCACCACTATTTAAGGCTTGGTCGGGCCGGCCCCCCCTTCCCTTCTCTTCTTCATCCTATTCCTACCCTAGCCGCCGCCGTCCGTCCGCTCCTCCGACTGCCCCCGTCCTCTCCTCTGGCGAAAGCTCCCCCCACTCCGACGGTGTCCCCTCGCGACCGAGGTAAGCCCATCCCCCTTCTATTTTTTTTTAAAAAGTAGGGTCCGGCCACCAAATAAAAAAATTTACAGTTTGGGGGGGGGGGGGGGTTTCCCCACCCCCCTTCGTCTTCTCCGGCCACGGCCACGGCCGTAGCCATCTTCTCCGGCCACGGCCGCTGCCGTGGCCTGGCCACGGTGGCCAGGCCACCAAAAAACAATTACAGTTTGGGGGGGGGGGGGTGTTTCCCCACCCCCCTTCATCTTCTACGGCCACGGCCACGGCCGTCTTCTCCGGCCACGGCCGTTGCCGTGGCCGACCGTGGCCTGGCCACGGTGGCCAGGCCACCAAAAAAAACCCAGTTATAAGGGGGCGGGGGGGGGGGGGCTTTCCCCACCCCCCTCCCGTTCATCTTCTCCGGCCATGGCCGCTGCCGTGGCCTGGCCACGGTGGCGAGGCCAAATATATATATATATATATATATATATATATATATATATATATATATATATATATATATATATATATATATATATATATATATATATATATATCAGCTAGGAGGCTTTTCCCTACCTTTGGCCCTTCAATTTAAAAAAAATTAACACTCAAAAAAAAATTAAAAAAAATTAGATTCTATCATATTTTATTGTTTTTAAAATTATTTTCAAATAATATGATGACAAATAAAAAAATATAAATATATTTTTAAAACATGGGCAACTTAATTTTTTTTAACAAAAGTAACAGCTAGGGGGGTTTTCCCTACCCCCCAGCCCCTTCAATAATAAAAAATTAACACTCTTGAAAAAAATTAACACAAAAAAATTAGATTCTATCATATTTTATTATTTTTAAAATATTTTCAAATAATTTGATGACAAATATAAAAAAAATATAAATATATTTTTAAAACATGGGCAACTTAATTTTTTTTAAGAAAAGTAATAGCTAGGGGGGTTTTCCCCACCCCCCGCCCCCTTCAATTAAAAAAAAATTAACACTCTTGAAAAAAAAATTAACAAAAAAAATTAGATTCTATCATATTTATTATTTTTAAAAATATTTTCAAATAATTTGATGATAAATATAAAAAAATATAAATATATTTTTAAAACAAGGGCAACTTAATTTTTTTAAAAAAATGTGACTACTAATCTAATTTTTTATTAGATTAGTTATAAATTAATTAATTTATGTCATTAGTCGTAGCTCTTTGGATAGACTGATTTAGCTCATCAATCATGACTCTTTAAATCAACTGATTAAACTCATAAATCGTAGCTATTTAGGTCAATTAATTTAGCTTATCAGTTTTAACTTCTCAAGTAAGCTGATTTTAGACCATCAACCTTATCTATTTAGATCATCAATCAAAACTCTTTAGATAGGTCGAGCTGAATTAGCTTAGCTATTTAGGTCAACTAATTTAGCTCATTAACCATGACTCTTTAGATTAGCTAATTTCAAAATTGCAGTTGTAGCTTTTCATTTCTTTATAGTTATTTATGCAATAATATTTGTGCATTTGTAGTTATTTACAATTGTTATGTCTTGATTATTTACATTTTGCTTCAAATTGAATGATGCATTAAATTATGTAATGCTAGATAGAAGTCTTTTTGTATTATTATTTAATTTTCAGCAACAAATTAGTAGTTTCAATGATTTATATTTTAGTCTTCACAGACAAGCGAGATTGGTGGGCTGTTTCTATAATCATCCCACGTTCAACAATCTTATTAGAGGAGAGTTCATCAAGTCAATCAGCCAAGTGCCCTGCATTTCAAGAGGATGAGATGGAAATGCATGCAATTGAGGATGACACAAGGGCTCCTGAAACATCACTTAGAGATCCAAATGGTGATGTCCAAGAAATTACGGATGCAAATATTTGGTTTCCTTCCGATGATAATGAAACTGAATCGCAGTCCAATATGGCATCAGATGTTGAACCGACATTTCACGAAACAAATGACACCGATTAAACATAGAGGTTTTTTTAAATTCAACTTTATTTTATAAGTGTTAAATTTTTACATAGTAAATCATTAATTGTAATTTAATTGCATGAATCTTTAGTATTTTCAGTATGACTTGCAGAGGTAGATCTATCGACGACATACGGAGTGAGCAGGGACGTAGCCATGCTGCATCAGATCACATGAGCTTTGAAGATGGAGAGTTCGGATCTCCACACATCGCACAACCTTCGATCTCTCCAGTAGTCGGTGGTGATCCTGCATTGGTATTACCATCCAGCAGATCGGCGCATACCTCCGAGAGTTCTTCCATCATCGGCTGCACCGTACTTCGACTTGATGCTCATGGGCTGTAAGTATATACTAATTAAAAATATATATTTATGTTTTTAAATCAATTACTTATAAACATGCATTTTTTAACAGATTTTTTGAGCAGCATCATGTATCCAGCCACATCAGCGCCGTATTTCAGAGGCGTGCAGATCCCAATGCTACGATTGGCGCCATGTATCTCCAGCTACGAGGGAGTTTTATTTTTTTGAGTTTCAGGTAAACTTATTAAATACAATTTATCACTGATATAAAATTTTTAATCTTAATAAATTCTGAAACTAACTATTTATTTTAATGCAGAAAAAGTTTACATGGGACCCTGCCAGCCATGATGCCATTAGGGCAGCATGGGAGGCTCTTACGGGACGCCGATACTCCGACATGCTTCATCGTTGAAGGTCATCTGGTCAGCATCCTGCTCATGTGCCAGAGGATATTTGTACAAGTGGCAGCAGGCTTGGCAGTCCGATGGCTGGCGCAGGAGGTCCGCATCAGCCAGCACGAACCGTCGATCCGAGAAGGGCGGTCCTGGCACGGGTCTCTCCCGCCATACTTCGGGCTCTATTTCGATTCAGAAGCATAGACGCCGTATGGTAAGAAAACATAAATAATTTAATTAATAATTTAGTTATTTATAAATATTTGTATTAATATCAATTTTTTTATTGTTATAGTCTGAGCAGGAGGGCGAAGATCCTGGTGAGTTTCGTCTATTCAGGGCGACATACACCAGGAGGGACGGTTCCTGGGTCGACACGCGATCATGGAAGGTTGCGGTAAGAACTTAGCTTTATGTAGTATCTGTTTAATTTCTAAAATTTTATTTCAAGAAATTTATTAACTCATTTATTGTTGATTTTATAATTCAAAGACACAAGTTGAGGAGCTTCGCTCCCAGGCATCGCAGGTCGACTCCACTAATGGGGAGATGCCCGTTGAACTCTCAGCAGAGGAGAGTCGGCGTGTATTTTTGGAGGCTGTTGGTGCCCAGCCGCGAGACCGCAGGGTCTATGGTCTGGGCACTAGAGCTTCCTCATATTTTCTCCATCAGGCCTCCAGCTCGCAATTTTCTGGTGATATTCCTGCTGAGCATTTAGATGACATTCGGAGATCTATTGCGGAGGAGGTTCGACAGGACGTTCGTCAGGAGGTTTGGTAGGAGGTCGAGCACGAGTTTGAGCAGCGTATGCGAGGCCGGGATCAGGAGCTTGCAGACGTGCGAGATCAGATGCGTCATTTGCAGGATATGGTTAGCCGCTTGTCGCAGGGTCTCCAGCCTCCACGTGATCGCTCAGATTCTTGATGTATTTTTTTTTCTTTTTATATGTTGTACATGAAAACTTCAAAATTTTAATATATGAATTATTTTTAGAAATTGAATGATTATTGTTTGGATCAATATGAGTGAAGAATGTTTCTATTAATATTTAAATGTAACGAAATTGTATTAACCGTTTTAATTTTTAATATTTTATTTTTTTTAAAAAAATTTAATTAGCGACGCATTAGCGACTGAAATTGCATCGCTAATATTTTTAAAATATTATTATTAAATATTGCGATGCAATGACCTAGCGTCACAATAATTTTAAAAAAATTAATAGCAACGCATTAGCGACTCAAATTGCGTCGCTATTATCTCTAAAATATTATTATTAAATATTGCGATGCAATGACCTTGCGTCGCAATATTTAAAAAAAAATTCTTAGCGATGCATTAGCGACTCAAATTGCGTCGCTATTATATCTAAAATATTATTATTAAATATTACGACGCAACTAAATGCATCGCAATATTGCGACGCAATTGAATGCGTCGCAATATTTAATAATAATTTTAAAATATTAAAAATTAGTTTTAAATTTAGCGATGCATCTGGATGTGTCGCAATATTGCGATTCATTGTTGCGTCGCAGAGAGTCGCAATATTGCGACGCAATTGCAACAAATTTAGATTGCGACGAACATCTGAGTGGCATCGTCATTGCGTCGCTATTGCATCGCAATAGCATGTTTAGCAATGCAATTGTGATGCATTTGGACGTCGCAATATTTTTTTCCCCTTGTAGTGCCCGTGGGCCCGGGTCGTTACAATATGGTATCAGAGCCTCGCACCAGTCGGAAGTGCAGGAGCTAAGTGCCACACAGGACAAAGTGCTACATCCATGGGGGATGGGAGCCACCTCTTGAACCTATGGAGGCCACTTCTAGAATCCTGCCTTCCTGGTGGTTGTGATCAATTACCCTTGGCGACGAGGACATCACCTCTGTAAGGGGGGTAGATTGTGATGCCCCTTCCAATAGTCCCACATTGGGAAATTTGAAATTGGTTGAGTGGTTTATAACCGGTTAAGCAAGAAGGACAAGGCACCAATTGGATCCCTTTTTGGGCTGTGGTGGCCCAAGTTGGTGTGGACCTTGTCCGTCTTGCTTTCTTGTAACGAAATGGGCCTGTGGGCCCGGGTCGTTACAATATGGTATCATAGCCATGCACCAATCGGAAGTGCAGGAGCTAAGTGCCACACAGGGCAAGTGCTACATCTATGGGGGATGGAAGCCACCTCTTGAACCTGTGGGGGCCACCTCTAGAATCCTGCCTGTCTGGTGGTTGTGATCAATTGACCCTCGCGACGAGGATGTCGCCTTTGTAAGGGGGGTAGATTGTGATAACCCTCCCAATAGTCCCACATCGAGAAATTGGGAGTTGGTTAAGTGGTTTATATGTGGTAAAGTAAGAAGGACAAGGCACCAATTGGATCCCTTTTTGGGCTGTGGTGGCCCAAGTTGGTGTGGACCTTGTCCGTCTTGCTTTCTTGTAACGAAACGGGCCCGTGGGCCCGGGTCGTTACAATATGGTATCAGAGCCTCGCACCAATCAGAAGTGCAGGAGCTAAGTGCCACATAGGATAAAGTGCTACATCCATGGGGGATGGGAGCCACCACTTGAACCTATGGGAGCCACCTCTAGAATCCTGCCTGCCTGGTGGTTGTGATCAATTACCCCTGGCAACGAGGATGTCGCCTCTGTTAAGGGGGTAGATTCCTCGTCGCCTCTGTTAAGGGGGGTAGATTGTGATGCCCCTCCCAATTGTCCCACATCGGATAATTGGAAGTTGGTTAAGTGGTTTATATGTAGTAAAGTAAGAAGGACAAGGCACCAATTGGATCCCTTTTTGGGCTGTGGTGGCCTAAGTTGGTGTGGAGCTTGTCCGTCTTGCTTTCATGCAACTAATTGGGTCCCAAATCCCTTGATTTGAGGAGTCTGCATCCCTTCCAGCCAGCAGTTTTGAAGGGATAAATCAGTTATTATCCTAAAAGCAACTAACACAAGATATGGATAGATTTTGGGGGGCATTACTTAGCCATTATCTAAAATCACCGTTGGACTTTTGGATGAAGATTGAGGCGTCAATTTCAGCTGCAATTTAATCCCTTCCTATTCAAACGGCCATCAAGGGATAAGCTTTGGAAGAGATTGGGCGGTGGGTTATTTGAGGCGGTGCATGGGATATGGATAAGGATGGGAGAAGCTTTGGATAAGGCGGTGGCTGCACCTATAAATTAAAGGGCAGAGGTCTGCGGGAAGGGGATGAAATCAATCCAACGAAGGTATCCAACGAAGGATTGAAGGCGTCTTCTAGTCTCCACCTCGGGCAAGTAGGAGGAGAACGAGAAGGCATGATCGGAGCCATTGAGGAGTTCCTACAGACGATCGAACGACATCCACCAGCCTCCACGTACACTACTCAGCTACAATGCTGCGGTGTCGGCCAATGGAGCGGTCCATTGACTCACACACAGTAACAACAGTATCTTTTCCTTCAACGTTTGCAACGAGAGCTGGAGGTTGATATTATGACCCGAAAAGGTTAGAGACAAGAAGCGGATGGAAATTCTACGGAAGAGGTACATGAGAGGAAGAGGTACATGAGAGTGGAGGGGCTTTAGAAAATTAATTCCAGCAGTTACATGTGGGAACGTGAGGAGGTTTCCAGAAAGGCTCACGGCAAGAGGAGTTATTAATTAATAAATCCAGGAAGCAAGAAGGGTTGTGGTGGTTTGAACTATAGTTCAAAGGGATTAGTCTGATCGTTGGTAATAGGATAGAAATCCTTAGCTCTTGTTCAACGGGGAATCCACTTTTGTTCAACAGGGACTAAACCTCAAGAAGTTTCTTAGGGTATTTTTAAATCTCCATTTGGGAAATATATGAGAGATATTTGAGCCCAAAGTTGGGCCCATGAAGTGGTCTGGGTAGAGTTTTAAGAATCATTTTATTATTCGGATTTTTTAGATTTTAGAAATTTAATGATATAAATGATACTGTAGGTACCCAGGTGTCCAAATAGTTGGGTTATCAATTGGAATTTACGTACTGAGGTAAGTAAGCCAAGTATTATAATTTTATAAATTATTTAATTTATAAATTATGAACTTACAGTTAAATGTAATTATTTTAATCTTGCAAAATTATGTTGTTACTATCGAGATGATAATATGCAATTATGATAATGACCGTAAAAATTTATGTGTCGCCACGGTTCTCATATGACTTGAAATGCCAAGTGATACGTGACCCACCTCCATAGGAGAACATATGTGGAGGACACGCATCCGTAGGATGTGTTCTGATGATAGATTATGATATGACAGATTATGACAGATGATAGATTATGATATGGCATAACACTGGTACCAGGACCCTTCCTCTTGGGGGATATTTAAGAGTGATACACAAGATGAGTGTTGTAGGGCCGTGGGACACATAAAGAAAAATAATGACAGTATAAACAGTGTTTTATTTACATTGCATATTCTAGTAATTATTATTTAATTAAGTTTTCAAATTATTTTGATTTGATGACATGAATGTGCTGATAGCATGATAAATGTATTTGAAATTGAAAGTTTTTATAAAAATGTGATTTGAGAATATCTTGATATGATATGATAAGATATGATGATTTGAAACTGTATTAAGCTTACTTATTGAGTGTGAGCTCATATAATTCTCATAATATTTTTCAGAGCCACAGGAGTGAAGAAGGATACTTGGGGTAGATTGAGCTCTATTAAATAAATTATGATCCATTATATTGATGTAGCCCAGTATTGCTTGTGTGTAGGGCTGGTAGCCCAAAACTGATAATTATGGTTTGTAATAAATAATGGATTTGGATTTTTGCCTTATATTGATTTATGTGTCGAAATTTAAGATGCCTTGCATGCTCGACATGTGGCGGGTTATCACCCTAGCTCAAATTTTTGGGTCTGAGGCATGACAACTTAAGTGCTATCAGAGCCAGATTTGACCTTAGGGACAAACATATGATGACACTAGACAAAGTAGCAGAATGACACTGGAAGGATAATAACTCTAAGATGATTTTAAGTAAATGTGTTTTGAGAGCCTAAAATTTAGAAGTCTATAAAGATGTTGACTAGGCTTTAACCCTAGCAGAAATTAATAATACCCTATCATACAGAAGTCAGTGACATGATGAGGGCTTCTGGTTTAGTGACCCTAGCCAGCCGAGAGACCAAGTGACTCCTGGAGGCTCTGGCAACATGGGCTTGGTTGGGAATAGCCAACAACGGTTTTAGACCCTAGAGAACATGGTACATGAGACTTTAATTTAATATGCAATACAAGGTAGATGAATAAATGGAATATTATGTAATAGTTGGAAGTTGCAATTGATGACAATGTGACATTTTATATTTTGATTTAGTAGATGTTTGAATTTTGAATTATTAAATCTGAATTTGAATGCGGATATATATATAGTGGATTTTACTAAGAGGACTTGCATTATTAAAATTGCATCTTCAAGGCTAATTTGTTGGTTATGAAGATGATTGATACTAATATTATTGAAATGGTTGACTACATAGTGTCGCAATGGATTATTTAGGAATATAAGATCTTAAGTTTTGAGGTGATTAAGGTTCATGTAGACCCTGTGAACCATTGGGATTGATTTTGGTTATGAATATTCAATGTTTTGAAGGTAGCAAGTGAAAGATTCTTAGCAGTGATAATAATAAGATAAAATTTCATTAATAAAGAATTTCATGAGGATTTGCATCTATTAATAGATTCCGGAATCAAGATGATAGAACACTAATCTATCATGATTGCTTACCATACCTCTCTTCGTAGTTCTAGGTAGGTATTTTTACCCAGAATGGATAAATTGTTAATCAGCCATAAGTGGTTTGAATCTTTTCAAGAAAAGAGGGGAGATGATTTTATTTTTGATCAATTATGGAAGACGCTGAGGATACATCTAATATCACTTTCAAATCAAAGAAAGATTACTATAATTTTCTAAATGTATCTTTTGGGTGGTAAGCGCATCTTAATCTCTATAGACCTTATAAGCCATGTATCCCATCTGAGTTAGATCAGTTAGGTTACTTTGAGATATTCAAAGGAATTGAATCAGTTAATTATGATAATTATGAAAGATGTTTGAGTTATTACCTTAATGATGTTAGCTTGAAGTATTCAAGAGTGAAACCAAGTATGTTATGATGATTTAATCAAAAATTAAAAATAAGTGTCGGCATATTTAGAAGTTGCAAAGCACTTGAAGAAGACCATCTTATATCTAGTGCAATGGTAAACTGATTAAATTGAGTCCGAATCCATTGGACTCATTTTTTTTTCAATGGAGGATTTTGTTAGGCTTGGCAGATAGTCTGAAAGAACCATTTAATTTTTAGAGGAAATGTTGCAAGCCTCGTGATGGATTTAGGAGGTGCTTGAGATATCATCTTACCCTTAGTAAAATT